>SJYA01000599.1:2537367-2770107 GCA_006410615.1 Neotragus moschatus | reverse complement strand
AATGGCACCAGTGCCAGCTACCTTCTTACTGCACTGCCGCCGCCCCCCCTCACGCCCCCCGATGGCACCAGCACCAGCTACCTTCTTACCGCACTGCCGCCGCTCCCCCCCACGCACCCGGCAGAAACAGGTGGAAAGTCAAAAGTACAAGGTCGGAAATAACCTTTAAGAGATGGATTTGTACTGGTATCTTTGTACACCACGCTGGGCTTCCCTTCAAATTAGTCATCCTTCCGGGGTGCATATAATGGTAATAGGTAGTTATGTGGGTGGTGGGAGTCTTTTGATTTACCAGTGACTTGGATAAGGGAGACCACTCTAGGCGCTTTGTTGATGTTATGGAGGCCAATCTGAAGAATTATCAACAATATAAACAAAGATCCATTTTCAGAGGCTGCGGTGTTTTTTTGGCAGCATGTTCTGTCAAAGCTTGTTCAACCTCTCCTCTTTAGTTTTACCTCGACTTCCAGGCAGGAAGCATTTTCACAAGCATTTTCAGCTCCTGTAGGTGACTTTCCTAGATCCTGGCTTGGCTGTGAACACGTAAGACATTTGGTATAGTAGCTCTTGGGCTAGGACAGTCTTGTTTAGTTGTTATGTTGTGTCTGACTCTTGCAGTCTCATGGACTGCAGCCTTCCAGGCCCCTCTCTCTGTGGGATTTCCCAGGCAGGAATACTGGAGTAGGTTGCCATTTCCTTTTCCAGGGAATCTTCCCTACCCAGGGATTGAACCTGAGTCTCCCACATTGACTGACAGGTTCTTTACCACTGTGCCACCAGCAAAACCCCTCAGACAGTGCAGAGATCTACGTTGTTGAGAAGATCAGATGAGGAGTGGAAGCTTGCATTTTTGCCTGTGTTCCACCCCCTGTTGTTTTCCTTGGTTTTATATATATGTCTTGAGGGATGAGTTAGAATGGGGAAGGTTTTCAAAGGCAGACAAATTTATTGATTTTAAAAAATACAAAACTTGGTGGAAGGAACCTTGGGTTATAGCCTCCTTTGATCTGGGGATGCTGTTTGTAGAGAGACAGGCCTCAGTGTCCTCATTTGTTTGGAAGATAATGCTGTTGAGGTTTTGTGAGACTCATAGCAGTATTTCCGCTCTGGCAAATCCTTGGTGAAGACAGGCTTGGGAACATCAGGAGTGTCCTTGGAGTTTTCCAGGATTGTCACGAACAAATGACCCTTTCACATTCCTGGTTCCTCAGCACCGTCTGGAAACTGGCCTGGTCACAGGCAATTGGCTGTCCAAACAGCGTGCGCAGGTTTGCAGCCGGAGCTCTTAGCGAGGCTGAGGCCCGGTGCTTCCCCAGCCGACTGCCCGCGGGAGCGTTACCCAGCGTGCAGCTGTTGCCTGCTTCTCAAGTAGCAGCCGAGTGTGCGACCGACGCCAGCCCTGCTCGCCGTCCTTTCTGCTCGCTTCTCTGTGACTGTCTGATCGATGGGGCCGCGCGCTGGCGGGGATCCAGCTCGGCCAGGCATGTTGTGGGCCATAGCCTTCAGCCTCGCCCCTTCTCATCTCCTCCTCTCTGTCAGCATCCTCGGAGATTGTGTCCCTAATAGAAGCAGAGCATTGATTACAGCAGGGATTGTGGACGGGGTGTGCTGGTCTCCATGTAAATCGAGACTGGGTTTTCCTTCAGTTCTCTTGGTGTCTTGTGGTTTCTAAAGATGAGCGTGTAGAAACTTGGAGGGTAAACCCTGTGTGGTGAGTTAGCTGTAGAACCATCTTCATGTTTAGGCTCACGAGCCATTCAAAGACGTGCATTTATTAAATACCTGTCGTGTGCCAGGCGTGGGAAATGGGGAGCTTCGCCAGCCTACTTCCCTCAGGCGCCCCAGCCAGCCCCTGGCTGCCAGCAGACTGCTCTGTGTGTTCCTCGGTGGTTCCAGTGGTGAGCTCTGGGCTTCTACTCACTGTTTCCTTGGGGGAAGCAGAAGGGGAATTGAGAGAGCATAAGGAAGGGGTTGGCACATTTTTTTTTCCCTGTAAAGGGGCTAAATAGTAAATATTTTTAGTAAATATTATGCTTTGCAGGCCATTCAGTTTCTGTCACAACTATTCAGCTCTGCTGTTGTCGCTGAAACCAGCCAGAGACGCCACCTAAATGGTGGCCACGGCTAAGTTCCAACAGAACTTTGCTTATGAACACTGAAATCCGAATTTTGTGTAATTTTCACTTGTCTCCAGATACTCCTCTTGGACTTTTCCCTGACAAATGTAAAAACCATTTTTAGCCTACCAGCCACACAAAAACAGATGAGCAGTGAAGCAGTGTGGCCGGTGGGTAGAAGCTTGTCCACCTGCCCCTGGTAAAGTGCTGGGCTTTGGCCTCCAGCTTGGCCTCTTCTGCTTTGCTGCTGTCTTGAGAGCTGCTCTTCAAGACAGCTGGCTTAGCATTGATCAGGTGCTTTTTTTTACCTCCCCCCACCTTAACTCTTGTTTATGTGGTTTGGCTGCTTGGAGACACTTGGTATTGACCCAGTAGTCTTAACTCACTCTCAGCTTTGAGGGACAGGTAGCGTCCCTCTTCAGGGCTGGAGAGGGCCGGAGGTTCAGCCCCTCCTCCCGGATCACGAATTCCTATCACGTGTCTCAGTTCAGAGCTACGTGCGGAAGAGACTGGATTCAGAGCAATGTGTTTTAAATTCTTACAGGAGTACTTTGCACTTTCAGGAGGGTAATCAAAAGGGAGACTTTTACTAACAGCCATCCTGGTAATAGAAAACAGTATTCTTGAATCTCTCGAAGAGCAGAGGTCGTGTACAACAGGCCCATCGGAGCCTTGGATGCTAGGAGCAGGTGTTGTGTGTAGGTGTGCTAGGCGTGAAAATTGAGATGACATTTTCTTGTTTTAAATTGAAGTCCCTCTCCCCCAACTCCTAACCCTCTGCCTCCAACCAAATTCTTGCTTATTCTGATTATTCATGATAGAACAGGCCTGGGATGAGAGCAGGACAGCAGAGGCTTGTAGGGGTGCCTAGACATAGAGAGCATCCTGTTTCTAATAAGCCTTCTGATTCTTTGGTAGAAAACCCAAAGCTTACAAGCAAAGTAGAGTGGACCAGTCTGGTCTGTGCATTTTCTTCCCTCAATGTTATGTTCGTTAAGGATTATCCTTCATTCTTATGTTTGTTAAGATACTGTTTGTTGTATCCCGCCTTCTGAGGACTCTGAAAAATATTTTTGATATTGAAATACACTTCAACTCTTTATTTTTTCTTGAACTCGGCACAGCTAATGTAATTTTGTGCCAACTGAATCCTGCTAAAATGGTTACCTGTTGTCATACCTTACCTATCCAGATGACAGTGAGAAAGGAAAATTTTTACTGCTGAAGAGCCAGAATAGTTATCTTCATAAAAATTAGCTTTCAGTAGAGCCCCCTTGACAACTCGGAGCCTATTTATTTATATTTTATTCACACTTAGCCCAAAGAAGATTATCAATTAGCAGTGAATTGGATCTAACAACCTTACAGCAAGATAGGAAGCAGAGAAAGATGAAACAGACATTAGACACTCTGAATACGATGTGTCATTTTGTGCCACACTGTTTTCTGTTTTGAGGATAGAAAATGATTTCACCATTGGAATTGTATAGATTATCTTCTTGAGTACAAATGGGGTTCCAGTTGAGGAGGTCAGATGGAGTAAAAGAATGTTGCCTTCCTAAAATGAGCCGTCATTCTGTGGAAGATGTTTTTCTGCCTCTCTGGATGTTTTGTTGATTTTCACTGTAGCGTCGCTATCCTGATGGGGACCAGATTTCCTATAGCTTTTATTTGGTCCACTTAAGCTAAGTTCTGTTTCAGTAACAAAAGCTCAGTAGCTTTCAATAATAGAGGTTTATTTCTCATTCATTCATACATCCATCCTAGGTAGGCTGTAGCTGTGAACTAGATTCATTATCTGGGATTTTACCAATATCGTAGTGGAGCAAAAAGAGGAAATGGCAGTCAAGCACTGACTTCATGGCGATTGAAGTGGCCCCCTCCACACTGAGCAAAACAGCCATATATAAGCCCTCCTTGGGGGAGGGCCCTCTAAGCCACATGGCCAAGTCTGATGGTGAGATGGGAGATGATTTTCTTCTCCCAGAGAGAAAAAGGCACTATTTCAAAACAGTACCACAGATTTGATGGATGACCAGATTTCTCCAGCCCCAGTGCAGAACCCCTAGTCTTTCACTTTGGGAAAACTGTTTTTGGAGGAGGGCAGGGTTTATTTATTTTTTTTAAGATTTTATTATTTTGGCCACTCCATGCAGCATGTGGGATCTTAGTTCCCCAACCAGGGATCAGACCTGAGCCGGCTGCACTGGTGTAGCACATAGTCTTAACAACTGGACCAGGGAAGTCCCTGGGGAACATTTTTGGCCTGTAAAACTTTTACCAGTCTGATGGGTCAGTAAATGATAAGCATTAAAAGATAGTATTCAAGTTGTGGGTCTTATTTTTATTAGCCCTTTCACTTTCTAGAAAGCTTTATTTCTTTTAGACCTGGATAAATCCCTCGGGGTCCACAGACTTGTTCTGATTTGCATAGCTGTCCTTAGCTCTGGGGCCAAGTTGTAGCTATGATCTCTGTAACCTACAAAAAAGCAATTGGAATATGGTCTTCCATCTGCCACCAATTTGTGTTTTGGGCAAGTGATGCCAGGAGGTATACTCTGCACCGGATATCTCCCTCCTTTCACCAGAAACACCCGAGTGGGCTCCTGCTAACTTTATTCAGTGCAGCGTCGCCTACCTTGGGTAGCATGGAGCCCAACGGAGTGACGGCGAGATGCCTGCCTGTGTGCAGTGGCCCTTTGGAGGTATGTGACAGAAGCGAAAGCAGAAAGGCCTTCTGCTCTTCAGGTGGGGTTACGCGTGCTCCGCCCCGCAGTCTCTGCTGTAAAAAATAACATTTGGTGATTTCATATGAGCCAAGTGTTTTAAAGCCTCTTGTAAAATCTGACCATAGCCTTTACCCTTGCCAGACAATCTGAAGATCAGAAACAGTCAAGTCTGTCTTGTCTTTTGAGAATTCCCAAGCAGTCCTTCCGANGGTTACGCGTGCTCCGCCCCGCAGTCTCTGCTGTAAAAAATAACATTTGGTGATTTCATATGAGCCAAGTGTTTTAAAGCCTCTTGTAAAATCTGACCATAGCCTTTACCCTTGCCAGACAATCTGAAGATCAGAAACAGTCAAGTCTGTCTTGTCTTTTGAGAATTCCCAAGCAGTCCTTCCGATGCCGGGCAGCTGTAGGGGCTCTGGCTCGGGGAGTGAAGTATAAAACCTCTTTGGCGGCAGGTGACCAGTAGGCTGCGTGCAGAGTTTCTGTGCCTGTTGTGCCCTTCAGAGTGTGCAGCAGCCGGCTGCAGACCCCGCTCTCTCATTTGATGCGGTGGCTCCGTCTGCGAGCGGAAGCTGCTGGTTTTCAGACCGGCTCCCTGTAGGATAATGAATTGTCATGCCTCTGCTGATTATCTAACAAGTTTGTACAACGTGTAACACAAGCTGACAAGACAAACAATTTTATTAATTTAAGCCTGCTGCTAATGGGATTGCAGCACTATATGAATGTAGGAGTATTAGACACACGTACAAAAGTACCCAACCCCACAAATAGCCGTACTCTGCGTTTGGTAATGGGCAGAGTCTATTCGTTGAAAAATAAAGTTTGGTATTTCCATTTGTCCTTAATAAAACACTATTCATTTGAATGGTGAAATACTTAGGGATGTTCAGGGATTTATAGAGCTCAAATCAACGGCTCAAATGAGCCGTTGTATCAGCCTTTGAAGTACGAGAGCTAATAGATGCCGGTAGGCAGTAGATAAACTTCTGGTTTTTACAAACCAATTACAAGTAGAGGAGCTTTTGTCGTAAATCTGTCTGGAGTTGTGGTCTTCAGCTGGGAGAGTGCTGGAGCCTATGGAGAGACACACTAGACTTTCACAGCCTCTGATCTGCAGTATTTTCATTTCAAATTCTCATATTCTTACATAGAAACTTGACAATTTGAGGCTGTTGAACCTTGGGTTGTTGGCTAGAATTGATTAACCGTGTTTATGAAAGGAATGCATCATCCGAGAGAGAGAGGGTTAGTTCAGGCAGATAAGAAAAGAGGTTTCCTATGAACTCTGTGTAATCTGATTTTTGGCTTCTGAGAGATGTGTTCCCAGTATGGAAAATGATCTGGCCTACGAACCAGGGAGTTTCAGACCCCGCCAGAGTACATGGATGTGGGNTAACCGTGTTTATGAAAGGAATGCATCATCCGAGAGAGAGAGGGTTAGTTCAGGCAGATAAGAAAAGAGGTTTCCTATGAACTCTGTGTAATCTGATTTTTGGCTTCTGAGAGATGTGTTCCCAGTATGGAAAATGATCTGGCCTACGAACCAGGGAGTTTCAGACCCCGCCAGAGTACACGGATGTGGGGATAATTTCAGCAAGCATCCCTTTCAGAGACAATAAACAGGGGCCTTTCCTTTCAGGACCCTGGGTAGGGAATGTAGCAACAGAGCAGGTTCCCGTCAGCCTCCCAACATCTAGACGTTAAGAGCACAGGCTATAAACCGTGCCAAGTTAATGCGGCAGGCAGTCAAGAATTTAGGACACTTGTATTTAAAAAAAAAAAAAATTAAAAAAATCATAGTAAATCTAAAGCAGCGAGTGATTGAGACTTTCTGCCCTAATTGTGTCAACTTTATGTATCATTCTGTTTGGGGATTATCCAGTGTTTGCACCCCAACAATTGTGGTGTTGCTGCCTGTTCGTCCTCCTTGCCTCTCTCACATCTGCTTGCTGAACAGCTTCTGTACTTCAGACCTGGGTATTGTCTTAAAGCAGATTGCCACAGGGCAGGGGGTGATAGCAGGCAAGTTCTGTAAGTGCATTTTGTATAATTTTTTTTTTTTTTTAAAGGGAACAAACTAGAGAATCCTAGTCGATATTTCCCGTTTTGTCTTTATTCTTCTGAAGCAGAGGCTATGTACCCAGAGTGTCGAGTCTCTGGTTCTTCCAGTGTCCTTCCCCTGTCCCTTTGTATCTTAGACCTGCGTGTCTTCAGTTTTTCTTGCCACCACTCTCTGCTTTAGCCATTCCTCTCGGGATTCTTCCCCTGCAAGACTTATTGCCTCTCAGGTACAGAGGCAACCCAAAATTGGGGCTCCTCTGCCTTGTGTACTTGGCCCCAAACAAATTAGATTCACAGCTTCATTTTCTAAGAGGTAGAATTGCCAGCTGCTACCAGAAATAACAATATTTGCGTGATGGTACAAATACTAAGTAGCTTTTGGATTCCGCTCCTATTACCAAGTCCAAACTCGTGCTGCTCATCATATGTTAGGTCAGAAAATCAAGAGATGAGTTGTTGGGGCAAGAAACAGTGACTCTGGAAAGCCAGGAGACTTAGAAGGTGAGTGGATTAGTGTCCCAAAGAACTAGAATTCAGACTTCTTTTTATACTAAAAAGGGAGAGGAGAAAGTCCTGGTTCTGGCCAGACTCTGGAGGGAATGTGTACAGTTCTTTCTTTCTTGGAGCCATTATTCATAGGTAGGCATGGTCAGGATGTTTCTGGTGAACTAAATAAAGGCAAGTTAGCTTTACACTCATTACCTAGGAGGCAGGGTTCCCAGAGATGGCCCTCCATGTAATTTAAGAATAGGCAGCATCCCATGAGTGAATGATTAACTTGTAGTAGGATACAAAGGTTCTTCCCTATTACAGTCATAGTACTAATATGCTTTTCTTCATTAAATTGTAAATGGTATTACTTTGCCTATCTTTGCCATTTTCTGAAAGCCATGTTCTGAAAAGAAACCTTTTTGAGGTTAAACACTCAGTCATGTGTATAAGGTGTCNTAAAAAAAAAAAAAAAAGACAGGGCTATCATGTGACTTTTCTTGCTTGTTTCTCTTCATGAAGGATCACAGTGCTGTGCTATTTCCAACATCTGAAAATAGTTTCTTTCTTTCCCCAGTTTACTGCTTCACCATGACAGATAATAGAAACCGGGATTCTTTTTCTAAAACAGAACTACAAACATAAAAGAAAATGAATAATCCCTTTTCAAAGACCCAGTCAGCATTCAAATTTCTTTGAGAAGATAAATGGAATAAATATCTGCCTAGCTTCCTTTCTCTCCTCCTTCAGGGATCTGTTCACATTTTATCTTATCAGAGGAGTCGAGCTGGTAAGAGGAAGCTCTCTCACCTACCCGCTTTGATGAGATGAAATTGAACAGAGACCTGAAGGAAGAGAGAGAGCAGGCTTTGCAGGCACCTGGGTGAAAAGCATTCCAGAAAGACAGCTCAGTATGTGTTGACGGCTTGGATTCAGGAGCGAGCTGGCGAAGCCTGAGGAACAGCAGAGAAACTAGTGTGGCTGCAGCGGAATAGAAAAGGGAGAGACGGCAGAGAAGAGGGGCGGGCAGGGCCAATCACACAAGGCCTCGGAGGCCATGGCGCAGAGCTGAGATGCCTAGGCACGACTGGATAGTTCTGACCACAGACGTGACATCCCACAACTTCATTTTCTAGTGGACTGCAGGCTGCTGGGTAGAGAACAGATGACTCTGGGGCAAGAGCAGAAACAGGGAAACCAGTTAGGCAGCCACTGCAGTAATTCAGAGGGAAAACAGCTGATTTTGAGGAGGCAGTAGAGTAGATTATATTTTGCAGGTAAAATCAATAATAGTCATTGCTACTGGATTGTCTGTGGGGTGTGAGAGAAAGAAGGTGGTCAAGGAAAATTCCAAGTGTTTTAGTTCAAGTANGGTGGTTCTTCCCAGCCCCCGACCCTGACCTCGGACGGTGTGGCTCCTCTCAGCTGTTCCCACGCCGTCGCAGCCTGGTACTCTCGGCCGCTGCCCCTGACCTCGGAAGTGGGGTGGCTCCTCTCAGCCGTTCCTGCGCCGTCACAGCCCGGGACTCTCGGCCACTGCCTCTTGGACGCGGGGTGGCTCCTCCCAGCTGCCGCCCCTGTCCTCGCACGCAGGGTGGTTCCTCTCAGCCGCTCTTAGTGAGCCGGCTCCGCAGCCGCCTGCGCTTAGTGACAAGAATCACTCTTTAAATAAACTCAGTGGGTGTAAATTTTTTACAAATGTAACTAAAACCTCTATACAAACTTTATCTCTATAGATCTAAATTTGTAGTTGTGGCCAGTGTATACATGTTAGTTTATATTTTGATATTCATAACTGTTCATGAAACAACTCTTTTCCTTCTTACAAACCGCTTTATTGGGACATAATGGATATGGAGGAAAAGTGTGAGATTTGGAAAACTTTGAGAAATGCATATATACCCATGGAATCATCACTGCAGTCAAAGATTGTGAACATACTCATTACCTGCCCCCTAACCCCCCAAGTTTCCTTGTGCCCCTTCATATCCCTTCCTATGTACCCCGCAAGCCTTTGATCTACTTTCTCTCGTTATAGAATACTTTCATTTTCTAAAGCTTATATAAATGGAGTCGTATAGTATACACTCTTTAATTTGGCTCCTTCATTCAGTTAAATTATCTAGAGATTCATCTATATTGTAGTTTGTGTCAATAGTTCATCCTTTCTGTTGTTGAACAATATTCCATTGTGTGGATATACCATGGTTTTCACATCCGTTTACCTGTGGTGGTCATTAGGGCTGTTTCTAATTGCTTCCAGTTTTGGGCGCTTTACATATAAAGCTACAATGGACATTTGTGTATGAGTCTTTGTATGGACATATATTTCCTTGTCTCCTGGATAAATACTCTGGAGTATAATGGTTGGGTCATTATGGTGATGGTAGGCACTGTTGGGTGGAATGCATTCCCATGATTCTTTCCCTGGGCTGATTAATACTGTGCTTGACCCTGTGTGGATTTCAGAGGTCATCTCTGTGCCGCTGTCTTTTCCTTAGTCCTTTGTGCCAAGAGCTCTAGCTGCTATGATTTCCCCTAGACCCTTGTCCGTCCTCACTAGAAACTCTAGGCATTAAGCAGTTGTTGGAACTCATTTGTGTCCTGTCTGTCAGCGATCACTATTCTTTGTCTGTTACCTATCTTATTGAAAACCACGTTTCAAAATGTTTGGGGTTTTTTGGTTTGTTTTAAGCAGTAGGGTAGGTATGGCCCTTGTTTCGTTTTTGGAAATTGCATGTTTTTATTGAATTATGGCACTTTTAATTTTAAACACACATGTATTCCATTAAACAAATATACTATTTTTAAATTATGCCTGTGTTCCAGATTTCTTTTTCTTAATAGCATTAAATATGTACTTTTCTCCCCATTTAGGATTATTTATTTTAGAAATACATCCACAAGATGATATATTAATATGTAGGTATAACCTAATTAGTAGGTTAAAGGGTATATAAGCTAATTTTCAGAATGTACCCCATAGACATTTAAACTTTCCTACATATAACCTAGTTTTTGATTAGTCTGTTCTTTTTGCCTTAGATAAACAATTTTTAAATTGTTTTCATCTGCATATAAGATTACTGGTAAGAATGTGTTTTCATATAATCTACATTTGATTCCCCTTCATGTAAATCATTCATGTCCTTGATTACTTGTACTACTTTTATTTAAAAAAATTTTGTTGTAGTTGCTTTACATTGTGGCGATAGTTTCTGCTGTACAGAAAGGTGAATCTTCTTTAATTACTTTGAATGTAGAGTTATTTTGTTGGTTATATGTCTGTATCTTCTTACATGACTTTCCAGATGGGTTTTATTATTTATCTATATTTAGATACTTTTTAGTACATTTTATTTTGTAAAAATACTGTTTAACTGTGGATCATTTTATGTCTTTCCTCAAATGGGCTTAAATCTTAAATCTTTCTCCATGCTATGTCATGTTTATTTGTTTAATGCTTAATTATGAGATACAGTGGGGCATTTATTACAATACCTTGATGAAATAACCAAAGTACTTTGAAATCAATTCTTTCGGTAGAGGAGTGATTGGCGTCCCCACTCATCCTAGCCCAGCTCAAACTGTATTTTTCAACCCCTTGAAACCTTGGCTTTTCATAATCTACTGCACTGAGACAGTTATACAGATATTCTGGAAACCTACCAACCTTCAAGAACTTCTTAATGACAAAACACTGTTTTGTTTGGTTTAGGCATGTGAGCACAGTGGATGGTCTGAAACAGTAGGTGTTTCTGTTTTGTTTTGGGACTCTACCTCTTTTTCTTTTCTTCTCGGTATTGAGTCATTAAGTCAGGTCTGACTCTGAGACCCCATAGACTGCAGCATGCCAGGCTTCTCTGTCCTTCACTATCTCCCAGAGTTTGCTCAAGCTTATGTCCATTGAATTGGTGGTGCTGTCTCATCCTCTGTTGCGTCCTTCTCCTGCCTTCAGTCTTTCCCAGCATCAGGGTCTTTTCCGGTGAGTAAGCTCTTCACAAAAGGTGGTCAAAGTATTGGAGCTTCAGCGTTGGTCCTTCTGATGAATATTCAGGGTTGATTTCCTTTAGGATTAACTGGTTTGATCTCTTTGCAATTCAGGGGACCTCATGTCTTCTCCAGCACCACAGTTTGAAAACATCACTTCTTCAGCACTCAGCCTTCTTTATGGTCACTCTTACAACCATACATGACTACTGGAAAACCATAGGTTTGCCTGTATGGACTTTTGTTGGCAGATTGATGTCTCTCTTTAATATGCTGCCTAGGTTTGCCATAGCTTTTCTTCTAAGGAGCAGCTGTCTTTTAATTTCATGGCTGTAGTCACCATCTGCAGTGATACTGGAGCCCAAGAAAATTAAATCTGCCACTGTTTCCACTTTTTCCCTATCTATTTGCCATGACGTGATGGGACCAGATGCCATGGTCTTAGTCTTTTGGAATGTTGAGCTTTAAACCAACTTTTCACTCTCCTCTTTGACCCTCATCAAGAGGCTCTTTAGTTCCTCTTCACTTTCTGCAATTAGAGTGCATCTGCCTATCTGCGGGTTTTTTCTGTAATTTATTTAAAATTTGTATTGGGGTATAATTGATTTAAAGTGTTGGGCTAGAACAGTGGTATTCCTTAAAATCAAGAGTTCTAGGGCTGCCCTTGTGGTCCTGTGGTTAAGAACCTGCCTGCCAGTGCGGGGGACATGGGTTCAATCCCAGGAGTGGGGAGATCCTACATGCCTTGAGGCAGCTTCACCCTTGCACCACAACTACTGAGCCCATGCTCTAGCAACTGTTGAGTCCATGCGCGGCAAGTACAGAAGCTCAACCTCCCTAGAGCCTTGTGTTTCACAAGAGAAACAACCACAATGTGAAGCTCATGCACCATAACTGGAGAGTAGCCCCCTTCTCCTCAACTAGAGAAAGCCCTCTCGAGGCAATAAAGACCCAGCGCAGCCAGTAATTAAATAAATTTTAAAAAGTATTCAAGGCATTTATGTCCAGGCCACAGGGAGGAGGATGTTGGGGGTGGCAGTCGCTTTCCAGACTAGTACTTATTCAAACGTGGCTCCATTTAAATCCAGCTCAGAATAGAAATTTCTGCTCAGGGACAGATTAATTTTTAGAAAGTGTTGGCCTTTTATCCTTTGGGATCTGTGGGTTCGGGCAAAGCACATTCTTACTCTGTTGAACTTGGGTACATGTCTTCTGAGGATTTTGCATGGTCCCCTCCTGATTTTTAGCCTTTAGGCCCTTTTTATCCTTGTTCACAAATTGTGGATTTTGTAACTGTTACAATGTTATTTCCAGCGACCCAGCTTGTTGAGAGGGATCTCACAGTCCTTGCAGCTTTGTTGTAAAATCAAGGTCCTCACTGCAATTTCTCACCTCTTAACACCTGCTTATAACAAGTGCATACATTCCCCTATAAAGAGGAAGTGAGGCCTTTGTATAGCAGAAGTGAGGTTGAGCTTTATTGTTGTTAGACTGATATCTTAGCATTGTATTCAAAATACCATCATGTGTTTAGGAACAATAAATGCTGAAAAACTCCAAAGAAGAGTTTATGAAGTTGTTTGACATGAGTGAGGATTTAGTAAAGGAAGCCACTTTTGGATCGATATCATTTAGCTTGTAGCACAGACTAAGGTGTCTGCATTTTACCTACTGACTAGGATACTTGTAAGAGCAAATTTGGGTGTCCATACTTGGGGACAGTGACAGGAATGGGCAGTAAGTAAAGCAAAGCGACTATACTGGATGAGACTGGGACATTCTTGACTTCAAAAACACATAACCACAGTATACTCCAGCATAGAGTGTATTTCAGGATGTTGAAAGGGAAAAGCCCAGTGTATGTCAGCTTACAGAAGAAAATTGGTTGATTTGAGATCCGTCCCCTTCTTCTCCCGCCACCCTCCTCCAGTGGCTCAGTAGTAAAGAATCCGCCTGCAATGCAGGAGACACATGTGGATTCAATCCTTGGAAAGAGAAGACCCCTGGCTCCCTGGTAGGGCTCCCAGGCTCACCTTCCTGCCCAGCAGGGAGCAGGGGCAAAGAAAAATGGGGGAGGGGGCAGCCCACAGGATGAGTCCAGCAAGACAGAGGGGTCAGGGATTCCTGTGACACTTATTGCTAACATCCTAGCCAAATGTAAAACTCCTCAAGAGCTGGAGGCACTGTCTACCCTTCTCCCTGCTCAGATCACAAGACTAAATCCAGCTTAAGTCTATACTACCCCTCAGATGAGGGCTTCCAAGGTGGTTCAGTGGTGAAAGAATCCGCCTGCCAGTGCAGGAGATGCAAGAGATGTGGGTTTGATCCCTGGATCGGGAAGATCCCCTGGAGAAGGACATGTCAACCCACTCCAGTATTCTTGCCTGGAGAATTCCACGGTCAGAGGAGCCTGAGAGGCAAGAGTCCGTGGGGTCCCAGAGAGTCCGACATGGCTGGCTGGCTGCGTACACATACTATACCAAAGACAGTTTTGACTATTGGAGAACATAATGAGTCTTCCAACATTTTGTGGGAGGAGAAAGACACTGTTTTTGTTGTCCATTCTCTGTTCCCCAAAGACCTTGCTGAAAAAAGGTACCTTCCTTTGCTCGCAGGCATTCTCGCTCAACCTAGTGGCTCTGTTGGCCTTTCTCAGAAGTGTGCCCTTGACGTTGCAGTCTGTCCCTTACCCTCCATGTAGGGGTTGTGTGTGTGAGTCCCTTGGTCGTGCCCAACTCCCTGCGACTCCATGTGCTGCAGCCCACCAGGCTCCTCTGTCCATGGGATTTTCCAGGCAAGGATACTGGAGTGGTTTGCCATTTTCTTCTCCAGGGGATCTTCCTACCCAGAGATCAAACCCGGGTCTCTTGGACTGCAAGCAGATTCTTTACTGACTGAGCTACCAAGGAAGCCCCCATTTGGGGTTTCTTGACCCAAATTGGTCACATTTGTCCACCCCCTTGCCAGTCCCTTTTATGTGTGTCTTCAAATCACTTGCTTTGTCCTTGTTATATTGTTTTAGTAATTTCTGAAATGAATGCCTAGAAAGAGGACAGTTTGCAGTCAGAATGATCTGGGTTTCAAGTCTGTGACTTGGTAATGACTAACCTCAGGTGAGGTACTCAGCACTTTTAAAATGATGATGTTGTTGAAATTTTGGTCTTTGTGAAAATTAAACGGGGCTCACATGGTGCCTTACGTATCGCATAGTCACATATTATGTAGTTGTTAATTGTTCTTGTCAAGCTTACATAGTGGCTCTGGCTCTCTTCGGATTCCTAAATAAGAAGATGCCTCTGGCATTTCATTGTGTATATCCATCTCACTGAGAGCTGCTGACCACTTTCCTTAGGTCAGGTGGGTTTTTTTTTTTTTCCTATTGAAAGACTCAGACTTGTGATCTTGGCTTTCACTTTGAATGGCCTAGTCTCAAGTGCCATTTTAAGTTGATTTGTTATGCTAATGCCTTAACGTATAATGTGTTTCCTAATTAGCCCACATGTAATAAGGCCAGGTACCCTGCCTGCATACTTGCATGCAAAATACTCTGTGCAAAATCCCCGTGGCTCAGCTTCACACCATGGGGGAGACTGTGGCAGCCCATGACGAAGCCTGTTCTCTGACTTGATGGTGGTGATGTGTCACACTAGAGAACATCATGAAAGCCTGGGGTCCGTGGTGATGGGAATCATTTAAAGTGGGCTTGAACAGTGTGCTGTGCAACCGAACACCTTGTGAATAGTTCTGGTCTTAATTACATCTTTCCTCTACCGCTCTAATAGCCTCTTCACTGGCCCCCTCATCTCCAGTTGTCCCCCGTCTAATCCCACTCTATATATGGCTGCTATGTTAATCTTCTGGAAACAAACCTCTGATTCTGTCACTCTCTTTATCCTCAACTTTTTAAAAAGCCTCCCGTTTCCTGGAGAAAATGGCTGAACTTCTGAAATCTCATGATGTGGCCTACATTTCCAAACTTTCTTTATATAACACTTGCTTTTAGAGTGGGTATTAACAGTGGGAAGTTGGAAATGTGTACAGACATTGGGTGCACATCACTGGGGGATATTTTCACTGGGTCAGGGACTTAAGGAGCTAGAATGGGATAGTTTAGATTTGGCTAGAACAACAGTGGAACATCCATTGAGCAGAAAGCAGGACTTTTGAAAAACTCAGATCCATTGTGTCAGAAGTAACTTCTCCTGCTCAACTGCCACAGCACTTTACGCATGACTTATTTTATGGTGCCTTTTTCTGTTTTGTGCTGTAGGCACATGCCTCGTCTCTCTAACTAGAATTCTAGCTCCTTTGAGGGTAGATTTCATGTTTGTGTCCCTAGTATATGCAGAAGGGTTCCTTGCAGGGCATGAACACTTGTTTTATTTAGTGGATGAAGTTTATTCCTATTTGAAAGCAGTGACAAGTTCAGCAATTGCTGCTTGTTACTTGAAAATCTTCAGTAAAAGGTGGTGAGGGAGTTGTAGTTTCTCATGTTTTGTAATAATTCTCCTGATCACACTGATTAAAATGTGGTAGCTTCAAGACTTCACTGGCAATCCAGTGGCTACTACTCCACACTTCCAATACAGGAGGCGCAGGCTTGATCCCTGGTTGGGGAACTAAGATCTCAGATGCTGTATCGTGGCGTGATCAGAAATTAGAAAGGAAAATAAATGTTTTTAATAAATTAAAATGTGATAGCTTATACTTGTGGATTCCAGCCAACATGTGAAACAGGATTGTTTCATCTTATGGTGAGTAGTATCTTATTCTTTGCAGGAAGCAGTAGGATGTGTGGCGGAGTCAGAATTCCTTTTACCAGTTACAATACTGGAGTATTAAAATTGTCAGTCTTGGGTCCAGTCTCCTGATGTTAAAGTTATTATTTGTAAGTCATTGAGCCTGACTTGTCTGAGGTAAGAGTCTGAATCCCTATGGAAATCATCTCAGCACTGTTGTATTTATTTTGTTAGTTTTTGACACCTCTAATTTGTGTTTAGAATCACCTGCCTCTTCAAAGATGGCTTCCTTTGGTCATTTTTCTTCTGGACATAATGAAAGCCTGTCCTTGTGTTCTCTGTTTAGGGTCTAACTCACTGATCATAATGACACTGTTAGTCTTATCTCTGGCCAGAACTCTTTTCAGTGCCTTCACTGGCAGATGAGACAGTGCAAAGAAGGAATTCTTAATTTTAGGTCCACCTTTACCTAGTTTGGTCATTTAGAAGACCAGAGCAACAGGTGGTGTAGTTCCTGAAGAATGAGTTTCACAGTACAGGGGGATTTAGTATCCTAAGCTGCCCTGTGGCTGAAAACTGAGTTCTTTATTCTTCTGGCAGCATTTCGTTTTATGAAGTTTTATGACCTCTTTGTTAGGCTGCACTGCAAAGAAGCTGTAATACTGACTAGTTGGTGAGAGAGTGTACTAGGTTCATTCTGTTGGACATCAACGAGTAAGACTAGGACCAGTTGTAGGGAAACATTCTTAAGTTTAATAAAAAAAAAAAAAAAAAAAAAAAGAGCTTTCTAAGAGAGATGTTCAGTAGGAGTGGGCTGTCCCACGAAGTTATAGTTTCTTTTCATCAAATGCCTTGACACATGACCTGAATAACCAGATGGTAGGAATGCTGTGGAAGGGATTTGACTGCATAGTAGGCTACGTGTACACATATAAGTTCCCATCCAACCCACAGGCCATGTGATTCTGTGGCTTATAATTCATGAAAAATAAGCCTGATTAAGTCCCCATAGAAACAATGCACCTGTCCTAATGTCTATATATGTTCATCACAAGTGCAGTGGGTGGTTCTTGATGAAGAAGCTTGCTTATACCATGTGGCAACAATCCTGCCTTTTCTTTTTTCCTTAATTATGCTAATGAATATAATTGAGCCGACACATTAAGAAAAATGGAAACTGGTTTGCTGCCTGTGATATTTAGTTTTCTTTTTAGTTGTAACTCATTCCAGTTATACCAAGTTACTGGGATGGAAGGGATAGCAGTGTTTGTGGTTCTTTAGGAATTAAGAAAAGCAGGAAACCTTTTCTTTGGAAGTTTTCATTTGGAATAGAAATCAGGGTCAGAACCTTATTTCATGATTTGACTTAGAAATTCTACTTTTTATCCCAGGAATGACTTTTGGCTAGCCCTGGAGCAAATTAGCCATGTGCTTATATTTAATAGAGCTTTCTTTTCTCTTCCTAATAATTAAAAGCAATCAAAATGAAACATCATTCCAATAATAATGAAAATATTTGAAGTATGTTTCCATTTGTAATCTCACAAAATATGTGATAACTACCTGGCTTATTCACAAGAACCATTTCACAGAGAGGAAGCCCAAGATACTGAAATTAGAGAATTATTTGCAGAACTAAGTCCACATCCCCATCTCCACTTAAGACAAATTCCCACAAAACTCTCAACAGTTCCTTGCAGGTATTTTTGTGATTAACTGGCAATATCTGTGATGCTGCTTAAGACTGTGCATTTTTTATAAAGGAGGCAGAGAATAGTTCCGTGCCCTGCCTGGCAGGATCCTAAGCAACAGTCAATACCTTATTTACCTGTCTGATTTCCTGTTTCTTGATCGCCTCTCCCAGGCCAGGGAGATTAGTTTTAAACACACTGACTTCCTTTATGGTCGTGGAGGATGATTACTGTTGCGGTCTGATTGTTTTCCGGCGGGGAAGGGAAGTTAATTTTAAAAGATCTTCATCAGAGTAGTAGTTTCAGTGATACATGTGTATGAGTTTAAAAACCAGTACTGGGGCCCTGCATCCTGCCATGGGCCTGCAATCTTGTGCCTGTGATTTTGATAAGATACTGGTCTTCAGAGGAGATGTGCAGTTCCTTTGAGGTTAAGCACTTGGAGCTGTTGAAAGATGGCTTATTTTTCTACTTAAACCTCATTCTGTCATAGGTTACAATCCTTTGGGGGCAGACACGGGTTGTTCGTTTGCTGAGAATAGAACTTAATTGGCTACTGTACAAACTACTGATTTTTAATTTGGAAAGAGTCGTAATTCAATCAACCTATGAGGGCCTTAAGGTTGTATGGAAGTGAGAAAATATAATGAAAACCCCACCTGGAACTCTGCTCCCGTGAAAACCAAGTCTATAGACCTCTCTGTGTGATTGTGGGCTGTGCACAGTAGAGCTTCTGCTGTTTGTGCAGCTGGAGAAGCAGTGTCTGCCCCACCTCTGAGGGGTGCCCGCGGACATGGTCGCCGAGGTTTTCAGCTGCTGTCTATGTACTTGCTGTGGAAATGTGGAGGACTTGAACTGTCCCACAGATGAGGCATTATCTTCCTGATTTGGACTTTAGGGTTTCCTCTTTTGCTAAATAGGAAAGAGACCCATTGGAACAGTATAGTAATGTACATGGTCAGTGATTTTTCTCACATGTAATTCAACAGATATTGCAGAGGGTGAGTTTATCATAAGCTCCTGCTCATAGAAAACTGAGGAGGGGTATCAATCCTGGCTCTATATTTATTTTCTGAAAATTTTATTTATATAAATTTTTGGCCACACCACACAGCATGTAGGATCTTAGTTTCCCCCACCAGGGATTGAACCCTCAACCTCTGCAGCGGAAGCATGGAGGCCTAACCACTGGACCACCAGGGAACTCCTGGCTCTGATTCTTCTAAAGGGCAGTTACCTCCTCACCTTCTGAGGCCGCATGAAGCACTTTCCAGGGGATGCGTAGAGTTACTGTTCCCAGCAGACCTTGAACCAGGTGTGCTTGCTGTCGCAGAAGTGAAGTCTGACAGCTGCTGCCTAACCTCTTCAAGATCATTATTCCATCTCCTTCAACCTTCTTAGATTTTTGAAGCCTTACTAGATATGAACAGTTTTTGCCAAGAGGAACTGGCTTCTTCTCCCCGTTCACTGATGAAACACTGGTCATCACACAGGGATTAGCAGAAGGTTGGGTTTCTCCTTTCCCCTGATGAATATTTGTGTTCACAGAGAAACAGCAGCTATAAGCACCGCTGTTTAGAGAGACTGGGTGCTCTTAACATGTTGATAATCAAGGTTACTGACTCTGAAGAGTGGTGGTGGTAGGCCAAGCATACTTGTGCGTTTCTGGGGACTCTTATAGTAACCGAACTTGGATGTCACCTAAGCCTTTCTTTGCTGTTTTGCTTCATGTGAGATTTCGTGAGAGTCATTTATTGTCAGTTATAAAGTATTATTGAGCACCTACTGTGCCCAGATCTTCTTATGCTCTGCTTTGAAGACTTCTTAAATTTTTCCTGATTATAAAGAACACGCTGTGGTTTGGATAATTAGTGTTCATGAAGGTGCATGGATACACCAGTTATTTTGCTTTTTGTGTGTATGTAGAGGAAACACATTAAATCGAAGCCTTTGGGTTCTTACCTAATGGCTTACCGTCTTATTTTATGGCTAATGGAACCGTATCTAGACATTATTCTAGGTATAAAGGGAACAGAAAGATACTGGCGTTTGAGTTTCTCTGTATGGGTCATGTTGTAGTCAGCCAGGCACTTTATACACAGTAACGGATTTAAGCTTCAGAATACTGCCTCAGGTTTCCTCTAACCCTTGCTGTTGAAGTTTTCATTTTTTGTTTAATCCATTGCATTATCATCCGTTGCCAAGCTTTGAGGCCCCAGTTTCAAATAACACTCTCTTCTGTCTGTCTTTCCACACTGCTGCTCAGATGGTCTTTGCAAAATTCCAGTCGTGTTCTTCATTTTGTAAAATGGTAATATTCCAGTCTCTCCTCTTCATTTCTCTGTTCCAAAGGTTAACATCTCTGCCTGACAAACAGCACCAGGCCCTGGCTGAGCTTTCCCCTGGCTCCCTATCCAGCGTTTACCTCCTGTTTGAACTTTCCATTCTTTCCTGCTGCTTCTCTTGTGTCTCTCCCTCTGGAAAACTAACTCATCCTTCCAGTTTCAAAACTTGAGAAAGTGCAAGAGTGAACCACTAATTCCCAAAGCTTAATATATTTGTGTGTCTGTAACATATTTTTTAATAATAATAAACAGTCCTCCAGTCTGGAATAGTTGACATTCAGTTCAGTTCAGTTGCTCAGTCGTGTCCGACTCTCTATGACCCCATGAAACGCAGCACGCCAGGCTTCCCTGTCCATCACCAACTCCTGGAGTTCACTCAGACTCACGCCCATTGAGTCAGTGATGCCATCCAGCCATCTCATCCTCTGTCGTCCCCTTCTCCTCCTGCCCCCAACCCCTCCCAGCATCAGAGTCTTTTCCCATGAGTCAACTCTTTGCATGAAGTGGCCAAAGTATTGGAGTTTCAGCTTCAGCATCAGTCCTTCCAATGAACACCCAGGACTGATCTCCTTCAGAATGGACTGGTTGGATCTCCTTGCAGTCCAAGGGACTCTCAAGAGTCTTCTCCAACACCATAGTTGACATTAAATTTGGTCAAATTCAGACTTGACATATTTTTGTCTTTTTTTTCTTCTTAAAACTGTGGTAAAGTTCACCCCCAAGCCCTAGTTTCTCAGACTTGTGTTTCTGAGTCTGTTGTGTATAGGTGAAATTGACAGAAAGGCTGGAAACAGTGAGCATGGGAATGAAGCAGGAAACATTTTCAGTTTCTGTTTACTGAAATACAGAATATTGGAAGAGCAGCGAGAGTGGAAAGAAGTGAAGAAACCTGCTAATCATGCAAAAGGGCTGACTTAAAGGCGGGCATTGTAATTGACCTAGTGGAAGGGAAGAAAGAGTTAAAAGGGAAACTAACTGGAGAATGAACCGCACTGAGAAAAGCTGAAGCATGAAGCCCTCCCCAAGATAGTCTAATGTCTACTTGAATTTTGTGAGCTGGTTCCTGATTATACAGAGATAGAAATGATATTGATTCATCTTGTGTATTCCGATGCGTGCTCTTCAAAGAGGAAGGAAAGACCATTCTCTATCCAAGTTTATTAGTGGTGAGATGACATTCTTTAAGAAATATCACCCATGGTGGTCACTGGGGAACTTGAGCTATCTTAGCCTTTTGGCCTAAAAGTAATTTAACAAGTCAGTATCTTTCTGGATGACTGTAATTGGTAGGCGTTCGATAGGCATGAAATTTAGTTAGCATTCTTGCTGTTGAATTGATTTTTAATGTTTATTTGCAAAACTGTAAATGTGTGTCCAAAGTCTTGAGTGCTTTCCCAGGGTTATCCATTGTACACTCCCCAGATATGAAATATCAATTGTACAGGCTAGCAAAATGGTATTTAATGGTGGCTGGCAGGATAGTGTTTAAGGACAATATGTATTGGATACTTAAATTTTTCTATTATCTGACTCTTGGCACAGATCATTGCGTTTAAGTTGTACTGAGATTGCAGAAGATCTGGCTGCCTTAATAACCCAAGCTGTGCAGCATGTTTATTTAGTCTCAGGGCCTTCCTGTGTCTTCTGCTTTCCAAGCATGTATGGAAGAAAATAAAACAATTTTGGTTCCTGTCGTCACATCTACTTGTATTAGGAAAGGTGTCTTCTAAAAAACGGTAGGGGCACTTTCAGGCCGCCTCTTGAAGCCTGGGGCACGCGGTTTTGTGATTTGCTGACGTCAGTCATTTCTTCCCCCCCTTTTCTACTGTTTGTCTTCTTTGGTTATACCTCAAGATCCAAGGTTCTCACCACATTCCCGATTAAAATTCTGAGGCTACATTTGGTCCAGCTACAGCTATAAAGGATGTTCTGTTTCATACCCATGTCATTTTGTCTTGAATTTCATTGAAATTGATCACTGTATTTTAGGCATATGCAATGTCTTCTTAATGGCTTCTTGGATAAAATAACATTGTTCAGTTAGAGAAGTAAATGAAATCGTCTGGGTTACCAAGCATGACTCACTTAAAATCTCATTTGGAACAAGTTCTCTGTCCACCCTTTGTTAACCATATATCCTGCTGGTTCTGTAGCACTGGGACTTGCACAAGAGTTAAACCACAGAGATCTGGATTTGGGGTAACAGTCCCCACCATCAGTTCAAGGACTGTGGATAGATCTCTTTACTTTCTGCTTTTTCTTTGATTTACTTTTGATTTTACTTTCATCCTTTGTGGTAGGTTTCTTAACTGCTTGTTTATTTTTTCTTAGAAAAGTATGAGCATATGCATTAAACTAGAAGGAATTTTGGAATGATTAAATGTATATGGTTTCATATACATAACCCATATGGGTTGTCTGAATAAGATTCCTCTTAATAATAGGCCAAAATTTGCATTTTTGCTTATAGTTTCCCCACCATATCTTTGCGAGGGTGCCTCTGGGACATACAGTAAGCTTCTCATCCTTGTTGTGTGTCCATCTGCTCGCTAGAACCCTTTCTACTTAGTCCTCTGTCCCACCACTCAGTTTTTAGGTTACAGTCTTGGTACAGAACGGCAAGGGGTACTATCTGTTACCATTGGATACTGTATAAACCTGTAGGAAAAATGGTATAAAAAATCAAATCCTTCAATGTTTTCTTCATCCCTATATTCTTTTTTGTGAACAGTTTAGCCCTGCTGATGCTAAATTAAATAATGATAATCTGTTAACTTTACAAGGACATAGTTTAAAGGCACTGGAAACACAAAGGGAAAAGGTATAGCTCTTTGTAACTTTTCTAGAATTCAGCAAATAAAATTGACTGTTGGTAAACCAATTTGTTATAGAAGCACTGGGGAAAAATTGTAAATAAAATGATTTTTAAAGTTATAGAGGAATCTTTTTAAATCACAAATAATCACTAATATTCTGTTATGTTAGGACTTTTGTTTTCCTGCTGTAAATTTTAAGCCATGCTAATTGATTTCAATTTGGATCGATCAACAGAAAAGAGAAAGTGACAGTCACTCAGTCATGTCCGACACTTTGCAGCCCTTTAGACTATACAGTCGTGGAATTCTCCAGGCCAGAATACTGCAGTGGGTAGTCTTTCCCTTCTCCAGGGATCTTCCCGACCCAGGGATCGAACCCAGGTCTCCTGCATTGCAGGCAGATTCTTTACCAGCTAAGCCACAATATAGTCAGCTAAATATTTGTGGATAGGACAAAGTGTTAATTTACCAAGTGTGAACACATTGCCACTCAGTAATTAATTCTCTATTCTTTGAAAATTGTTTCACGCCATAGCTTTATTGCTAAAACCTGTAATCTAAATATTTCCTGTGGATTAGGCTAGATTAAATTGTTATTTGTCCCATCTGTTCAAAATTCATGTGGAATGAGGTCCAATTATTTTGTAGTTATATTCTGATTTTGCAGGTTGAATGAAGTTCTAGAAAAGACAGGAGAGATTGGAGAGGCCAGTGGCATTATTAGGGTTGTAGAGTGTGGTGATGGCAAATCAGTGCAATTGTCTTAAAACAACTGCCATTGTTTGTGGCTGTGTTAGCCACAGCCCCCCACACATATTTGGTGGCAGGTCAGACTATTTTTTTGGGGCTCCAGAATCACTGCAGATGATAACTGCAGCCATAAAATTAAAGGATGCTTACTCCTTGGAAGAAAAGTTATGAGCAACCTAGATAGCATATTCAAAAGCAGAGACATTACTTTGCCGACTAAGGTCCATCTAGTCAAGGCTGTGGTTTTTCCACTAGTCACGTATGGATGTGAGAGTTGGACTGTAAAGAAGGCTGAGTGCCGAAGAATTGATGCTTTTGAACTGTAGTGTTGAAGACTCTTGAGAGTCCCTTGGACTGCAAGGAGATCTAACCAGTCCATTCTAAAGGAGATCAGCCATGGGTGTCCTTTCAAAGGAACGATGCTAAAGCTGAAACTCCAGTACTTTGGCCAGCTCATGCGAAGAGTTGACTCATTGGAAAAGACTCTGATGCTGGGAGGGATTGGAGGCAGGAGGAGAAGGGGACGACAGAGGATGAGATGGCTGGATGGCATCACTGACTCGATGGACGTGAGTCTGAGTGAACTCTGGGAGTTGGTGATGGACAGGGAGGCCTGGGGTGCTGTGATTCATGGGGTCGCAAAGAGTCACACACGACTGAGCGACTGAACTGAACTGAAGAGTAGGGCACAGGTTTGAGTCCTCTTCTCCCCCGAGTCTGCTTCTATCTGGAATTTTAGAGCAATTGCAGACATAATTGCCTTCTGATTTTTAAGGTTGTGTGGCTTTCTTGATAATAATGGGAAAATGTATATTCATTTGAGTGCTGTTGATCAGTGTTGATGTTTTAATGTCTCACAAGTATTTCTGTTATCTGTCTGCTGATACCGGGGGCGTCTCTACTCTGAAAGTTGGGGCCTCATTTATTTTCCTTCTTTCTGTTCTTTCCTGCTTCCGTAGCTCCCAATTTGGATTAAAACTTAAACAGCTTAGGCCTCGAAGAAATAAGACATTTACACAATTGGAGATTTATTGCTTTTGAATTTTTAAAAATGAACTTTAAAAGGATTCTTTTATCTTTTTAAGGTTTCCAAGTACTGCCCATGGCTGAGGAGACTGACAGTCATCCTGGGGGAGGGGAGGGCAAAAGAAACTCCTCAGAATATTCCCTGAAGAGATCAATCTTCTATTTCCTTTCTGTGACCTGATTTGATGAAGATATTTCCACCTCAAAGGAGGATCTTAAGAATACCATATATTCTCATTTTTAGGTGGATGGATGCAGCTTTGATGTTATCATGCCCTTGCTTGAATGTGAATGTTAAAACATGGCAAATTTTTGAAGAATCATAGGGAATTGATCTATTTTATGTAACATTTACAGGCTGATGGGCATTTAGAGATAGAAGGAATGTCATTTAGACCCGGCCACTTTTTCCCCCCTCTTCTAACAAGAGGAAATTGAAACCCAGAGAGATTAAGTAATTTTATTCAGCAAACATTAATTGAATGTGTTCCATATGTCAGACCCAATCCTAGAAGCTAGGGGCTACAGAGATGAATAAGTTTAAGTCCCTGTTGGAAATAAATACATAGTTCTCAGATCATAGTTTGTAATTAGAAGGATAGGAAGTAGAATATTGATGAATCATTCCTAGTCAGATCTTTATATGATAACTGTCATCTCTCTGTGCTTCCCCTTACCTTTAATTTATTAAGTCATCCAATAAAGATGATTTGCACTTATTTACTTATTTTGTGGGGCTAAATCTGATGTTTTCCCTAGGCTTCTTCGCTTCTTTTGTCTTCCACTTTTTCTTGTAAGATTAGTGGACACTAGCCGTCTCCATTTTATCAACCTGCAACCTGGCTGAAACTGACTCCTGCTGAAGTTTTATTGGCACCCTGAGTGGCCACACTTCAGTCTTTACTGTGACTGTTTTGAGTATGCTGTCTCTGTCTTCTCCTCTTCAGCTCCATTCTCCCTTGGTTCCTTGGTGCCCCAATTCTCCTGCCTCTCTTCCTTTCTCATTTTCCCTTTGTGTTGCCACTGCCACTTCTTAATTCCCTGAATGGGCCACACTTTTCCACATCTCTGTAGCAGCTGATCATTCTTCAGACTCGGCTCAGATTGCATCTCCTCGGGAAATGCTGCTAACCTTTTGAAGAGCTGAGCCCCTTCCATTTCTTGGCTCTTCTTTTTGCACCTTGTATTTCTTTATGAATCCTATAATTTTGTGGTTTGTCAATCAACCTTCTCCTTTTGAGATTTTTTATTTGTCTTGATGGACAACAGGGGTAGTTTTCCCTACAACTGGCACTTGATGCTGCTTTTAAAATATACTTTAGTACAGAATGACTTCTATAGCTCAGCCCACAGCAGTCCATCCCTCTGTTTTTCCAGCACTCTACTGGGATCTTTTTGCTAGGCCAGTACCTCGCTGCCAAGAAACAGCCTGTGGTGACCTGCTATTAATGGTAGATTTATAGTGCTATCAATTGTCAGTATATTAATTCACTTAAGATGCTAAAACATAACCCTTAGTTATACTCAGATCGATTGGCAAATCTTTTTAAAAAATTCATAAATTATACATACATTAACTTGAGCCTAACTCTGATTAAATCTTAGTTCATAATTAGTGTGAGGCAACTAACAAATTTTTTACAGGTAAAATAAGGGGTTCTCAACGCAGTAGTGATTCTCTTGCATATAATGCGTTGTTTCCACATTTTATTATAACCTAAACATTTATGACTCAGGTGTGCTGAGCAGCACCCTGTGTATCGCAATTAAGCAAGAACATACAGATTGGTTTTCCCCAGTGCCTAATTCTCTGTCACGTGACCATGATAAGACTTTTAGACCTCTTAATAAAATGATCCATTTGCTGAGATAGAATGTTTTTCTTGCTTCCCCATTTCATTTGGGTTGTGACCTTGTATCCTTGGCTGTACACTTGTCCTTGATTAAAATTAGATCAATAAAGCTAAATCAAGGTAAAAAGAAGAATATCCTCAGTAGAGTAAGTGACCATATATTACCATTAAACTGCTCAGAAGGAAATACCAGGTGGCTTTTTGGTTTTGTTTTTACTTATAGCCTTTTATTTCTGATTTGTACTGATAACCAACCATATGCATTATACCTTATTTTGTGAAAGTATGCCAACAGGGATGTACATTTTTTTAAGCTGCTGGTTCCAAATTTTGTGTGTGTGTGTCTTTTCCAGTAACCTCTTGGTCTTGGGTGGCGTTCAAATCTGTAAGATTTATTAGGTGAACATTCTGTAGCTAAGTGGCAAGATGTTCTGGCTTCTCATTAGCAGTGACCCTGGGTAGTTTTCTCACATTCAGCAGCATTTGTTGAAGCCACCCAGCAGCCCTGTCACCTCGCAGTGAGGCAGGGCTGGGTGCTGGGTGAGGAGGTCACCTTGCGCACCTCTCCACTGTGGGGAGGGCTCCCGGTAGGGAGTACTGAGGCCAACTGGTTTCTCTTTTCTTTTTGCATGTGAACTCTACTCCTGTAGCCAAGAGCTTATTGCTTAGAAGACTTTTCTTTTGCTCTAAACTGGAGAGGCATCCTAGAGTCCTTAGATGCCTTGTAATAGAATTCAGCAGCCATGGATTTTGGAGTCAGTTAAAGTCACTTAAACCAGAGGAGCCTGGCATGCTGCAGTCCATGTGGTTGCAGAGTCGGACACATCTTAGCAACTGAACAACAACAAATTAGAGTTCGATTTTTTGCTCCACCCATTTTCTACTGTTGCGAGCTTTGGTCTAAATTACCTCTTTTCCTTCATCTGTTAAAAAAAAATGTATTTGCTCACTGTTGGAGTCTATTGAGGATTAAATGAGTACAGTGGAGTTAAAAAGATGAGTCAGATGCTGTTTTTAAGCTAAGTTTCTAATCACCTATGAGCTATAAGAAGCATAGATACTGACTTGGGCCAGATGAACCATGAGAGAAAACAGGATATTTGAGAGAGGTCAGATGGTTTCCTGGGGATGATGGGTGGCATTTGAGGATGACCTTACAAAGTGTTTGGCATTTTAGTAAGCAAAGTCTTTAGCACTGAGATCGCAGTCACATCCAGGCACTGGAAATAACATAAAAAGGGGAGTAGAAGATTCAGTCATGGGCTTGTTCAGGGAGGAAACAATTTGGAATACAGTTGTTTGAGTCAGAAGTGGGCTAGCATGTTTGATTCTATCCATAATTAATACCTTCTTGTAGCTAAGTAAAGATCAGAATTCATATCTGAAAAGTCTCATGTTTACTTGGGTTTTGAATTTTTAACATGCTATGGCTTCTTGCCACTTAAATCAGAATATTACCTTGATTGAATTCCACCTTTCTTTTCCTTATGGTTAAATAGCATAAAATTTACATTCTTAACCGTTTAAGTGTACAGCTGAGAAGTGTTTAGGATNCGGACACATCTTAGCAACTGAACAACAACAAATTAGAGTTCGATTTTTTGCTCCACCCATTTTCTACTGTTGCGAGCTTTGGTCTAAATTACCTCTTTTCCTTCATCTGTTAAAAAAAAATGTATTTGCTCACTGTTGGAGTCTATTGAGGATTAAATGAGTACAGTGGAGTTAAAAAGATGAGTCAGATGCTGTTTTTAAGCTAAGTTTCTAATCACCTATGAGCTATAAGAAGCATAGATACTGACTTGGGCCAGATGAACCATGAGAGAAAACAGGATATTTGAGAGAGGTCAGATGGTTTCCTGGGGATGATGGGTGGCATTTGAGGATGACCTTACAAAGTGTTTGGCATTTTAGTAAGCAAAGTCTTTAGCACTGAGATCGCAGTCACATCCAGGCACTGGAAATAACATAAAAAGGGGAGTAGAAGATTCAGTCATGGGCTTGTTCAGGGAGGAAACAATTTGGAATACAGTTGTTTGAGTCAGAAGTGGGCTAGCATGTTTGATTCTATCCATAATTAATACCTTCTTGTAGCTAAGTAAAGATCAGAATTCATATCTGAAAAGTCTCATGTTTACTTGGGTTTTGAATTTTTAACATGCTATGGCTTCTTGCCACTTAAATCAGAATATTACCTTGATTGAATTCCACCTTTCTTTTCCTTATGGTTAAATAGCATAAAATTTACATTCTTAACCGTTTAAGTGTACAGCTGAGAAGTGTTTAGGATGTTCACGTTGTTATGAGACAACTCTCCAAAACTTCATCTTGCAGAACTGAAGCCCTTGTGCCCATTAATCAGTTCCTTTTCCCCTTCCCCTCAGTCTCTGCTTTTTTTTGATATTTATAAGCTCTGCTTTTTTTGACAGTTGACTTTACAAGAAGTTTCTGGAATTCCCCTATAACACTGCATGATGAGTCACATGACAGCAAGTCTGGTGCTATTTACCTCTCTTTTCTGTCTGGCTGTAGTGGAAAGACCTTTTGTGGGTGTTCTGTGAATTTGGCCGCCCTCACTAACCCTCACATTTGTGTTATATGTGTTTCTTCATGCAATATGGTAGCCTCTCTGACACAGTGAAAGTTTTTACTTTTCCATCTTTTCCAGATATATACTCGTTATGGTTGGTCTTTAAAATCATAAAATGATTCACTATTCATGAGTGTCCAGCAAACTGTTGGGGGGAAAAGAAAATAGGGTACATTGTTCTCTTACTGCTTAAATTCTCTATCTCGTAGACTCCATGGATTTGACACCTACTGGTTTGGAAGTCTTCCCTTTATGCTAATGTGATGCTTGTGCTGCCAGCTGTTAAACCAAAGCATTTCTCTTCATCAGCCATTTTAGCTGTGGAAGCTCTTTGTGTGCCTTCCAAACATTTTTCTTGTGGGTTTGTGTGTGTGCACATTTTATGTTGTAGGTGGTCCTGCTCTATGGGGATTGACCAGGTAGAAGTATCTGGAACAGGTAAGAGGCATTATTCTCTCAGGAGAGTGTTGATTATCAAGAGTTGAACTGATCCACTCTGGTTACAATTTTTGTTTAGCTATATAGAGAGGGTGCTTTTGGCCACTATGGTAGTAAAGAAACCACAGCAGTTATTTTAACAAGCAGCTTAACATAAAGAATTATTAACTAGGAATGGGACTACTAAAAAGGCAAAAAGAGAACCATAAGGGTTATATGGAGGTTTTAACCATACCACACATAGAACCTCTGGACACAAGTTTGAGACCAAAATGTGAGAACTCAGGCATTTGGAGGATGGACCCACTGGAAGTGGGACTCAGATCTCTGTTGAGCTGATGAAGGGTGGAAGGGGAACTCCGTGGACCTGGGACCCAAGCCTTCCAGGAGGGGCTGCCAGTTGATTGTTCTGGTGACTCTGAGAGGGTGTGTTGAGGATGTTTCTGGGAGTGTTGGGAAAACTGCAAGCTGGAATCTGTTGGTGCTGCTGTAACAAGCTGCCATTGCAGAGAAGAACTGCTCTGGAGAAGCTGACTGAAATAGGAAAGAGTTGTCCCTTCTTCCTCCTGTCCATTGTCCCTTTGACAGCCCTTATTGCAGAGCCTAACAGGGAACCACCCAGCTGGCAAAGCCATGGCATGTGTACATGATGAAGTTGCCTTTGCACCTTGCTGCACCCGAGTGTCTGTGCTGTTCACAATTCTGGTAACTTCCTTTGCCCATATTTCTTCATGGTGGTAGTAGGTGACAGATGTTATATTTTTCTTATTGATGACAAGCTACACAGTACGAGAGAGTCATCTTTGTAGGGATAGAATGATACCTATCTTAAAAAAAAAAAAAACCACAGGCTGAGTATTTAGACACAGGCTGAGAGAATGCTTTGACTTTGTAGATAAAATGTGTGGCACTGGACCTGTGGCCTGATTCAGATCTGGAAGTGATGCAGCAGGCAAGGCAGGAGCCCTGTGTCTAAAGGGAGGCCTTAAGCCATGCACTTACATAATTCAGTCCCGTTGTTTTGAACTGCATTACAATGTATTGCACAAATTTGACTGGAAATCTGGCTCAATTCGAGGTTCCACTGGCACCAGTAAATAATAGTGTCATACCCAGCATCATTGTCCCCTCCTGTGTTCTTATAGGAAGAAACTTTAATAATAATTATTTTAATATGGTGGAGAAGGGAAGGCATTCACCAAGAAACATTTCTCTAACAAAACTTTGTGTTCTTTTCTGAACGGGCTCACCCGAGCCCGCTGTCTGTTGCTGAGAAGATTGCCTTCCTATTCCAAGAGATTTATTTTCTTTTCCTGCGGGACCCTCCCCCTCTTCTAGAATGGTGGGAGGGCCGGTGGCTCATTGCCGCATGCTGGATGGGTTTCATCTGGCCTGCAGCCTGTACTTTAAGTAACAGGGTTGTCTCTTCGAAGGGCACGGGCTCTCCATTTTTAGCCTGGGGATGAAGGGTGAGAAATAGGGAGTCTTGTCCTCCATTACTAGAAAACAAGATTCAGGGCCAACTGGTTAATTATGAGCTTCCAGTGAAAAGGAAAGATATTCCAGAGGGGCTGAGCAAGTTGAGATATGTTGGTTCTCGTGACTTTCCAAGATCTCTTAGACCCCAGACCTGCTCTGGTCTTTGAAAACCCCCATTTTCCCTTCTGCTTTTGAACTCTGATTTCTTATTTGTAGACTTTTTTTTTTTTTTTTTGGTGTCTTTTCCTATGTTAACATTGATTTATGTTCGCAATCCATCCTCAGAACTATTAGCTCTGTAGAAAGAGAGCCTTACTAGAGAGACACTAATTATTTTTATTCTCGGCTTCCTTTGCTCATTGGAGCAGCACGTGAAGAGTGCATCGTTCAGCAGAGCCTCACACCTCAGTGTTGTCAGAGACGAGCCTTTTGAGGACAAAGGAACAACTCTACAGTCTTTATCCTTTTCTTTTTCTTCCATCTCAACCACAAAAAATACTACCCAGGCAATTTAGACTTGGTATAAACTCAGATTGGTGAATTAGTTAGGAAGGTAGGCTGCTGGTACTTTTGAGCCCACATTAAGGGAATTATCCCTTTTTATATTAGGGCCTCCCTGGTGGCTCTGGCAGTAAGAGAATCTGCCTGCAGTGTGGAAGACCTGAGTTCGATCCCTGGGTTGGAAAGATCCCCTGGAGGAGGGCATGACAGCACACTCCATCCCCTGGAGGAGGGCATGACAGCACACTCCAGTATTCTTGCTTGGAGAATCCCATGGGCAGAGGAACTTGGTGGGCTACATTCCATGGGGTTGCAAAGAGCTGAACACAACTGAATGACTAACACTTTCACTTTTTTCTTATTGTAGCTTACTATCATCATATGTCGTGTTGAACTCTCACGGTCTTTTTGTTTTTGTGTTTATAGTATCAGTTCAGCTTTACTTGAATTATTATATATGTTCTTTAAGGATAACCATTAGCTAGTGGTAGTTTTGCAAGTGTGTTATTTCGCAGATCACAAGTAATTGAATTCATTATGTCAGATTTGTAGAGAGCGGAGGATTGCCTTGAAGTCTTAGCATAACACATAGAAACTATCAGGAGTACTGCTTTTGCATCACTGCTTGCAGCGAGCCCAGTTTTACGGCTGTACAGTGAGATATCTAGTATAGAGTCTTTTTAATCATTATTCAGGAATATACTTATCTTTATGTAATACTGAATCATTTCTGGTAATAGTTGCTGGAAGGGAGAGACATTAGAAATAGTTCACATTCAACTGGTGCTATATAGGAGACATTCATTACTAACAGTAATGAATCCACAGTGATACTGCCTCCTCTTTTTTTTTTTTAAGTTCTCCTTATATGTGCTGACCACTTCGTATTCCCCTAATCAGAAATGCAGTTTGAGGTTTTTTTTTAAAATAAATATTTTAGCAAGGCCTTTTTGCATCCCCCATCTTATTCTCTCTCTGTGTTGGCATGTTCTAGGAAAATGGCACTATACTAGGCACTTTGTAGGTATTATTAAAATCAGTTCTCTCACATAAATCTTCCTTCCTGTGGTCTGGTAGGGAAGATAAGGCCTACAGGAATTAATTAAATTACAGCAATACAAGGAGCAAAGTGATTAGTACTATAACTTCTGCTTATCTCTTCTGTTGCTTGATATTTTAGCATTTGTTAACGTCCATGTTAGATGTTGTAAAACTTTAGCTAAGTAGCTTCTTAGTTACCTGTGTAGATCTGTTTTTTCCCCACAGGGTTCTTATTACCTGAAATAGTCCTTGAATGTGAATTTAAGAGTTGCCTGATTTTGTATTAGTACATAGGTTTAATGCCTTCCTGATTCTGGCTGGACTTTGAAGTCATTTTCCCCTGGGTTTTATGTGTTCTTTGTGACGCCAGGTTATTCTTAACTGGCTGACTCTTGGGAGGAAACTGAGGCAAGCCGGGAGCTGCTGGTGCAGAGTCATTGTTGAGAGCCTGGGTTTCTATTCATTCTCTGGGTGACAGCGAGCTGCCCACTTAACTCTTGATCATTTGTTGCCATCAGATGCTGGCGGAATGTTTGATTTCAAGTCCAGGACAGCGTTTTCTGTCTGACTTGAGGAGTGTTGAACTTGAGCTTTGTTCTCTTCAAGGATCTGATGCCCTTTCTGTCTCATTATCCCAGTCTTAGTGGCTGTATCCTCACCATTCCTCCAACTCGCCCTTGGAGCAGATCTTTATTTTCAGTGTGCTGGCTGGGTGGGGGAAGTTTTTGTCCCCTGTGCTGGGAAAGGAAGATGGGCGGGGCTTTCTCACCTCTTTTTTCCTTCCTGGGTCTGGAGCCTCCTTGCAGCTGGTTGCATAGCTTCCTACTTGGAAGCCTTTGCCTCCTTCGGGCCTTGAGGTCTGTGCGGGGCAGTGTTGTTCTTTTCTGTTTTTCTCCTGGCCAGCAGAGTTTGTAGGAGTGAAAATGTCAGTTGCTCAGTCATGTCCTCTTTGAGATCCCATGGACTGTAGCCCACCAAGCTCCTCTGTTCCATGGGATTCTCCAGGCAAGAATACTGGAGTAGGGTTGCCCTGCCCTCATCCAGGGGATCTTCCTGACCCAGGGATTGAACTTGAAACTCCCACATTTCAGAGAGATTCTTTACCGTTGGAGCCACCAGTAGCTGAGTGAAGGCACCCCATATGGTTTGCTTCTTGGATAATTAGCCCTTACAGCCTTCAGTTCAGTTCAGTCACTCAGTCGTGTGTGACTCTTTGCAACCCCATGAATCACAGCACACCAGGCCTCCCTGTCCATCACCATCTCCCGGAGTTTACTCAGACTCGCGTCCATCGAGTCAGTGATGCCATCCAACCATCTCATCCTCTGTCGTCCCCTTCTCCTCCTGCCCCCAATCCCTCCCAGCATCAGAGTCTTTTCCAGTGAGTCAGCTCTTCGCATGTGGTGGCCAAAGTACTGGAGTTTCAGCTTTAGCATCATTCCTTTGAAAGGACACCCATGGCTGATCTCCTTTAGAATGGACTGGTTGGATCTCCTTGCAGTCCAAAGGACTCTCAAGAGTCTTCTCCAATACCACAGTTCAAAAGCATCAGTTCTTCTGCACTTTGCTTTCTTCACAGTCCAACTCTCGCATCCATACATGACCACTAGAAAAACCATAGCCTTGACTAGACGGACCTTTGTTGGCAAAGTAATGTCTTGCTTTTCAAAATGCTATCTAGGTTGGTCCTTTTCTTCCAAGGAGTAAGTGTTAATTGACAGAGTCTTGATAATGAAAAAAGCCTGATGTTTGGCCTCTTCTGTCCCACCTCCCTCCCCTATGCTTACTGCATCCACACAATAAATAGCAAGATCTTCTGAAAATGTTCTTAATCGGTGCTGTAATTGTGTAGGAGAGCCATCTCCAAAGACAGACGTTTTGCTCTTTGCATAATGGTCTTGCAAAGGGACTTTGATTTGGGGAAGAGCACCTTAAATGGAACATAATGCCACACCGTACACTATAGATGATTGGCAAGCCCCTTCCTAGAACGTGAGGCCGCCAAAACCTGCTTTGGTTCATTCCCTCTTTGGATGTTGCCCAGAGACCTTGATAACTGGAGCTGTTCCTCAAACTTACCACTTGGCTCTGCTGTCACTGTGGCTAGTGTAGGTGTAGACCGCTGGATGTCTGTATAGGGGGCAGGGAGAGGGGGTGCCAGTCCTGCTGTTCCCTGCCATGGGCAGGTTGAGGAATTTTTAGTAATCTTGTTTTCCTACCGTTACTAGACTGGCAACTAGACTACGTTGCCAATTGTCTTGTCTGTAAAGAAATTTAAGGAGCATTTCAAATTATCGTCAGCTACATGTGGAGGAAGAAATGTGAATTCCCCAGTTATTTACTAATTTACCTACTTACTTAGCCATTTGGACTTTAAACAAGCTCCTCAGTGTTGCTACCAAAGGTAGCAAAGGTCTAAACCTTTGGATTCCCTTTTCTTCTGTTCGCATTGGTTTAAGTTGGGCCAAAGTACTCAAATGGTGCTTGGCAGCATTTCTCAAAAAGTGCCCCATGGTCCTTCTCACTATTTATCATAAACACAGAGTCGGGGCCAGGACCCCAGACCTGCAGAATCAGAGTATCCGATGTGGGCCTAGCAGCCTGCATGTTCTCAAACTCCCACACTTAACCTGATGGTCACTAACAGGTGGTGATTGATTGTCCTTTGATGGTAAGAAGCCAAGAGAGAGTAGTGTCTGGCTGTCCAGCTACAGCCACTGGGATAGGCAGGGTCAGAATCCTAGCTCTGCTTGTTAACATGACTTGAGGCATGTTACTTAACTTTAAGCCTCACTTTGCTTGCTGTAATTTAAGTTCATAATCATTTCATAACGAATTGAAGACTGAGAAGCAGATCCAGTGTTTTTTTGTCCTAGGTCTGATAAAGCATGAGCAACTGTATAGAAATGATGAGTCGAAGAGTATGAGAGAAGTGTAGTCAACAAGGGTTCTATAAAAGCAACAGGATGCTTCAGGGGCCTAGTGTCTTACAGAATCTCATGGTTCAAAGTCCAGCCTTCTTCCATTCTCCCACCTGTAAATTTTTATAATCACATCTCAGTTTTTTTTTTTTTTTTTTTTTTTTCCAGTTTTTATTTAACATTCTTCTTTGCCTCCTTGGAGATATGTCTGAAATATATTGCATTGTTGCGAACTCAGGACTTACCCAGACCTCATCTTTTTAATAGACCCTATTTATGTTTACGGGCTTCCCTGGTGGCTCAGACAGTAAAAATCCTGCAGTGCAGAAGACCTGCGTTCAGTCCCTGGATTGGGAAAATCCCTAGGAGGAGGGCATGGCAACCCAATCCAGTATTCTTGGCTGGAGAATCCCCATGGACGAAGGTGCCTGGCGGGCTACAGTCCCTGGGGTCACACAGACTCAAGACACGCCTGAGTGACTAAGCACAGCACAGGTGGTGCTAGTGGGAAAGAACCCTCCTACCAGCACAGGAGACAAGAGAGACCTGGGTTCGATCCCTGGGTTGGGAAGATCCCCTAGAGGAGAAAATGGCAACCCACTCCAGTTTTCTTGCCTGGAGAATTACATGGACAGAGGAGCCTGGAGCGCTACAGTCCACGGGGTTGCAGAGAATCAGACACAACTGAAGCAACTTAGCACGCAGCACACATTTACCTTTAAGAGGGATTTTTTAGGAGAAAGAAATAGTTAATTGAGAAAGAAAGCATCTTTTTCTTTGAAGTGACTCCTGGGGAGTATTGGGTACCCAAATCTTCTGTGTGTGCTCCTGTTGATATCTTTCGTTTGGTCAAGGTGGTTATGATTTTGACCCTTTCCCTACAGCTGCTGGCTGTAGATTTCCATCTAGTTAGATCTGTCTTTTATAAAAATGTGCTATTGTAAGGGTAAGGATAATAAATAGTGGATATCCCTGTGGATTTTGTATCCTGGCTGCCAAGGGAATTGAAAGGTCCTTGATTGTAAATATGCCCAGGGCATGTGGTAATGTTCCTATTTTAAGTCTATAATTCAAATGGAAATCACAGCCTTTTGTTTATTAACGGAGCTTGTGTGGCAGGGCAATTGGGACTGGTCCATTTACCTTTTGAAATTTTATCTATTTAAATCGAATCGTATCTGTTCTTATTTTAATTCAACAGTCTGTTTTAAGATCTTCATAGAGTATAATTCTGCTTGGCTACTTGCAGTGTATCTCAAGTCTCCTTTTTAAAACAAACAAACAAACAAACTTGTTTTTGACCCTGGTTCTTTGAGAGCCTGTTGGTAGTTAAATTATCCCCTTCTGCCTCTTGGAAAGATACATCTGTGAAAGAATATTATTTTGAGAGAAGGGGGGGGGAAGGAATTTAATGCATTTCTTATGAGGAAAAGAATGGCCAATTTTCCTACCTCTGAGAGAAATAAAAGTATGAGACATTGTGAGCCAAGGGAAAAGCTGACCAAACTAGGTGTGGAGTTTTCCTATCCCTAATCATTTTTTAGTCTAAAAAGGCCCTGACATTATCGAATAATACAGCAAACTTTCCTCCTTCTGCCTTGATGTTGTACCATGTTGCTGAGATCCTCCTCTTTTTAAAGACACAGCCTTGCAGATAAAGTGCTTGGGCACTCATCCTCCACCCTGTCTCTTTCCTCTTCTGTTTCTTCCTTTGCCTGTCCTGCATCAGTAACCAACCATTGACCTTCATTGCAAGGTATTTTTGTATTTTGGCTGTTTACATAGCTCTAGGAGTAATGTTGCTTTTTAGTCTGTATTTAAATCATTATCATTCTGCAACTTACTTTCCTGCTCAATGTTGTTTTTCAGATTTGTTTTATTGTGTTGCTCTCATTTAGACTAACTGCTCTGTGTTCTGCTCTGTGATTGTACCATAAACATGAGCACTGCCTTCCTTGTCTTGCACAAGCCAGGCTTCTCTTTGGTATATACCTGCCTGTAAGAATTTCCCTGGGCTTCTTTGGTATCTCAGCTGGGAAACAACCCCGCCTGCAATGCAGGAGACCCCTGTTCGATTCCTAGGTCAGGAAGATCCCCTGGAAGAGGGATAGGCTACCCACTCCAGTGTTCTTGGGCTTTCCTGGTGGCTTAGACAGCAAAGAATCAGCCTGCGGTGCAGACCTGAGTTTGAGACCTGGGTTTGATACCTGGGTTGGGAAGCTCCCCTGGAGGAGGGCATGGCAACCCACTCCGGTATATTTGCATGGAGAATTCTCATGGATAGAGGAGCCTGGTGGGCTACAGTCCATGGGGTCACAAAGAGTCAGACACAACTGAGCAAGTAAGCACAGCACAGCAAGGAGAATTTCCTGAGTGTTAGGGATGTATATCTCTAACTTGAACCTCATAAGAGTGTGTACATGGAGTAGCACCATATGAACGTGCCATAGTGGCCGAACCATATTATGTTCCCATCGGTGGTTACAGCATACCCATTCCCCTACATCCTCATGTTTAGAGTTTGACAGTATAATCAGTGTCCTACAGTACTTACTTAGTACTTACGATGCCCTTATTATGAATGAAGTGATACCTTTCTTCATATGCTGAATGCCTCACCACCGTTCTCTCGTGAAATGCCTGTTCATACCTTTTGGCCAATTTTTCTGTTGGATTGTTTCTCTTGATGATTCCAACAACTCTCTCTACCACACGTCACACGTACCCACCTAACAGTATCTGCATCCACACACTTCAGGGTGAATTATTGGAGCGCCCGTGAAAAGCCACCCCCTCCTTCCCTATGTAAAGACATTGTATTAACAGTTCTGTCCTCCTCATTCTGCATTACTTCTCACTGGCTTTCCACGGGAGCTGTGCCTATGATTTCTTCCCTCTAAAACCAGAAACCGAAACCCCTTCTCTTCACCCTGTTTCCTCTGCCGGCTACCACATAATGTCTTTGTGTTTTGTAGCAGAACTCTCTGAAGTATCACATGTACTCACTTTGTCCACTTTTTCTCTTTGCATTCCCAGCTCCCGTCAGGCTTTCCTACTGCTTCACCATAATTAATCTTGCCAGGTTACAGATGACCCACACTTAGCTTAATCCTAGTGGATCTTAGTCACTTGCCTTGTGCATTGACACAGCCGGTCTTTCCCTCCTCAGTTCACTTTTTTTCCTTGACTTGGATGAAACATTTGTCCTTTGCCCTGCTGAGATCACTGATCTGCTCCTTCTGTCTCCTGTTTTTCATTCCTTCACTTATTCCTTCCCTTTTAATGTTAAAATGCCCCAGTCCTCTGCTTCTCAGCCTCTTCACTTTAAATACCAACTATATGCTGCTGCTGCTGCTGCTGCTAAGTCGCTTCAGTCGTGTCCGACTCTGTGCGACCCCATAGACGGCAGCCCACCAGGCTCCCCCGTCCCTGGGATTCTCCAGGCAAGAACACTGGAGTGGGTTGCCATTTCCTTCTCCAGTGCATGAAAGTGAAAAGTGAAAGTGAAGTTGCTCAGTCATGCCCGACTCTTAGCGACCCCATGGACTGCAGCCCACNGTGTCCGACTCTGTGTGACCCCATAGACGGCAGCCCACCAGGCTCCCCCGTCCCTGGGATTCTCCAGGCAAGAACACTGGAGTGGGTTGCCATTTCCTTCTCCAGTGCATGAAAGTGAAAAGTGAAAGTGAAGTTGCTCAGTCATGCCCGACTCTTAGCGACCCCATGGACTGCAGCCCACCAGGCTCCTCCGTCCATGGGACCCTCCAGGCAAGAGTGCTGGAGTAGGGTGCCATTGCCTTCTCCGACCTATATGCTAACCACTCCCAAATGTAAATTGCCAGCTCAGAGCTTTTCTCCAAACCCACACTGCCCACGCAACACCTCAGCTTGAGAGTCTAGCGTGCAGGTAATCGAACTTCTGTTCTTTTTTTTTTTTAATTTTAATTTTTTTTCATCTCAGGTGTACATGAGTTCCCAATCTTGAACCCCCACCTCCCACTCCACATCACGAACTTCTGTTCTTACCCCCTCCCTCTACCTGTGGTCCTCCCCATCTCATGTGGTAACCCCACCACCCCACCAGCTATTCCTTTACCTTCATGCTTGGCTTCTCCCTTTTTTCTTTTCTCACGTTCCATCTACCCACTTGCAGAATATTCCCAGATTCTAACCACTTCCTACTACTCTCTCACTGCTCCTCCTTGATGTAATCTGCCATCATTTCCCACCGAGATTAATGCCACAATCTCCTAATCAGTCTTCCTTTGTTTTCTCCTTTCTTTGCTTTAGTGTCTGTTCTGAGCACAGTAGCCAAAGTAATTTCTTTAGACATTAAGTCAGACATGTCTTTGTCTGTTGTTCTTCCCTCTTGCTCTGTGCTGTAGCCACAGTGATGCCTCTGCTGTTCCTTCCACCCACCAGACATCTCCTAACTCGAGGCCTTTGCATTGGCTGTCCTCTCTGCCTTTCTCCAGATGACTGCATCCCATACCTCTTTTGAATCTGTTAAAATGTAATGTGATGAGGAGAAGCCTCACTGAGAAGTCAATGCCTGTGACTCAGTATTCCAGTTCTCTCTCACCTGGTTCTGCCTTTTCCTTTATCCGTTTCACTTATCAGCTACTGAGTCTGTGCTTTGGCCTATCGGTTTGTTCATGGTAAAGAACTCTAAAATTTTACTGGAGTCACATTTATCAATCTTTTCATGGTTTGTTTTCATGGTTGTGTTTATTGAGCCTTGTTTTAAGAACTCCTCCAGGATCCTTGGGTCCAATAAAATTTTGGCTACAGCTTTTTGGTTGCAAGATGGGCTGGATAAAATGTAGGCCTGAGATGGGGTTGAGAATAGAGACCTTGATTAGTGTGTGTTAGTTACTTAGTCATGTTAGGGATCCCTTCTGTTCCCTCCAGATGAGTGTTAACCAGAGACCTCATATTAGGGAGGTAAGATCCTGACGGTGGGGGAGGATGCCAGGCATGTCTTTGGATGCTGAGATGCTGATTCTGGGCTTCCTTCCCCAGCCAAGAAGAGGTAAAATGATTGAAGTTACCTATAATGCGAGTCATTGCCAGGCCTACATAGAGAGGCACTTCTCAGGATGAACAGTGATTACAGCACATACTGGTTTGTGTATTATCCGCCCACCAGAAAAATCAAGCATTCTTTTCTATTTTTATTTATTTTTTAGAAAAAGCATTTCCATGTAGATTAGAATCTAAACTAGACAGTCCATTTTAGCAGGCAAGATTCGGCTAAAGTCTTGTTTTTTCAGAATACATTCCATACCTCAATTGCCTCTTAGAGATTTCAAAGGCTTTTATGTACCTGGTAATTTGGAGGAATTGCTTTTATTTTGTAGTTTCTTAGGGACTTCTAATCTCTCTCTTGTAAGATGTTTACAGATGTCAATAGCTACTAGATCTGAAGGGTTAGAGTAACAAGATCATTCTGTTTTCACTCGTGATATCTTGTTTTCTGCTTGTGCTATTAGTTCTTTCCTAGGATCATGAGAGACATACAGTCAGACTCAAGTTGCCCTGTGTTTCACTGGAACGTTCGATGTACTGTTTTCTTCTTTTGAGAGTGTCTTGGCTCAGCCCAGTTCAGTCAAGCGCCTTTCTTGTTCAGGCTGCCGTGTTCGCACATTTAGGTGTGTCTCATCCCATGGCCCTTATTTGAAATGCTTATTCAAACTGTTTCTTACCTTTCCTTATTTTGGAGTTCTAGTCAAGTGACCTTGCCTTTACCCAGGTGATGTTTCAGATTAAGCAGAGTAAGCTTCTGATATCAGGTTCTATGGCATATCCTAAGGCTGTGGAAGGGAAATTTTGGTTATTTTGTTTGTCATTAAAAAAAGGCAAATGTTTACTTAGTAATCACATACCTCCTCTCTGAATAAATTGCCCTGTATTGCTAGGGGAATAATATGAATACATTGGGACTGTTTTGCTCCTGATGGCCAATTCTGATACTCATTGATTTTTGTCTTTATTTAAAATTCTGTTCATTACTGACACCTAGTATCTTCTGTCTAGCAATCTTTCTTACACGGTGGATAGTGCTGCCATAAACTCCACTTTAGGGCTTCTCAATAGTGACCCACTATAAGGAAAGCTCAGTGGTGGGTTATTTCTTTAAAGAAGTTCATGTTTAGGGCTATACTTACTAGGCAGCAGTCATGCCACTGTATGACCTGATCAGAGTTTAGAAATTCCCAGTTGTTCCTGTTCAGAGTGTGTAGATTCTCACACCTCAACTCACAAAAGGAGAAAAGACTCGCCTTCAATTCTGAAGGTGTCTTCACCTCTTTGAGGAGCACTGCAGTGATCCTCCTGCCTTTATTTATTTTTTAACCCAGAGAAATGAGAAGACAGTTGGTATATATGAAGCTTGAACTCAAAGAATTGTGCGTATTCTCGGTGATATCAGTGAACCGAAATGTTTAAGTGATATGTTCTGGAGGCCAAGTCTTGCTTTCGGTCTAGGGGAAAACCTCTATTTTGATGCCTTTGACCTCCGAATTGTCATTAGGATGAAAATGTTAAGTGTTCTTAATTTGAGTGTAGTTGGCTGCTTAAGAGACCGTAATCTGAATACTTTAAGTACAGAATGAGTTACGTAGAGATCCTGTTGTGTCAGGCGTATAAGAGATGGCAAAACAAACCTGAGCCCAGGTGGACTAATACAGAACGGGAAGCAGTGACATGCATCTGAGTTGGAGGTTATTGCTTAATTTTCTCTTTTTTCTCTGATTTTTTCTTCTCCATATATCTGTTCATGCAGATGGCATACTTGTTCTCATATATCATTCTGCATATTTCTCTTGTTAGTACATCCACGTATTTGAATATATACTATAAGGGAGGTACTGTATACTTGGGTTTGGGGTCACAGAGGACAACAGAAATGGACATGATCTCTGTTCTCATGGAACTCAAGGGGCTAGCAGGGAGGGAAGCATTAATCATACCAACCAATCTAGCCAGTGTCTCCCAGTTTCTTATTCACATGCTCTAGTCCTGCATCAGTGGCACCCCACTCCAGTACTCTTGCCTGGAAAATCCCATGGATGGAGGAGCCTGGTGGGCTGCAGTCCATGGGGTCACTAAGAGTCAGACACGACTGAGCGACTTCACTTTCATTTTTCACTTTGATGCATTGGAGAAGGAAATGGCAACCCACTCCAGTGTTCTTGCTTAGAGAATCTCAGGGACGGGGGAGCCTGGCGGGCCGCTGTCTATGGGGTCACACAGAGTTGGACACGACTGAAGCGACTTAGCAGCAGCAGCAGCTGCAGTCCTGTATATCCTGTCCTACCCCACCCCCAAACTTTTCAGATTCCTTCTCCTTTATCCCCCCTGTCCATTTCCCTGTCAGTTGCTGTTAATTCATTTCTTAAAACTAGTTCTCACGTCTCTCAAGGATCTGTCAGTTCCCAGTTCTGTTGCCTTTATCTGGACCCTCTCTCTTCATCTCAGTTGCTTTGCTCAAAACACCTCTTTTGGGGACAGTCTGAGCTCCAAGAAATAGTGAAGGGATTGATTGCGTTATTTGTCTGTTGAAATACTGTTTGTTCCTCCCTCTCTACTTTTGCTTTTATCCCCATCTCTAGTTTTCTTCCTAGTTCATTTCTATCCTGCAAACTCATGTTAAGTCCCACCTTGTCAATGAAACACCTCCCAATTACTTCTTTCTTTCCACTTCCCTGAATTCTAATAGCACTTAGTCCCTCATCTGTATCACATAATTCAGTGCTTATTCAAAACTGCTTTGTGTTACTTCATAGTTACAGGATTTCTGCCATTATTATTGTTAGGTTACAAGGATTTTTAAGTCCAGGATTATAACATACCTTTACATAGTGCTTTGTCTGGGGCTAATAGTTGGTATGTGCTTAATAAAGGCTTATAGAGTAATAGAATGAGATTTATAGTATATCTGTAAATATTAGAAGGGCCCTGATAACTCAGTGAGCTGCTTTTATGTTGCAGTTTAGATAGCTGTTTCCCTGTTGAGGAACATTTAGGTTGTTTCCTGTTGCGTAAACAATTCATTGCTTATTTTTGAGCCTGTCATTTGTAAAAGATAATTTTGTTCCCTGTAAAGCAACCAAATACTTAATCACTCACTGTGTATCCAGCAGTTATTCAATATTTGTCATACTGGAAGACAGAGCCTCCTTCAGGTGCATTGTCTGTATCTTATGCTCTTGGCTGTGTTCTTGTCTCAGTTTTTGCTTTGATTTCCCATTCCTGATGTGATATTTTATTTTGCTTTAAGGATAAGAACAAGAAACTCCGTCCCCTCTATGACATTCCCTACATGTTTGAAGCCCGAGAATTTCTGCGGAAGAAGCTCATTGGGAAGAAGGTAAGCGATGGCAGAAACCTGTTTGTGAATAGTTGTGTGTTGTTTTAAGCTGGGCCCTTCTGACGGAATTCCAAAGACCGGCAGATAGATGACTTGCCTCCCCCAAGTCAAGCGATTTTGCTTTGATACAAAGAGAGGCGTGCCTCTGTCTCAGGAAGTGACATCCCTCGGGAGAAGTCTAAAATTGGGGCCCTGACCACAGTGTGATTGCCAAGACGCTCATGGCGAGTTCTTTCCAGGGTCCAGGCTCAATTCCAGTTTCAGTAATTGCATATTGCCCTGAGCTCCATTCACTTGGCTCTCTGCTTCTCTCCAGCCACCTCCATTAAAAGTTGGGGCTGTGGGATTTGCTAGGGAAAGAAGGTGGTTGCTCTTTACTGCTTTCCCTATTTCTGCGGAGAAGAGGGAGCCTGCCTTGGTGGGGAAGAGAGCATGGTTTCCTGGTGGTTCTTGGGGAGACTTTCTGGTGGAGCCCAGAGGCCCTCAGAGGGCATTTCCTTGAGTTATCAGAGCAGAATGTTCTAGGAGCTGCAGAACTTGCCATTCTGTCAAGTGGATTGTTAACCTCTGACCTTCCCCTGACTTTCCTTGACCTCCCCACCCTGCCTGTGCTGAGCATTTCTTTGTGTCCTGGGTAAAGAGAGGGAATGAGTTGGAGTATTTCCTTTGGTAATTGAGAGAAATTTGTGGAGAAAGACTGTGATTTGTCTTCTCCTTACTTTGTTTTGGTGGGAATTCTTCCAGGAAATGTTATGTTTTTGGCCAACTTTTGTGTGGGTTCAGAAAGGCCATGGTTCTAAGTCTGGCCTCAGCATGTTGAAGCCATATCAGCATTCTTTACCTCCATGCAGGTTTTTAAATGATGGGAGTTGTGAGAGGTTTGTCAAAGCAGTGTAAAAATAAATATAAATATAAGCTATTTTATTATATACCATAGTCACTAGAATGATAAATTATAACAAGAGATTTTGAAGCTGGGCATAAGATGAAATTGCTAATTTTCGAGGTAAAGACACCAAACTGGATTCCCTAACATGAGTATTAAATCTCCTCAGGTTCCTTCAGAAAATAGGCTCATTTGTCATTGTATAAAACTTGACAGAATGTTGTATTCATTCATGAAGTGTAGTGCGAATGATGGCTTTAAGCCTCTTTCAATTTCTAGATCTCCTGTTATCTGATCGAATGTCTAACATCTCTATTTCACAAAGTTGATACCATATCACTCATTTACTGGCTCATAAACAATGGCATAGAGACAAGCAAGGAATCCCACTCCCCGCCCCGCCAGCCCCCATACGTATGCATATCTATTGAAATCCGTCCCAGAATCACATTGAAAAGGGGTAGCAGTGCATATTCACTTCGTGGGCAGCCAGTTGTGTGGCCTGTTATGGCCTCCACCTGCTTGGTTTGGATATTGCCCTCCCAGATCCTGCTTCATCTCTGGGAGCATAGATCACAGCTCAGGGCAGCAGCTGCTAAATGGTTTTAGGTTAGTCCAGGGCCCTGCTCTCAAACACTGTGTGCCTGCTGGGCCTTTGTAAAGTCCTCCGTCTCAGGATAAAAGGACTAACCTCCAGTGTCAGATTTGGTGGCAATTCTTAAGCAATTAGTCTCCTTCGTGGTGGGAGAAACCTCATTTACTGGTGCCTCTGCATCAGAGTTGATTGGATTCTGTTTGTGCTGAGCCCAAGTTTTGTCCCCCACGGTGACACTGTATAAATGATGAATACTGTATCCCCGCGTAGGGAGAAGGATGCAGCTCAGCTCTGCTGGGCTAGAACATTCCTGATGCAAACTGCTTTTCCTGACTCACCACCTGAAACCACTTGCCTGTCTTCTGGGCCCATCAATTGCAACAGCAAACACCCATGTGCTCTGGAGTCTGGGAGCAGACAGGGCAGTGGCTGCCTCAAGGGGGTGGCCCGCACATCATCACACATTTCTGCCAATTCCCTTCAGACCTCTGCAGCTGTTGAGAGCAGCATGTAGTGATTAAGAGGCACTGAGAGGGTGCATGCGGGCCTGTGTGTTGCCCGTGTGCATGGAAGCTGATTAGGGCTGCCTGTCACAGCTTAAGCAAGATAATGGAGGTAAAAATCATCTTCTCTGCCCAGACTATTATTTGACCATCCCAGAGAGTCTATAATAAGACAGTTTGGAGGGATTTCTAGAATGTAGAGAAATAAGATTGAAGGTAAAGTGGTGCAGTGCTTTGTTAGATTCAGTGGCCTCCATTTCAGTTAGGGAAATGCACTTTGGTTCACTCCCCAGATTTAATTCTGGCTAAATGCCTTAATTAAAGTAACCAGGCACCTCTCTGAGTCTTGGTTTTATCACTTGGGAGCTAGGAATATTATTTGCCTTTCCTCTCTCATGGATGAGAATCTGCCATAAAACTAGTCATTCATGTTTTTCCAGATGCCTACTAAGATTTTGTTTTGTTTAATGATACTGCTTTCATATAGAATCTAGCATAGCCTGACTTTTTCAGGTGCAGTCAAGAGATGTAATCCATGGGCAACTAATTTGCCCTTGCCCAGATTTGGGTGTTACCTGATACCCACTTCCACAAAATGAGAATGCGCTTGTGTTAGAGTATATATTTGTGTGTGTGTTTGTGTTTTGTGTGGTTTGAGAAAGAGGTAGAAGACGTGTATATCCTGGAAGAGTTTCAGAAGCTGTCTGAATTGCCACGCTGCTTGGTCGAATGCCCTCCCCATCCCCCCGTTGCCATCTGCCATCTGTGCGTTCACTCAGATTTGACCCAGGGAATGTGCATGGAGGCGAGAACTGCCTGGCTACTTTCTTCTGGGGTTCTTCATGGTCCCAGTTTAGTGGACACATGGGATCCTTGGTAACTTCAGCATGTCCTGTAGTTTTCCAAAATGGCATCCTTACTTTGTATAAGCTGTTGAGATTGTGATGCCCTTCTAAGAGAACCAGAGCTACAATCCTGTTCTGATCTCAAGAACAGTTTCTTTCTCTGTGTATTTTTTTTCCCTTAATATTTAGAGATTGTCAGCCCTAGGAAAGCAAGAGTTTGTATGTCTAAGTCATTTTGCTCTCAGTGAAATAAGGTGATGGTAGCTGGGAGTCTTCACTGGGAATTTTCCACAGCTATTTCATAGAATCTCTAAATATTTTTTAATCTGTTTAATACAGCATTTACAAATGACGTATGAATCACTGTAACTTCTATCCCTTGATTGTGGAATTTTTGTCACCATGGGAACCACTGTGTTCAAAGCTGTAACCTGTTTGGACCATTGAAGGGTCAGAAATGGTGGATGAAATTAAATTCCAAAAAGTAATGAAGCTTCAGCCCTGGCAGTAGAAAGAAGCTCAATCCAGGCTGTCCTGCCTCTAGGAGTTCTACCCCCACCCTCACCCTGCACCAGTTCATTTGTTCCCTAAAGATTTTACCACTGTTTTCTTTGAATAAGTAAATTGGAGAATGAGGCTCATTTGTAAACCAGTAGCTGACTTTGTGTGCTTTTTATGTCATTAAAATTTGTTCTGTAAACTATGCAGACTCTCTTTTTTTTTTTTTTTTATGCAGACTTTTTAGGCACTCAAAATTAGGTAATCTTCTTGATAAATGCAGACATTTGAAAAGTTATTGGGCTATAAATTAGGGAGTTATTGCTTTAGATTGTTCTTTTTTTGGAAGCCTATTTTACTTGAGGGTCATGGTTTTGGGGGTGTGGAGCTTTTGGGTGGTGGGTGGGGGTGATTTCTGTGTGTGCCAGATTTAACAATTCCAGCAGGTTCAAGACTGAACCTCATGAAAAATCTGTTCTCACTCTTTAGAATGGTTGGTATAGTATGTAAACGATATTATCTCTATTCTGAGCTAATGTGCTTTTATGAGCCAAGCTGGCAACCCAGCCACTGTTAATAGCCTTGCTTCTCTGAGATAAAATATTCTGAGCGTCTAAGTCGACTGTAGAAGATACGGCTCATTTGTTCTTCGGTGGCTACCTGTGCATGGCTTTCACGCCATTCCAATGTGTATGGCCATTCCAATATGAAGTAAAGACGTATTTTTTCACAGTACTTCATATAACGCTCATTTTAGCTTAAAAAGTTAGAGCTGTCATTTATTGAGTTGGTTGTTCCTGGTAAACACTGAATTTTGTTTTCACTTTGTAAAATCTTCACCTCTGCCCTGAAAGATATACAAATCATTATATTTTATAGACATAGAAACCGAAACTTACCCCAGATGCCCATCTTTTAATGATGCTTCTGATGCTAAAGGGCGTCTGGAAAGGCCTGCTTTCCTGTTGTGTGTACTGGCTGGTGTGTAGATGGCCAGGGTCAGGGTGCCTTGGGGGTATGACCGTTCTTGGGTATGACACCCTACCTGCTGTGAGAAGTTGATTCTCGGCCGCCACAGCATCCTTGTCCACAGATAGCCGCAGGTGGTCAGAGCACCAGGGATCAACCCCCTGAATGCCTTCAGCCCTCTAGACATTATCTCATGAGTCTTTGAGATGTCCCTGTGAAATGATGTTTCCTCAGATTGCTCCTCTGAGAAGCCCGTGTCAGATTGCATGATCTTCTTCAGTTCCACAGACAATGTGAGGTCATAGCAAACAGTGTTAAGCCAGTGTGGAGCTCAATTTTACTTTCTCTTCCATCTTCTGGCAGAGGTGAGGCTTCTGGGAGAAGGGAAAGGGCAGGTTACCTTTTTCTTTTTTAATCTTCGGCAGGGCCCCCCACAGGTTGAGGAGCACACTTGGTGCTCCAGTGCCTGTGTGAGCACGGGACCCTGAGGACACCCCATGTAGCCTTCCTCAGCCGACGTGGCATTCAGCTCAGCTGGTGGGTGCTCTTCAAGGGTGTGGGGCTTCCTTGAGAATTCATTTATTCTTCTCACAGGCTGCGTCGCAAAAATATTTTCACTGTGTGTTAACTTAATCCCCTGTGTTAAGTACAAAGCTGGCAGTCTGGGGATTCTTGTTCTTAATTACCTCTGATGCAGTTTAGTTTGGTTTTTATAAACATTTCCTTTGTAATCTCCACATTTTTCACTTCATATTAATGTGATTCTCTCACGCCATGGAAAAGTCCTCTACATTAATGATCAAAACAGGCCCTAGGGTTGTGAATGCATTGTGATTTAAATTGACAGGTTTATGCGAGGTTGCTTGTCCTTGCCTTCTCAGTGCCAGCTGTTACCATCAGTGTGGCTGTAAATTTTTTGAATAAATGGCTGAAGATATTCACCAGACCGAGATGTTTTGAATTGACTCATATTTTCTGACCATACCTTTTCCGAGTAAGACTTCTCCCACTTGGACGGGACGAGAGCGTGTCAGTGCACCACAGGAGACCAAGGGTCATTGGAGATGCCATTGACCTCTTGGCTGGACTCATCAGCTCTCTTGTCTGCTGTAGGTGATTAACAGAAATGACTGTAGAGTTTCTGGAAATTCAGTTGTTCCCAGCAAGGTAGTATTCTCCTGGCTGCCGCTTGAGAGCTCTTCTTGATGAGCTCTTGGTTTTGTTTTATCTGTAGGTGGGGCAGAGTACCTCTGTGCTTTAGAGACCGTCAGGGTGTTGAGCTGAGCACGTAGCTCTTTGGTGAAGTGTGGTATTTGTATGAAGTATAGTCTTATGTCTTCTTCAGAAAGGACTTCTTATATAAATGAAGAAACCAGAAATTGAAACTGCATTCCTGAAAATTTCTTCTGTAGGCTTACCTGTGGGAAATGGTTTATTAGACACCAGGATCCTCTATCTCTGGGTACTGTTAGACCTTACTTGGTTTAAAGACCTTCTTCCCTGGACTCCCAGGTTGCTCGTAGGTTCTGGTGAGAGTCCTTAGATTTATAACGGATCGTCAGTTGGCTTGTCTTAAGCCACCCACTCCTGATCTTTTCACCCAAGATTCTGAAATATCGTCCTTAGGGCTGGAACTTTCCATGCCTGTTCTCTGCAAACTGGGCTTTTATTTTAGGGGGAGATTTGTGCTGAATCAGCTCAGCTGTGTTTGGGGGTAGGGAGAGGACAGGCTTTTTTTCCCTACTTTAAAAATAACCCTTATGTGCCAAAAAACCCTATAAAATGTGCTGAATTGCAAATCTTCCAACTTCCTATACCTCTTGGTTTACAGCGAATAGATTCTTTTGAGCTTGGGCTCAGTGATAATGTACAGAATATCTTATAGTGTGTGGAAGAGAGTGAAGTGAGACTACCCAGACATGCTCTGTTGGGAAGCAAACCCAACTCTTGTTATCTTTTCTCACAATATTTTTTCCCTAGTAGTTTCATCTTGTAAGGGTTTGTATATATAGGAATAGTACAAATGAATTTTCTAGGAAGAAAGGTTTTGGTATATTTGCAAAATCAGACATCATTCCAAAATAGTGAGTCCAAATTTTAGGCATAGACTCTTTAAGATTTGTTTCTGTGGCCTCTGTTTTTGATGTGTCCAGAAAGTTAGGCTAATATTTCCAGTTGCTTGAGTATCTTTCCTAAGGACATGAACAACTTGTAGGTGTACAAGAGGGTAGTATGCACAATTGTCTGGTTCTAAGGTGGAAATTCCGGAGAAGGCAATGGCATCCCATTCCAGTACTCTTGCCTGGAAAATCCCATGGATGGAGGAGCCTGGTAGGCTGCAGTCCATGGGGTTGCAATGAGTCGGACATGACTGAGTGACTTCATATTCTCTTTTCACTTTCATGCATTGGAGAAGGAAATGGCAACCCATTCCAGTGTTCTTGCCTGGAGAATCCCAGGGACAGTGGAGCCTGGTGGACTGCCATCTATGGGGTTGAACAGAGTCAGACATGACTGTCATGACTTGGCAGCAAGGTGGAAATTCCTTCGATTCGTTACAGTTGGGTGACTCAACTGGTGTCTTAGGGCTTCATAATTGAGGTCATATGGTTGTGAGCTCAAAGGCTATGTGCTCCTTATTTTAATGCATTTAAAATCTGAGCAAAGGTTTTATTCTTACTGAATCAAGGTCTTGTGTTGATACCTAGAACTGCCTTCTTGCTTCCATTGACTAGTTATCTTTCCTCTGGCAAGCTTTCAGATATTCCTGTGTGCTCAGTTGTGTCCAGCTCTTTGAGACCCCATGGACTGCAGCTCGCCAGGCTCCTCTGTCATCGGATTGTCTAGGCAAGAATACTGGAGTGCGTGGCCATGCCTCCTCCAGGGATCTTCCTGGTCCAGGCATCAAGCCTGCGTCTCTTGGGTCTCCTGCATTGGCGTGCGGCCAAGCGCTGCAGTTCTCCCCTATAAGGACTGCTGGCTTGGGCAGTCTTTCCTGGTGGTTTCGTGATGATAGGTGTCGTGGGCTGAGTAGTGTCCCCTTAGCATTCACGTTGTTTTGGCACCTCAGAATGTGACTTTATATGGAAATAGTCTTTAAGGACGTGATGGGTTACAATGAGATCCTACTGGTTTAGGGTAGGGTCAAAACCCAAAGACCCATGCTCTCATCAGAAGAGGGTAAGACACAGATGGAAAGGCATATGACAGTGGAGATGGAAATGTAAGTGATGCATCTTTGTCTGTCTGGCCAGTTGACTCCTGACTGGAGTTCTCATTCTTAAGTTTTGTAGTTTAGTGATGAGTTCCTTTGAAAAGTAATCCATCAGTTGGGGTTTTACGTTGATGTTCTTTCACCTCTGACCCCCTGCCTATCTTGTCTTTCTTGCATTTTTTTTCTTTCCCTCCTTTCTTCTTCCAGGCTTTAATGCCTGTGATCTCCAGACCAGTTTGACAGTTGATACAGAATAACCAATACTTGGGTTTCCCTGGTGGCTCAGTGGTAAAGAATCCATCTGCCAGTGCCAGAGATGTGGGTCTGATCCCTGGTTGAGGAAGATCCCTAGAGAAGGAAATTGCAACCCACTCCAGTATTCTTGCCTGGAGAAACCCATGGACAGAGGAACCTGGCGGGCTACCATCCCTGAGGTTGCAAAAGTCAGATACAACTTAGCGACTGAAAGATGACTAGGACAGCCATTACTTGAGCACATTTCTAGTGTTGCTGGCAGGCTCACCCAAAGACTTCTGCCTTGTTTCCCTTCCTTGAAGAATCAGTGCTGATGTCTACTTAAGAAGGCTGCTGTAGTCACAAGGCTTCCATCATTTCGACTTTGATCATTAGCATTTTGAAATATGGCACGCCCTGGGAGAAATCATTCTGGCAGGAGCTTTTGATGAACTATGCTCATCCCATTTAAGGCTGATGAATAGGACATTAGGGATAATTAGCAGAGGCCTGGTCTGCAGTGCCACGTGAAACAGGTCACTTGCGTAGGTGTGTGCCACGGGGAGCTGTGCCTGAGTTTCTCCTGTCACTATAGGAATATCAGTTTTTGTCTTCAATCTAGTCTTTTTGGACTGGATAATTTTTCTGTGGCTTTGCCGTCCCTCCTCTTCTGACTGTAAAATGTGATTGGACTGGGCTGGGCTAATGAGCAGGTGGCCCTGTTCGGAAGACAAAGGTTGAATAGGCTTATTCTCTTTGAGGACTGAGCGCCTAAAGCTTTTATCATGCCTCATCACTTGATAGTATAAGAAAGCCAGAAGAGGAAGCCTGGTGAAATCAACTCAGTTTTATTATTCAGCAAATAGTCCTTTAGCAACTATTCCATACCACACCTTGTTCAAGACATTAGAGTTGGAACCTTAAAAACATCTGTGCTCATGAAACTATAGTCCAGAAAAGCCACATGATGGTTGGGTACCTTTTGGGAGGTAAAATGTGAATAAGGTATCATCTCTGTCTTAAGCTGCCTACAGTCTAACTGCGGTAAGATTACATCAAAATGTGCAAAGTTGAGTAAGAACAGATTTGAATATCTGGTGAGATAAGAAACATGTCTTTTGGCAGGATTGGATTAATATTAATGTGAATTGTACAGATCATAGTTGTCTTTCAGAGACAGGAGAGGTCCTACCTGCTGTGTGACCTCATGCACTCAGTGGCTTCAGCGGCCTCTTACATATGAATATCTCCACCCCTTGCTTCTTTCTCTGCCTTCAGATGTCCTTCCACCTGCTGGAATCCCCAGATAGAGTTCCCAGGGGAGAGGTGTCAGCTGTTAGGTCTAAAATGTAGTTTTGGGCTTCCATGCGGTTTTCATCTCTGCCCACAAACTGCGTTGGTACCTTTTGGTGGTCTTAAATATTGTCACCACCCAGCCATCATCCCAAACTTTAGTATTGGCAGTCTCCCCATCCCAAGTTCACCTCGTTCTGCCATAGTTATCACTTCCAAATCTTCCTTTACCCAGTGTTACCCATGGCTATGAGTCTGTAAGCTCCTTATCTCTCAATTATTGCAACTGTGTCTTAGGTGGATCTGCTCCTTCTAGTCTCTGCCATCTTTCACAGTGCTGTCAGAATTGCTTTGTGCTCACAGTCATGGCCACCTCTCAGGCTCTCGTGTACCCAGATGCCTGCAGGAAAGCTCCTGCCTCCTTAAATGAAGAGAAAAGAAAGCTGGTTGTGTATAAAATATCATAATGTCATTTAGGGATGTTTCCATTTCCAGTCTCACTTCCTACTCTACCCTCCATATGATACATCACAAAGAAGTTCTCACCCTTGCACCGACGTGCCGAGCCCTTTNATTCACGTTGTTTTGGCACCTCAGAATGTGACTTTATATGGAAATAGTCTTTAAGGACGTGATGGGTTACAATGAGATCCTACTGGTTTAGGGTAGGGTCAAAACCCAAAGACCCATGCTCTCATCAGAAGAGGGTAAGACACAGATGGAAAGGCATATGACAGTGGAGATGGAAATGTAAGTGATGCATCTTTGTCTGTCTGGCCAGTTGACTCCTGACTGGAGTTCTCATTCTTAAGTTTTGTAGTTTAGTGATGAGTTCCTTTGAAAAGTAATCCATCAGTTGGGGTTTTACGTTGATGTTCTTTCACCTCTGACCCCCTGCCTATCTTGTCTTTCTTGCATTTTTTTTCTTTCCCTCCTTTCTTCTTCCAGGCTTTAATGCCTGTGATCTCCAGACCAGTTTGACAGTTGATACAGAATAACCAATACTTGGGTTTCCCTGGTGGCTCAGTGGTGAAGAATCCATCTGCCAGTGCCAGAGATGTGGGTCTGATCCCTGGTTGAGGAAGATCCCTAGAGAAGGAAATTGCAACCCACTCCAGTATTCTTGCCTGGAGAAACCCATGGACAGAGGAACCTGGCGGGCTACCATCCCTGAGGTTGCAAAAGTCAGATACAACTTAGCGACTGAAAGATGACTAGGACAGCCATTACTTGAGCACATTTCTAGTGTTGCTGGCAGGCTCACCCAAAGACTTCTGCCTTGTTTCCCTTCCTTGAAGAATCAGTGCTGATGTCTACTTAAGAAGGCTGCTGTAGTCACAAGGCTTCCATCATTTCGACTTTGATCATTAGCATTTTGAAATATGGCACGCCCTGGGAGAAATCATTCTGGCAGGAGCTTTTGATGAACTATGCTCATCCCATTTAAGGCTGATGAATAGGACATTAGGGATAATTAGCAGAGGCCTGGTCTGCAGTGCCACGTGAAACAGGTCACTTGCGTAGGTGTGTGCCACGGGGAGCTGTGCCTGAGTTTCTCCTGTCACTATAGGAATATCAGTTTTTGTCTTCAATCTAGTCTTTTTGGACTGGATAATTTTTCTGTGGCTTTGCCGTCCCTCCTCTTCTGGCTGTAAAATGTGATTGGACTGGGCTGGGCTAATGAGCAGGTGGCCCTGTTCGGAAGACAAAGGTTGAATAGGCTTATTCTCTTTGAGGACTGAGCGCCTAAAGCTTTTATCATGCCTCATCACTTGATAGTATAAGAAAGCCAGAAGAGGAAGCCTGGTGAAATCAACTCAGTTTTATTATTCAGCAAATAGTCCTTTAGCAACTATTCCATACCACACCTTGTTCAAGACATTAGAGTTGGAACCTTAAAAACATCTGTGCTCATGAAACTATAGTCCAGAAAAGCCACATGATGGTTGGGTACCTTTTGGGAGGTAAAATGTGAATAAGGTATCATCTCTGTCTTAAGCTGCCTACAGTCTAACTGCGGTAAGATTACATCAAAATGTGCAAAGTTGAGTAAGAACAGATTTGAATATCTGGTGAGATAAGAAACATGTCTTTTGGCAGGATTGGATTAATATTAATGTGAATTGTACAGATCATAGTTGTCTTTCAGAGACAGGAGAGGTCCTACCTGCTGTGTGACCTCATGCACTCAGTGGCTTCAGCGGCCTCTTACATATGAATATCTCCACCCCTTGCTTCTTTCTCTGCCTTCAGATGTCCTTCCACCTGCTGGAATCCCCAGATAGAGTTCCCAGGGGAGAGGTGTCAGCTGTTAGGTCTAAAATGTAGTTTTGGGCTTCCATGCGGTTTTCATCTCTGCCCACAAACTGCGTTGGTACCTTTTGGTGGTCTTAAATATTGTCACCACCCAGCCATCATCCCAAACTTTAGTATTGGCAGTCTCCCCATCCCAAGTTCACCTCGTTCTGCCATAGTTATCACTTCCAAATCTTCCTTTACCCAGTGTTACCCATGGCTATGAGTCTGTAAGCTCCTTATCTCTCAATTATTGCAACTGTGTCTTAGGTGGATCTGCTCCTTCTAGTCTCTGCCATCTTTCACAGTGCTGTCAGAATTGCTTTGTGCTCACAGTCATGGCCACCTCTCAGGCTCTCGTGTACCCAGATGCCTGCAGGAAAGCTCCTGCCTCCTTAAATGAAGAGAAAAGAAAGCTGGTTGTGTATAAAATATCATAATGTCATTTAGGGATGTTTCCATTTCCAGTCTCACTTCCTACTCTACCCTCCATATGATACATCACAAAGAAGTTCTCACCCTTGCACCGACGTGCCGAGCCCTTTCACAGCTTCCTGCCTTCACACTTCTTTTTCTGTAAGGATCTTAGCACGGTCCTCTATTCCTGGCTCCCCATGTAATGTTGGGGCCCCTCCATCCTGTCATTCCCCTGTGCTGGTTTCTGGAGTATCCGTTCCCAGGTCTGACCTCCCTCCCTCACCCGTATCAGGCAAAGAGCCTGTCTGACCTTTTTCTTCAGCTCTCAGCTCCTGATGTCAGGAATCACATTAGGATCCCCCAGTAATAAATCTCTGCAGAAGCAGTGGAATTTGTCCTCCACCTGGCAGTTCTTAAAAATCGGAAGTCTTTGGATATAGAGAAGGGATGTAGAAAGCTCGTCGCAAAGCTCTGAGCCAGGCAGATGGTTTTTCTGTCACCTGTCGTCTTCAGTTTCCTCACTCTAATATAGACCTCGAGCCCCACTCCAAAGAGACTTTAGGCGTAGCTCTGTCTGACAGATGAAAACCATGGCCTTACAAACAGGTAGAATGAGGATGTTTCTCGTGTGCTTTTCTGGGTATGAGCTGCGGTTATGAACTGATGACTCCCCCTGCCTGGCAGTGTGCCGGGGGCTGTTCCTGAGGCAGCGGAGCAGCCGCTCCTTGGTTCAGGAGGTCTGCTTTGGGGCCGCTTCTGCATCCTTTTGAAACCTGTGCAGCATTTGTAATTTGTTCTCTTTAAAAATCGATTTTTGACAGAGGGACTTACTCAACTAGTAGGCAGTAAGTGAACATTTTTCACTTGAATCCTTCATTATGATTTTAAACCTCTAAATGACAGATGCTTGATGGCCCCTGACTGTTGCCTGCTGTGCTCGTTCCCAGGGACGTGGGCTCCATAATGTCCATCGTCCTCAACAATAGTCCAGATGAATTGGAAATAAGGAAGTCCCTGACTGGCTCCACTTGGCCATTTCTGCAACGTATGGCTTGCCTTGTAGCCTGGCAGGTTGCTGCTGGCCTGGCTCCTCAGAGCCTGTCAGGCTAGGCTTGGATGTGGGGAGGAGGCGGGGAGCACTGCTGGGTAGGAGAGGCCAGTTGAGTGTGGGGTTTTCCTGCTGGAAGCCCCCAAAAGGGGACCTGTAAACCTCTGACACCCACCCCCTAACCTCATTCTAATATAGACCTCGAGGGAAAGGAGGAGAGGAGGGAAGTAAATCGTGGAGTGACCTGGGCCCTGATTAGGAATTGGTTGAACGTTGCGGTGAAATCTTGCCACATGCAGCTAGACAGCAGCAGAAGCTTCTGTACTCTCCTAGCGAGTCTTAAGAGCTGAGAGATGCATCCCTAACCAAGCATATGGTCTGCGCGTCCTCACCGCCTCTGTTTCTCCATTTGTAAAATGGGCATGGTTGTTTCACCAGCTGTGACTCCTCCGGTGTGCAGGTATAGGGAAGCGATGGAAGCAGCCCGCTGCCTTAGGAGTAACTTTTGAGGTTAGGGCACAAAGGGTGGACCCGTGTAAGCTCCTTGGGATGGAAATAGAAACTAGCACCTCAAGTGCAGCCCTGCGGCCGCATCCACAGTTAGCAGCCTGCAGCACAATGAGCCGGCGGGGTGTTTTTGTGACCTCAGAGGCCGAAAGATACACAGCTGAAGATTGTGTGTGTTCAAATTCTTATACTTGGGTTATAAGTCTTTCAGTCTGCCTTGTTTTCTCAATCTGTAAAATACAAAGAAATCTGCCTTTGTAAGATCTTATTTAAGAACCCAGAAAGGATCATTGGTCATCCAGGTATCTCGGATGAGACTCTGACGTAATGGGCATCTCCTGGGTTGGCCAAAAAGTTCGTTCGGGTTTCCTGTAAATACAGCCAACCCAAATACTGACCACTGTGTAGTTTTCCCGGTAGGGGAAAAGGGCAGGCTAATTTCCCTTGCCTGGGACAGAGGTGGGAGAACACCATTGCCTGGTACCCAGGGACGTGAAGTACACCTAATCCTTGTTCACTTAACCCCATGACCTTGGATTATGGTTCCTTTTATTTCCTTAATTTCCTTGTCAGCAAAAGGGGAATGAACATTTTTTTGCCCTGTTTTTGCTGAATTGATTGATCTACTTGATCTTTTTATAGTCCTTAGAGTTTAATTTTTTGACACCAAAGACGTATTTTACTTCAAATAACAATATAATGTGAATACCTGCGGTAGCCAAAACACAAGATTTGAGAGGTGCGTTCAAATGTGTGAAGATAAATCTCTACCCCCCTGCATGGCGTGACTTTAATTATCCTTAACCTACCAGACTCCTGCTTCCGTAAGAGAAAGCTCGGAGATTGAATTCATTCTTTTCCCGCTATACTCACATTACTGTTACGGATAGAGTGCTTTTTCTGTCTTTTCATCTGAAATTTAAAGTTTAAGCTGCTGTGGTTGGGGTCACAGTTTTCCCACTGGGGAAAGCACCTCTTTGCTCCTTTTCTGCAGCCTGTGTCTTCAGCTGATTGTTTGCCTCTGTCATTCGTCAGCTTGCTACATTTGGCCAACATGGCTTTGGAAACCAAAGGTGTCAGAATGACGGACCCCTCGAGGCGGCCCAGAGCCTTTTCACATTTTCCACTAGTTTCTTCCATTGCCAGTGGCGTTGCCAGCCATGGGGAAGAAACGCTGTGTGGGGTTTGAACTCGGCAGCATGGGAGGGTTTTTGAAGATGAAAGACAAGGATAAGCCGTGTTGCTCTTCTTCAGTGCTGCTGGTTTGGTGGTCGCTAATCAGAGTTTCTGAAGGGAAAATGGTCATATGATCACGAAGTCTAGATAGCTTTGTTGTCTCTCTCTTGCCGTTCTGAGAGTGAATGTGATATTGATAGCCTCTCATATTCTCTCCTTTTCACACACCTACTCCCTCTTCCTTTCCTTCTGTCTCTAACCTTCTGGTGGTTTCCTTCTTCCCGACTCTTCTGCCTTCCATTTTCTATCCCCCTCCTCAGAGGTGCTCAGACCCACAACCCGAACAGCTTCAGAATTCCAAGCTTGTGGTAGCTCTCCTGTTCCAGTTCACACGCCCATCTGGCAAGCTGTCTGACCTGGCCATTGCACTGGATCCCTGGGACCTTTCTGGCCTTAAGAGGGAAAAAGTGATTTGCTAAATGTCATCTTTTCTTGTTTCTGTTCTTCCTCCCAGCAGTATGGAACTTGGCCATGACCAAAGCTGACAAAGCATCAGCTTCTGTCTGAACAAGTTCACTTGGTTTGCTTGGCAGTTCCAGTTTCTCCTTGGGCTTGGGCTGTCTTGGATAAGCATAGAATTTGAAAGGCTAGGTGATGCTGTGTACATTTTAAATTGCCTGCTTGAACCATCACTTGCTCCATTTTTGGAAAAGGGAAGGCGTGCATGAGGAAGAAACTGTTGGTCACCCCTTCTAGCCAGGATTGAGCCAGGGTATGTGTGTGCTTACTAGGTGCTCCGGTGATAGGTCAGCTCAATACTGCCTCGAGGGCAAGATCTTGTGGGTTCTTGGGTATTGTACTCCTTAAGAGAAACTATTTGGTTGACACTGGGACCTGCTTCCAAATCTGGGAATGTGCATCTTCTCTGCATGGTCCTCCCTCCTGCAGTTGATCATTGGATTTGTTTCTCCCCTGACTCCAAGCCATTGTCCCTGTCCTCCACCCTGTGTCCAGGTTGATTTTGGGGTTCTTCTTCCTTTTCTTGCAGAGATTCCTCTTTGCATTGATATGTATCTATGGCAAGGCAAAGATACTTTTTAAACTTAATTTTTAAACAGCCAGAAAGCCATAATTTGAAACGTTTTTTGGTTGTTTTATATAACATGTTCTTTACTTTTTTAAAAAAATAGATGGAGGTTTCATTTTTAGAAAGGACGTATATGGATAAAGCCATGCATCTTTTTTTATTTTCTCCTGAAGACTTTCAAAGTCAAATCAAGAAACTAAATCCTCTTTGTTGTTTCATTTGCTGAAACAGATATTTTGAAGTCATTTGGCAGGAAAGCCAATATGGAAACACAGGATATTTTTGACAAATTATTGTATAAAACAGGCAGACCCTTAAATTAGTTAACATATCTTTTAGGCATTTGTTGGAAAGTCAATAACATTGTTTTAAGTTTTTCTTGTGTGTGTGTGGGGGGCGGTGCGTTAGTCTTAATTTTTGTGTTGAGTAGATAATACATTTAAAACTCAAAATGCTGACAAACGCTGTATTAATCAAAGAGCTCCCTTCCACCCTGGTCCTTCAGCAATTCAGTTTACTTCCTCAGAAATAACTAGTATTATCATTTCCTTATAAATCTTTTCCAGAGATATTTTCGACCAATATAGACATATGTGTTTGTGGGTGTATATTCTTCAAATACTAGTATCATAAATAGTTAAAATTTCATATATATTGCCTAAAACGACATCTTTGCATTTGTATTTCATTTTTATGTACTTAAAAGTACCTAAAGAGTTTTTATTGTTATTCAGCCTAGTTTTCTCTGTGACCATAATTTTTCTGCTTGAAAGTGTAAGTATGAATTCAGCTAATATTGGGGAGAATGTCCATTCTGTATGACAGTGTATTTTGTTTTTGCTGCTTTGCTATAAATAACACATACTGCCTGTTTTATCAGTGACAAAAGCAACACTTATTCACTCTAAAAAAAATATTTCTGAAAGAAAAGTTAAAGCAAAAAGAAACTACCACCCAGGGTAGCATCTGTTAATACTTAAGTATGTATTATTCCAGTCTTCTTTTTATGCATTTGGGTATTTGCATAATTTTCAGCTTAGCTAATACTTATATGGTACTTAGTGTTTTATAACCTTCAATATGATGGTTTCTCTGTATCATTTAAATAGACTCTTACATGAGGTACTTTTATTATTTAACAGCAATTGAGTATTTAGTCAATATCCTATTTTTGGCTATTTGTCGTGGTTTAGCATATGGACTTTTGGAAGCAAAAAGACGTGGGTTTGAATCTCTGGGATAGCATTACCTAATCCAGGCCTGTCATGAGCATTAAATGAGGTAATATATGGAAAGTACTTACTGCAGTGCACATTGTAAGAGCTCAATCGATAATAGCAAACTACTGAGTCAGGGCTTGGGAAAATGAAGAACAGGGAGCAGTATATAATATGACAAAGAAAATGTGAACTTGTTCTATTCTGTGTCCTGATAAGGCTGAATGAGAGAAAAGGAAGATGGCCATTCATTTTATTTTCTCTGGCCTCTGTTGGCTTGAAAACCAATCTTAAGAAGATGACACTCAATTGCTTGCCCTTCTTTTTAAGAAAACCTTTTTGATCCCCAAGTGCTCAGTGGCCCTGACTTGTATCTGCCTGACTTATAGAGGAAGTGCGAGTGGGCCTGGGGAAAGAAGGGCCTGGAGAGAACTCTTAAAATCCAGTTTTCTTCTTTTCTGAGATTCCTTGTACATTTTTTATAGCTTGATAGAGTTTCCATGGGAACTGGCAGGAGATCTGATGAGAACTTAATTTTCTATGACCCAAAGTAAGCTAAATAAAGGACAAAGTATGCCCCAACCAGCATTTTTTTTTAGCCCCCAGTCTCTCTGAGAGTCTCAAACTTGAACTCTCTGTCTCCTGAACTTACCTATCCAAGAAACACAGCTGTTTTATCATCAGTTAGAAATAAATGTTTGATGTCCTGCTTTTCAACTCCCAAATGAATGCTCAGTTAATCTAACATTTCAAACTATTATTGCCACTTTGATTTACTTTTAAAAGGTTGGATTCAGAGATGGATTACATTTGCGATACTACTATGAAATAGGTTCGTTCTTAACCCCATAGGTAGCACATTTTAAGTACTTCACTGATGCTTCAGGTGATTTGTTATTCTTTGTATTCTAAAGTGATTCTTGTTTCTCGGAGCAATTAATAAGTTATCCTAGTACTAAATAAGAGAACAAAATGAGGTAAAAATTTGGCTTTGTTAAAAGCTGTAAGTTAACTGATTATGAGTTCATGTCATATTGTCATTTCTCCGTAGTGTTACCCTTAAGGTTTCCACGGATTCTAAATGATGTCCTTTTTACAATAAAGTGTTTATTAACCAAAATTGATCAAGATGAATTAGGCCAGGTACATCCTCAGCAGTGTTGTCATTTGTTGGTCTCTCTCCCCCCGCCCCCAATACAGGCCAGTTCTAAGGACTAATTTAGGGATAGGATTTACATTGGGTATATAGCCTAGAATGTAAATTCTGATCTACATTCATTGTATTTGTGCCAGTCTTGTCATCACGTAGTAGCATTCCCACAGCTGGGAAAAGGTGGATTCGTGTGCAGTTCCCACAGATACAGGCCTCCATCTGCATTCCCATTGGTATTTTACCTTTTGAGCAGTGGAACGTCTTCATTTCTAGTAATTCTGCTCATCTTGCTACTGTTGGTCATCTTATTTCTTTAGTTCTTCACTTGGCAAAGCTTTTCAGATCTCATTCTTGACCCTTCTTCTTTGAGAGGGACCCCACTGACTTTCTTCACAGGTTAAGTACTTACCAAACATTTCCTCTGGTTTTTGTAGTGTTGTACACAATTCCTATAGACTTGTAAGTTACTTTCGAAAATAAGGAAGTAGGAACATGCAAGCACCAAATAAAATGTTGTCAGTTGATTCTAAGCCTTCTGGAGGATTGGGCCTGGGAAACCCAGTCTCTCCTATTGTCAGCGACACACAGGTTAGGCTTTCGGTGAGTGTGACTGTTGCCACTTTAGACCACACCGTGACTAAAATGATCTTTTGTTTTCCTTCTGTGATTTTTGTTTGATTATAAAAACAATGTATGTTTGTTATATTAAGTTTGGAAAGTATAAAAGAAAACTAAAAGTAATTCAAAGCACTGTTAGCATTTTGAGATTTTCTTTGATTCATACATACACAGATATAAATAAACCTATATGTCAGTTGACAACATAACCTGAACATTTCCTCACAAACTTAAATGAAATTTCTTGAAGTGATAATTGCAGTGGTTGTATAATCTTATTTCATGATTGTGTGATAATTCACCAATTTGTGTTCATTTTAACTTTTTTGAACTATGGTGCTGTTGCTTTATTTTATGTTTTGATAAACGTGCCATACTGTATAATCAACTAGATTCACTAGCATACAAAATCAGGCTTCTCCATGTGGATGGATCTAATGTGAACATGAATGTGAAGTCAGTAAGTTGTGTCTGACTCTTTGCGACCCCATGGAGTGTAGCTTACCAGGCTCCTCCCTCCATGGGATTCTCCAGGCAAGAGTCCCGGAGTGGGGTGCCATTTCCTTCTCCAGGGAGGGTGGATCTAATGTTAAGGGCAAAAAAGCTTCTATTTATATATAATTTATATATAATTATAATTTGTATATAATAAGTCTATTCATTGATGTTGAGTGCTTTATTTACATAGGATTTGGCCATTTAAGAAGTATAATAGCTTCCCCCCTTTTAAGTCCCTTAGATTTTTCTCATTTAAAGTCAGACATCTGTTTTTTGAGATTTTAATTATTGAATTTTGAAGATTTATTTTTTCTCCAAACTTTATTTCACTTAGTCTAGTTCTTAATGCTTAATTTTAACCTTCTATTATTCCCATATTTTAGAGCAACTAAGCAATAGAATAGGTTTTTCTTTATTTTGTGTTTGATATTATTGCTTATAAATCAGTAGGCTATGTAGCAATAAGCTGGATAGTTTTGGAGAAAACCAGAAACAAGTTGGAAGTCTTTCTCAGCCTTCTCATGGATTACTCCTTCAGCCACCTGCACTGTATCATGTATTTAAGGGTAGCTTCTCACACTTGCAAGACTTTGGGCTCTTAGACTAAATCTCTCCAGGCATATAACAGACCTAATTTACTGAAATGACTTTTTATTGTGGATTACTAGTCTTGTAATTTCAACTTTTATTTGTAGGATTTAGTGGTTATAACTTATTGAATTGCTGTTTAAGTTTGGATAATTCATATAATTCCTCTGAATCTGCTTTTTCTTACGTAGTGATGTATGCTTGCCCTAGGTAATAACTGTGATTACTTTCATTTGATTTAAAATAAAGTCATTCATCTTACTTTATGCCTTAAAAGCTCAGCTAAGAGTTGGAATAAAAAAATAATCTCAATGTAATAAAAATTTTAACTTAATCATTAAAAGTAACTTACTACTGAGATATATCTTCCATTTTCCGTCTTTATAATAAGCTAGCCTTTTCCAAATTGTATGAGTTAGCAGTTTTGTATTGCAGAAGAGACCCCTCTTGTGTAATTTTTGGACAGATTATATAATCTTCCTGAATAACTGTCATGTTGTAAATGTTATTAATGTGACTCCCCCTGTTCCACAGCCCTCTAAACAGTTAAAATACAGTCCCACAGTATTCAAGAGAACTGAGAATGTGTATTTAAAAAAAAAAGAAAACTCTCACATATAGATTACTGATATATTGTAGATTTATTAAAAATTGGTTATATTCATTCTTTTTTTTAGGTTTGGGAGTTGCTTATTAGATCACTGCCAGTTATTGGGTTGCCCAAAAAGTTTGAGTATTTTTGTTACAGTTTATGGAAAAATCCAAGTGAATTTACTGGCCAACCCAATAATTCTTCTCTCCCCACCATTTGCCCAGATTAGGGTATCTCTAACATGCCTGTCATTTCCTATTAACTATGGGATTTTTTCCCTAGACTTTTGAGCCTCATACCTTTGGATATTTTATTGATTACTATATTATGCTTATTGTAATAGTTACTCAAAAGAATTTTTGTCAGATGTCACTAATAGAATGCTCATTTTATTAAATGTTTCAGTTTATAGCCTTGTGTCCATTACAACCATTTGTTACGCAGGATCTGTGTATAAGTGGGTCACTTTGTTTGATTTAAACATGCCTGTGCATCTTGGTATGTCTTTTACAGAGAAAATAGACAATATATTCATTATATAATGGACCCATCCTTTCTTTTTCACCTAAGGAACCTGAAATTTTAAAAATATATTTCTATGCATTACTATTCTGTTTGATTTCATTCATATACATATTTATATGTGAAATTTAGCATGTATATATTGCAGTTTTTTCTGCCCTTTTTGTAATGCAATAAGTTTGATTTCTATTTCCTACACCTACTAGATGTTCTGAAATGTTTTGAATGAAATGAAATGATTGGGCTTCAGACCATTCTTTTGAGATTGTTCAAGAAGTCTCTCTTTGGGGTAGTTTGCCTAAAGATCTTGGCTACTGATTGCAATAAACTCCTGGCTATAGACGGATTCCTCAGTTGCTGATTTTCTAGTGTTTGAAGGTTGGTACTGTTGTGTGATCCAGGTGCTTCTCTCAGGATTCTACATATGCTCACCGGGCATTTTCCTGTTACCCTCTAGACCTGCTAGAAGTTTTAGCTTAAAATTCTTTCCCACAGGCTTGTCTAAACTTCTATGGTGATACTACAGTGGCAGAATATTGTTAAATATCCTCACTATATTCTTAGGCTGGTCTTTTGATGATCGGATTAGAAAATTTATAGCTCAGACAGTTATGTAATGACTAAACCAGTTTTCTTATTCTGAGTTTATCTTATGTGCTAAAAGGCATGGGTACTTTTCTTTAGCAGCAGAAGAATAAAAAAATCTTTCTGTGCTAAGTTATGGAGGAGGGCTCGTTGGGGCTTTCTGTTTATTCCTGTCCTTCTGTGCTGTAGAATAAATTCATCGTTCATTTTCCACTGTGAAATCGGTGCAGGCTGGAGAGGAATTGGGTCAGCTGGTATGTAGACCATCACATAGAAACGAGCTCACGTGACCCGTCAGAGAGTGATACATTGCTGTGGAAATCAAGGATGTATTCAAACCGGCTAAGTCATGAAGATACGAGGATCCTTGAAACTGTGTTACAGTCTGGTTCATTGTGAGTGTGTGCAAGGAAACTGGAAAGCAAATGCAGCCAGTGGGAGGCTTAAAGCTTTACAAGGATTTCATACTTTGAAAGAATATTTCCATAGCTTGTATCATTTTTGCCATTTTAAACAGTGCCTGAGTGCCTATGCTGTTTGTCCTGAGCACATGGTCTGTTGGGAAGAAGATTGCTTTCCTCAGAGATGGCTGGCTGGTTGGTTGTTTAGACCATCTCCCGAAGACTTAGGCCCTGAAAGACTTCTTTTTCCTCTTAATGAGAGAGTGGTGCTTTTTATTTTATTTTTAATGGATTTGGTTGAAGTTCTCTGAACTGGACAGGTTGGGAGATTAAAATATTTCTTTTATGTGATTTGACTCCAATGGTTTAGGTATTTGTGTTAATGATAGTAGCTTTTCTGCATATGGCATTAGATAGAGCCTTTCTTCTTTCAGCTGATTCTCAGTTATATTTTCTTGTTAAAAAATTAGATTATTTTTATCATTATAATGAGATTTTATTAAAGTGATTCTCAGTGCACTTGCTGTTATGGCTGCAGTCTTCAAAAGTATATTTTTATGGATAAACACAATATGGTATATGAACACACTATATACATTCTGTCATAGAAGGAAATAGAGTACTGACATATGGAGCAACCTGGGTGAACCTGAAAGCATAATACCACGTGAAAGATGTGAGACATGAAAGACCACTTATCGTATGTTTCCATTTAAAGGACATGTTCAAAACAAGCAAGTGGGAAGAGGCAGTAAGTAGATGGGTGGTTGCCAGGGGTTGGGGAGTGAGTGCTCAGCGAGTAAAGGATATTTCTTCGGGATGATGAAAGTGTTCTGGAATTATAATGGTGGCAGTTGCCCAGCATTGTGGATATAACGAAATTTATTAAATTGGTATACTGTTGAGTGTTGGCGGAATGGCTACTGAATGAAGGACAAGGAGTAGTTGGTGTTTCCTTCTTGATGTTATTGCTGGCTCACGTTTTATCCAGTGAGTTAAGTAGTGGGTGAGAGTAGGGATGGGGGTGGCTGCTGAAATGTGTGAAGAGTCCCCTCATTAAGAGAAGCATCTACTTGTCTAGGGATTTGCTAATTCATAGAAGTGCTTCGGATAATTACCTTTATGTTCTCATTATTAATGGGAAAGCAAGACATTTGGTTCACATGCTTGATTGATTTCACATTTGTATGTTCTCTGTCTTTTGCTTAAGAAGATAATATCAGGTTTTGAAATTTTACTTTCCTTCTTTTTTGGAAACTAGTTCCCAGTTTGTTGACTAGACGTGGTAACAGGCCTTAAACTGATATTTGCTGGTTCATACAGACGGAAGTTCTAATAGGAGCAGTGACTGTGGAGGCAGTTTAGTGGTACACCCAACGTGTTCTGTCATATTTCATCACCTTTAGGTTATCTGCTGCTGTGAGACAGTGTCTCATCACCGCTATTCTTAAACCCTTTGCTGATCTGTGTGTTATGTTAGGGGCTTCCGTGATGACTCAGCAGTAAAGAACCCACCTGCGTGCAGGAGATGTGGGTTTGATCCCTCTATTGGGCAGAGCCCCTGCAGGAGGGCACAGAAACCCACTCCAGTATTCTTGTCTGGAGAGTCCCATGGACAGAGGAGCCTGGTGGGCTTCAGCCCATTGGGTAGTAAAGTAAAGGGTTCGATGTGACTGAAGTGAATGACCACGCACACACACATTATGTTAGAGCTAAAAATGGAAACCCCCTGGGTTATTATCAGCCTTTATTGACTGTACCATGATGATGAAGGGAGAGAGAATGAATTTGGTTTATCGGAGTAGGAAGTCTGTCTTCTCTACTAATGGGAAATAGGGTTGCAGGCCATGAAATGAGAATGTAATGCAGCCCTTCAATGAGGAGCCCTTTGATGTAGGAGCAGAGGAAGAACAGCATGGGAAGTCTACTGTAAAATGTTGGTGCTTAGTGGTCACTTGACAAAGTGGTATTTTATGTCCTCCATCCTGTGAAGCATCGTGTAGCTACCTCAGCTATAGGAAGTGCTGCAGATAGTTATAACAAACATGGGCCAGTAGTATCAGTCTTGTCAGTGATCAGCGTGCCAAAATGCAGTTCCTTGTTACGTGACAAGTAGGGGAAACATATGGCAGGCAGGTGGCAGCGGCAGCATCATTATCAGCACACAGTGAGATTGGCAGTTCATTTGCAGATAGTGATGCCCACCTGCCATGGAAACAGTGCACCCCTGGGCACCCGGAAGTGTCCTTCTAGCAGTGTTCTGCAGCCCTGCATCATCCTTATTGGTTGGCCTGAGTGGTGACCCTGGAATCATCCTGGGAATTAGTCGGAAATAAATGGTCAACATTGAAATCTGGTTAGAGAAGGCCAGTTTTGTTTGTTGTTGTTGTTTTTTAATTAAAGTACGTGTTTCCATTGTCTATTTATTCCATCTACCACTGGTTTATATTTTTAACTTACCTTTTTCTCCTTCAAATGTAATTTAAAATCTTAGAAATTTATGATGTGGAAAGTTGAACATACACCTTTGAAGGTAAGCCCTTCTAACAGTGCTGTGTAAGTTCCCCCAGATTGTTTCTAAGTATGTCCCTGAATTCCCCCAAATGAGATTATAGCTATCATTGTGTCTTTACTCTTTAAAATTTGAAAACATTGCCATAGCAGAAGATACAGATTTCCCTTGTTGTCAACAGCTACAGCATATTTATTGAGACATGCTTGTAATAGGGAAAAAATGGCCATGCTTACTGCCAACTTGAAACTTGGGCTAGTTCAAGAGTTCAGTCGCAACTTGTAATTATGCATTTGTGTTAAACCACCATGAATGCTAAGGACAGAATGCTTGTACGTACATCTTTGTTTCTATAGAACTATATTCCTTGAAGTGAAATTGCCACGTCAAAAGACATTGCATATTAAATATTAGTACAATTGCCAGTTTGATTGTACTCAGAAGATGCACCCATTTAGGTTTCTGCCAGCAGTAAAATTGCCACTTAGAGAAGCATATGAAAACTGAATGTTGATGAGATAAGAGCATGGACAACAGGGATTAAATTCAACTGGAGAACTAGGTAGAGGTGGGGGCTTATGGTGGAACACAGAAGTTTCCCAGAAGTGTAGACGGACCTCCGTAGATGTGACAGTTTTGTAGGAAGAGAGTGAGCTATAGACTACTACTCCATCCCATTCTATAGCTGCCTCTGAGAATTGGTGACACAGGTCCATCTAGTTAGACTTGTGGTACCTAGGCATGCGGCTTCAGTTGGCTGTCTTTAGGAGGCAGAAAAATAGCTATTTCATATCCTGGGAAGATGGAATGATTTGTTCTCCATGACTGAGGCATCTACTCTGTTGTTAATGGATTTGGAGACATGACTTCTAATGACTGCTGCCTGTGGGTAGCCATCTAGTTTCCTGGGAAAGTGATAGAAGTATGCTCTTGAATTCTTCAGAGATTCTGGAGTAGTCTGGGCTCTGTCTGGCTTATGTGGGTAGAATACCCCAAGTTTAAAAACACATTTAATTGTTAGATGCACATTACATCAAATTTCTCATCTTAACCATTTTAAAGTGTATAATTCAGTAGTGTTAGGATATTCTCTTTCTCCTACAATCAGTCTCCATCTTACAAAACTGAAACTATACCCATTAAACAATGATTCACTGTTCCTGCCTGCCCCCAGCCCCAGGAACCATGATGTACTTTTTTCTTGAAGTTTGACTACTCTTAAGTACCTTATTTAGTGGAATCATGCATTATTTCTTTTTTGTGTGTGTGACTGGATTATATAATATAGCACGACATTCTCAAGACTCATTCAAATCATAGCATATGTTAGAATTTCCTTCCTTTTTAAGGCTGAAAAATATTCCATTGACCACATTTTGTTTCTTCATCAGTGGATATCTGGATTGCTTCTGCCTTTTGATTATTGTGAGTAGTACTGCTGTGAATATAGGCTACAAACATTTCTGAGACCTTGGATTGAATATACCCAGAATTGCTAGATCTTACGGTAATTCTATTTTTAATTTTTTTTTTTAAGAACTCGAGAAATATCTTTGCTTTGTGTCTCTATATGAGTAATGGAAATTGGATTGTGAGTCTGGGAGAGGGCTTCTTTGTACAGTTCCTGAGAAGTAGCATACTTCAGGAATCTAGGCTATAATTGGTCCCTTTGACCTAGGTTTAAAATCCAGTGCTAATCACCTAATTTCCTAAGATATATATTTGTGGGCTGGAGACTTGGCTATGTGAATATACGAATACTGGGTGGTTGTTTTCTTAAAGGACCTGGATTTGAAGGAGAACACAGATGCAGTCAGGATGGTCTTTGCTCATTGTCTGTGTGTAGTTTCAGACATCAACCTCAGGTGTTGCTGCTCTGTGCCCGCTGTGCCTTTGATCGGGGAACTTCGTTTCGTTTAGTAGGCCTCTATCTTCTGTGTGCATTGCTGGAAGAGGAAGGTAGTCTAAAGGAAGAAAGGCTTATGATGGTAACACCTGACTATCCTGGAATCTTTTCTTAGCAACACAACCAAGAATAATTTATGTAACAGAAGAGCTGAACCTTCGGGCTGTTTTTCTTTGCGCCATTGGCAGATATTCCTTAAGAATTAAATTTTTTCTTTATATTTCTCCTTTGAGGTCACCATACATTTCTCTTTGTCCAAGTTACCATTCTTTCACCTTCCATTAACTTACCTGAGTACATATTTGTTTCCTTGGTCTGAATGACTTCTAAATGCCACCCTTTGGGCATGCTGGAGAAATAGGTATGCCCTGAACTGTGGTGGACACAGGGTGGCTTTTCTGTACTGATTTTGCAATATCCAGCCCCCAAAGCATTAGGAATTGATCAGAACTCTTGGGCATACTTGAGCTCCCACTTTGATTGCTTCAGTTTCTCAGTTTGGCTTTTTGGTGAGTGGCCTTTTCCTTTGTAGACTGGCACAGATTTGTGGAGAAAATGTAATTTTACCTTTTCCTTTTTATCCATGTCTTAAAAGCATTCTTCTTTTCTTCCAGTACTATGACTGAGATGCCATTAAGCAAATACCCTTTCTTCATATCCCTGTGCTTCTCATCTTAGTTTCATTATAGCTGTTGTTTTCACGACTGGGTGACATTGTGTGTATTCTACACAAAGGCATGAGTATCTCCGTATATTTGTGCTGCTTGTGTAGCTGGAACTCCTCCAGGGAGAGTTCTGGACGGAGTGATTTAATTTCCCCTGACTGCTGCTGACCTTGGAAATTTTGGACACAGATGACTGTGACTGACACTTGTATAGAGGAGAAAAAAGACCCACACTCACCCTTTATCCTCCAGAGGAAGGCCGTGGGGATGGTGGCTCCGAGGAGAAGAAAGAGGAGACAGGAAGGGGACCCGTGTGACAGTTTCCAGTAGTGTTTTGGGGGCCGCTGGCATTCTTGGGTATGGATAGTGTGATATGACAGTTAGGTATCAGGATGGGTTAAACCACGATGCGCAAGACAATGGTTAGAACACTGATGCAAACACAGGTTGTGCTTTTCAGATGCATTTGTAGGTTTATAAGGACTTGGGAATCAAGAGCATTGATGAAAATACTTGTAACTGTGAGGTTACTTGCAAAGAGTGGTTTCTGTTCATCTCTGATCCTAAGAGTTACTTGAAATATTTTCAACAGTCAGAACTTTATCCCCTTGATGATTTTATATGTGCTTGTTACCTACCTTATACATAAACAGTGCCTCATTTCTGACCATGTTAATGTTCTGTTTTTGTCAGAGTGTTATCACTGTTTCTAGAAATCATTGCCCAGCTCTAATGACCTCTTACATAAAACGTTTTCACGTTTACTTGTGAATCTCATGCCTGGGTATGCTTCTAATTAAATATTTACCAAACTGAGTGTTTATCAGGAAATAGTGGTGTCCACTTAATGCCTAATGTCAGGTAGAGACTCTTAGCATCTCCACAGGCCCCATCTGAAGCTGGGTTTTACCTTTCCTCTCAAAACAGATGATTGCATCTGACAAGGGGGTGGGAAGCAGTGGTTTCGTTTTGTCAGAAACATCAAATCAGAGAGCTCCTTGACTCTGTGCTCATCATAGAGGTTGGGAAGCCATGGAGGTTCATGTTCCATTGATGAAAATGAAATGCGCTCAAAATAGTTCTGACTCTGTGGGGGAGTTGGGAAGGGTGATTGTAGATCGGAGAAAGCAACATAAATACATGTGAACAAACAGCCAGCCTTAGCACCTAATTACAATGATTTTGAAGGGGGTGTTACCAAATACATCTAGGCTGGTTGGAGAGGTAGGAGAGGATCGTTTCTTATGTCTCCTTTTCTTTGCAGCATAAATGTATACTTTTTTGGCAGTGTATCTGTGAAACTTCTTTTAATTTAAGACATGCCAGAGCTAAATGATGTCCTAATGGGACATAGAGATTTCCGCTTTTGTCTGTGCTTATAAACGTAAATGGTTCACATCTACCAATTACTCACTTTCTAATAACACCATACTCAACAGAGGCATTAGTCATAACTACAAAAGCAGGCGTTTCTTTACCATGAGTTTCTAGTTACCATCCACTAGAATCCATTGGAAACATCAAGGTGAAGAATTCTAGACTTGGGTCAGCAAATGAAGGATAAAGTTCAGCCACTGATTGGGTAGAGAAGTCACTCAAAAGTATCTTCCTCAAACATTGAATAGAATGTATTCCATGATGACAGTTATAAATTGGAGAAATTTTCCTCCTTTGTGTACACATTTATTTTCACCCCTGAAATGTTTTTTAGAACAGAAAATTATGTAAATACCTTGTCTTTCTAGTCTAATTAAATAATAGATTTTTTGTAAGTCAGAAAATGAATGATAAACATTTTATTTTTTACACCATGTTTTTTCATATTTGGTTTGAGTGTCTACAAGGATTCATAAATATAAAATAACAAAAGTTCCTGGAGAAACTAGAGAAGGATAGAACCACAAAAGGTAGGATCATGCATAGAGGATTGAGGCTGAGACTGGTCCCATAATGAACAGTCTGGGCGTGTACAGTCCAGTATGGAGACTGCAGCTATAAGTGGCTGCACACTTGAAGTATTGCTGGTCCAGACTGAGATGTGTTTTTCTTGCACAATACACACTGGATTTCGAAGTCTTTGTCATGAAAGAAAAGAAACTCATTACCTTAAGAAATACTGGTTATATGTTGATATGATAATGTTTGGGTGTTTTGAGTTAAATCAGAAATACTTTTGAAAACTAACTGTTTAATGTTACTGGTAGCTCAGCTGGTAAAGAATTCACTTGCAATCCAGGAGACCCTGGTTTGATTCCTGGGTCAGGAAGATCCCCCGGAGAAGGGATAGACTACCCGGTCCAGTATTCTTGGGCTTCCCTGGTGCCTCAGATGGTGAAGAATCTGCCTGCAATGTGGGAGACCTGGGTCTGATCCCCGGGTTGGGAGGACTCCCTGGAGGAGGGTATGGAAACCCACTCCAATATTCTATCCTGGAGAATCCCCATGGACAGACGAGCCTGTCAGTCTGTAGTCCACGGGGCTACAAAGCGTCAAAGACGACTGATCGACTAAGCACGGCACAGAAGATGTCAGTATATATATGTTGCTCTCATCTGTGACTCTTATTGTTGTTGCCTCCTGAACAACAGGGATACATTTGACATCTCCTTATGAGAGTTTAGCTTGTGTCCTAGTAGAGAGCTGAGCTGGGAATCAACATGCCGAGAAGCAGGACCAAGAGACCCCTTGACAGTTTTGTTAGATGATCATCCTATATCTAGATGAATGAGTGACTAAAATGTGTTTCAGATTTTAAGAAGATAATCTCTGATACTTTTAAAATAATTTTGTACACTACTTATTAGCAGGGAGAAAATATCAAGAATGCCTAAATTAATGTCCTGTTATGCCCAGAGCAGATGCCAACTTGGTTGCTCTCTGTTATCTTCCTGATTTTGTAAGGCAAGGGGCATCCTCCCCAAATACCTCTAGTTAGCCTATTAGTTGAGTTGATTCCCCATTCTCTGCTTCAATTATCTTTGGTAAATACAATCTCCACAACTAGTACCTGCTGATTAACCTGGAGAGTGTCTAAATAAGTACTAAATAGTGTATCATTCTTTAAAATAAGTCCTATTTATCTGTAAGTTGGGATGAATATGGATGAGGTACATACTCTTGTTTGCTGTGGCTCCTTAAGGAGAAAAGTGTATTTAATTGAGTGTTTCTGCCTAATGACTTAAAGTCAACATGCGCCTTATTTATGCATATATGTATGTGTGCATGTATTTATGTATTTATCTCGCAGACACTTATCACCTACCCTGTACCAGGCTCTCCTCCAAGAAAATCAGTATGTTTGTCTAAAAATAACTGACACATAGAGCTTATTATGAGTCAGGCCCTGCTCTAAATGTTTCATGTATATTAATGCTTTTCTCTTCTAACGGTGAGATAGGTAGACTTATCCATGTTCAACTGAAGCCAGAAGTGAGGTTACTTCTCCAAGTTCACAGAGTTCAGAGGTAGAATTGCTGGGAAACAAACCTGCAACCCTCCTGATAGCTCGGTTGGTAAAGAATCTGCCTGCAATACAGGAGACCCCAGTTCAATTCCTGGGTTGGGAAGAACCCTGGAGAACATTCTAGACTACCCACTCCAGTATTCTTAGGCTTCCCTTGTGGCTCAGCTGGCAAAGAATCCGCCTGCAATGAGGGAAACCTGGGTTCAATCCCTGGGTTGGGAAGATTCCCTGGAGAAGGGAAAGGCTAGCCACTCCAGTATTTTGGCCTGGAGAATTCCATGGACTGTATAGTCCATAGGGTCCCAAAGAGTCCGACATGACTGAACGACTTTCACTTTCAAACCTGCAGCCAAGTGGCTCCCAGAGCCCATTCTCTTAACCAAGCTATTGAAATATTTTATTCTACTTACTTTTATCTGCGTGTTGCCTTAGCCAGACTTGCCCAGAATGACAGGTCACATGAGAGCCTTTTTCATGAGGCAGGAGATTTTTTTTTTTACATCTCTTTATGGGTTTATGATTGGCCATGTGGAATAGTGAATGAGATTATATAGTAATAGCCTCATGTAACAGCCCAGATTCAGGCTTTGGCCTGGAAATGTTAGGTATCTCTTATGCACAGACCTGCGATTATCATCAGCGTCTGCAGAGTTCTTTGGTGGTTGGACAGTATTGAAGTATGATGACACTACTCAGTCATCATCTAGTGAATGATTAGTTTCATGAAGAGTATCCATGGATTGAATTCCTTAGGTGTGACCTGAGTGTCTTCTGTTAATACTAAGCTGTTTCCAGACTTTATATGAGATTGGGATACAAATTTGCTTTTAAGTTCTTAACTTAGTTCTCTGAAGGGTCTTTGAAATTGTTTTCAAGGAGAATTCCACAATGGACCATGGAGGAATCAGATTGCCTGCTACCCTTTCTTTTTCTCTGAGAGCTTCTTCGGGGGAAAAAAAAAGTAATATGCAGAATTACACTTTTCTTAATTTAAAGCTTTATCTCAATTTCAAATTATTTCTTCCCTCCTTCATGCTTTGATATATACAACAGAATGGTCAACAGCTTGACCATGTGGTCCTAACCATCTCATTTAGTGTCCTTCAGAATTTTATGTCTGAAGAGTTCCTGATTACATGTATCAATTCATCAAAAAAGTATTCACTGTATATACTCCTGCTGTATAAACCCTGCGATGCTGTATAGCACACGGTGATGGCTAAATTGTCTTCGGGTTCTCGAGTTCAGTGATGCTCTAAAGTTCTCATCTAGTGCTCTCATTTACCAGGTGGATTGCCTGAGAAAAGTGAGGCCCGGAGAGGTGATGTATGACTCATTCGTAAAAGAATGACAGGGGGAATCAGCAGGGAGCTGTGGACTCCTTGTGGTCCTTGCTGTAAAGAGGGCCAGGCCCTCCCCTTGTGTCCCGTATGCGTACATTCTTGCATACGCCCAACGTTGCAGGAGCATCTTTGCTGGAAAAATGAGGGAAACGTTTGCATTAACCTAACACTTCTTTTCAGCTCATGCCATCCCATGTGTAACCACCCACAAGCACAAAATTCAGGTTGTTATTATTCAGATGAAGACTTTGCTAAGATCTGCCATTGTTTAATTGAAACTGCTCTTTATCAAGTGATTGACAAGTCAGGGATAAGTATCTGGAGATGAGAAACTCCAAGGCAGGAGAGCAGAGCTCAGATTCCCCAGGAGAGGGACATAAATGCTAATTATACATTGACTTTAATTCTTGGTTTGTCATAGCTGTCTGCAGGTGTGCGTCTTGGCTGTGGGCTATTCTCAGGGCCTCATTTGTATTTGAGATTTTCTTTAATAATGTTACTTCCCCCAATGAGCTCTTTAATCTCTGCCTTTGAGTTCTTTCTCTAGATAGAGGAAAAAATTAATCGGCAGGTGACTGTAGAATGTAGTTACTAGTTCTTTTTTTCTGATTGAAGATGAAAGATTTGGGAGAGTGGGGTCTTTCCATTGATTTCCTTTGAAGACAGTTTGGGGATAGCATGCCTTTGGCCTGGAAGATGAGATGCGGAGCTGTTCCTTGCCAATACATCCCTCACCACAGCCATCACCACCGCCACTCACGTAGCCTTCCTGGTGAATTAGCATGCTTTCTGGGAGAGAGCTGATGTTACTGTGTGCCGTGTGCTTGCGCTGATGAGCCTCTGCCCACTTCCATCTCCTGAGGAGGAGGCCTGTCATTGGCAGATGCAAGGTAACCTTGAGCTTCACTGAGTTTATTTTTAAGCAGGATGAATTATTTCTTCCCCCTGGTTGTGAAACTGAGGACTTGAGCTTGCTACTAGATGGACTGGGTGAAAACACAAAAATAGGTGAACATCTCTACACACTTTTTGACTTGCCCCCTGAATGCCCCAAATTGGACCATACCCACTGTTGGTGCCCTCCTGGGCCCTGAGTGGCTTCATGTACTCCTGAGTGGGTGCTCTTGAGGTTTAGCTCCTGTTCAGTGCTAATTTCCTGTGTGATTTTTGCCATAACTAACAGATATTCCAGCCTTTTCCTTCTCCCAGAGGTTAATTATCCACCCTTGCCAGAGGAGAGTTGGCAGAGGGTTGGTCAGAATAAATAGCATGCAGAGGACTCTCTCCCTCCCAGGGACTGGAGTCAGCTCTGCTTCCGTGTGTGTGTGTGGACGGCCCATTCCTTGCCCTCTGGGCTCTAACAACTCTGATCAGCTGCATGTGGGGCAACTCTGAAAACCTCTTTGTTGGCGGTGGTAGTTTTTCAGCCCTGCTCCAACCCCGACTCCTTGTCTGTTCACATTCCTCACATTTATCCATCTCCTTAGCTCGGACAATGTGATAAGGCTGAGCAGTAATGTCAGTGTGGACATCTGACCTAAGGAGTCCTCTTGATGATTTGTTCTGCGTTGTTATATTATGACAGTACTTCTCATGAGAAAGATTTGCCTTGCCTTCAGCCCTTAATTGGCTTTCTCACTGATAGGGCTTCTTGTTGCTTTTAAAACGTGATTAGGTAGAGTGAATGATCTGACAGTCAGAATTTGGAGGCAGCTGTTCTTCTGAAAATTTCCATATTCATTTTTAAAATGGATTTTTGAGGAGCAGGCAGTTTGAAGGGATTTTGGTGGTGCTCACCAGCAGTGTGGTGATGCTCATACATCGTGCTGTCTTCAAGTAGCTCAGTGAGAACCAAAGTGGTTTTTAGGAAAGGTGATTCTCGACTTTCAGACTGTGAGGATGGCCTCAGGGTGCTTGACTTTTCAGTACAGGTATATAAGCTTGGCCATGACCAAAGTCAAGTATATGCCTTAAGGCTGTAATGCACGCTCTGTATGTTTCCTGATGGACACAGCATACCACTTTGTTCTGACACACAAACGTGGTCATCTTGAAAGGTTTCATAAAGAAAAAGCATTGCTCGGCATGTTTGTGTCCCTATGTTTTGTATATACTAGGATTAGCCCAGTATTAAAGGTTCTTCTGGTCCAGTCCATCCTCCTCCCAGCTCACCCCTCAAATTTCCCAAGTCCACCCCTATTGGTATTCAGTGTAGTCAGCTGTGTTGTTTGGGTTTTTCTTGATAGTTCTTAACTTGGGCCTTGAGAACTATGGCAGACTGAAACTACATGTAGTTATTCTGTTGAGGCATTTCATATTTTTAAACAGATTTTCAAACCAGCCCAAAAAGGTTAGAGAGCTGCTTTACCAAAATGTCCAGGAATCCTCCAAGAATATTCCAGATTTCTTCTCTGTCAACTGAAGTTTATGTAGGACCTTAAAGGTTCAGCCATTTGTCCTTCTTTCCTGACATTAGTCATCTTTAAGTTCTACAGCATCTTTTAGACTCAAAGTAGAACTGAGCAGGAATAAAGAGAATTTCCACGTCCCCCCACTGCTCCCGGCCATGTACTTCCTCCTCTGTTATCAGTAGCCCCCTCCAGAGTGGTATATTTGTTATAATTGGTGAGCCTACCTGGACTCACCATCATCCACAGTCCATCGTTTACTCGGGTTCACTCTTGGTGTTCTGCATTGTACAGATTTTGACAAATGTGTAATGACATGTATCCATCATTATAGTATGATCCAGAATAGCTTCACTGCTGTCAAAATCCTGCCCCCACATCTGTTCATCCTGTCTCATCCTAACCCCTGGCAATCACTGATCTTTTTACTGTCTCCCACATTCTTGTATTTTCCAGAACGTCACAGTTGGAATCATACAATAGATAGCTGTTCGATGGGCATTTTTGTCTTAGCAGTGTGCATTTCAGATTGCTCCATGTCTCTTCATGGCTTAAGTGCTGAATAGTATTCAGTTGTGTTCCTGAACCACAGTTTCTTTACTCACTTACTGAAGAACATATTGGTTGCTTTCAAGTTTGGGCATTTATGTATAAAGCTACCAGAAACATCCAAGTGCAAGTTTTGTGTGGACGTAAGTTTTTAACTGGTAGAACGTATGGTAAAAGTTAGTTCTATACAAAACCATTGCTCAGAGTAGCTGTACTGTTTTGTATTCCCAGTAATGGTGAATGAGAATTCCATTTGTTCCATACCCTCACCTCCATTTGTTGTCAGTGTTTTGAATTTTGGCTGTTCTAATCGACGTGTTAATAGCTGTCTTAGTTTGCATTTCCCCAATTACACACGTGGGGCATGTTTTCATATGCTTGTCATCTGTATGTCTTCTTTGATAAGATATCCAAGTCTTTTACGCAGTACAACATTGGGATTTTGACTTTCTTACCGTGGAGGTTTAAGAGTTCTTCCTATATTTGGGATACTATAGTCCTTTATCCAAGATGGCTTTTGGAGGTGTTTTCTCCCAGTGTGTGGTTCAGCTTTCAGTTGTTTTTTAAAATCTTAGACCCACAAAATCATACCATGAGTGAGCCTTTACAGCCAGCACACGGGGCTGCCAGTGAGCTGTGTTGCAAATCCTCAACCTTAATTACCTTGATTTCTTATTTTCAGGTCAATGTGACTGTGGACTACATTAGACCAGCCAGCCCAGCCACAGATACGGTGCCTGCCTTTTCAGAGCGTACCTGTGCCACCGTCACCATTGGAGGAATGTGAGTGTTTTGGCTGGTAGCAGCTTGGCCGTGGCTGGGAGTTCTCCTCTCATTCGTGTCTCTCCTCCCTTTCACCCTGATTTGCTTTCTGTCACTCTTAACACAGTGGCTTGTGATTGTTAAATGCCTATGTAGCACTTTGTTTGCAGCGTCCTTCATAATTGCTCATTAGTTAATCATATATTTTCATTATTGTCATTATTTAAGATTTATTGGGCTCTGTGTCCGTGGCACTATGTAGCATTCATTATTACTGTTAATAACGCCATTTATTGAGTGTCAATCAGGCCCTTAGGTACTATGCAAAATTAGAAAGATTCTCTGTGTGTTAGTTTAGGAAGTTTAATTGTAGGCCAGAAAAAGAAGAGAGGTTAATTGGACATTTTTCTTTGAATAAACNATTTGTCCTTCTTTCCTGACATTAGTCATCTTTAAGTTCTACAGCATCTTTTAGACTCAAAGTAGAACTGAGCAGGAATAAAGAGAATTTCCACGTCCCCCCACTGCTCCCGGCCATGTACTTCCTCCTCTGTTATCAGTAGCCCCCTCCAGAGTGGTATATTTGTTATAATTGGTGAGCCTACCTGGACTCACCATCATCCACAGTCCATCGTTTACTCGGGTTCACTCTTGGTGTTCTGCATTGTACAGATTTTGACAAATGTGTAATGACATGTATCCATCATTATAGTATGATCCAGAATAGCTTCACTGCTGTCAAAATCCTGCCCCCACATCTGTTCATCCTGTCTCATCCTAACCCCTGGCAATCACTGATCTTTTTACTGTCTCCCACATTCTTGTATTTTCCAGAACGTCACAGTTGGAATCATACAATAGATAGCTGTTCGATGGGCATTTTTGTCTTAGCAGTGTGCATTTCAGATTGCTCCATGTCTCTTCATGGCTTAAGTGCTGAATAGTATTCAGTTGTGTTCCTGAACCACAGTTTCTTTACTCACTTACTGAAGAACATATTGGTTGCTTTCAAGTTTGGGCATTTATGTATAAAGCTACCAGAAACATCCAAGTGCAAGTTTTGTGTGGACGTAAGTTTTTAACTGGTAGAACGTATGGTAAAAGTTAGTTCTATACAAAACCATTGCTCAGAGTAGCTGTACTGTTTTGTATTCCCAGTAATGGTGAATGAGAATTCCATTTGTTCCATACCCTCACCTCCATTTGTTGTCAGTGTTTTGAATTTTGGCTGTTCTAATCGACGTGTTAATAGCTGTCTTAGTTTGCATTTCCCCAATTACACACGTGGGGCATGTTTTCATATGCTTGTCATCTGTATGTCTTCTTTGATAAGATATCCAAGTCTTTTACGCAGTACAACATTGGGATTTTGACTTTCTTACCGTGGAGGTTTAAGAGTTCTTCCTATATTTGGGATACTATAGTCCTTTATCCAAGATGGCTTTTGGAGGTGTTTTCTCCCAGTGTGTGGTTCAGCTTTCAGTTGTTTTTTAAAATCTTAGACCCACAAAATCATACCATGAGTGAGCCTTTACAGCCAGCACACGGGGCTGCCAGTGAGCTGTGTTGCAAATCCTCAACCTTAATTACCTTGATTTCTTATTTTCAGGTCAATGTGACTGTGGACTACATTAGACCAGCCAGCCCAGCCACAGATACGGTGCCTGCCTTTTCAGAGCGTACCTGTGCCACCGTCACCATTGGAGGAATGTGAGTGTTTTGGCTGGTAGCAGCTTGGCCGTGGCTGGGAGTTCTCCTCTCATTCGTGTCTCTCCTCCCTTTCACCCTGATTTGCTTTCTGTCACTCTTAACACAGTGGCTTGTGATTGTTAAATGCCTATGTAGCACTTTGTTTGCAGCGTCCTTCATAATTGCTCATTAGTTAATCATATATTTTCATTATTGTCATTATTTAAGATTTATTGGGCTCTGTGTCCGTGGCACTATGTAGCATTCATTATTACTGTTAATAACGCCATTTATTGAGTGTCAATCAGGCCCTTAGGTACTATGCAAAATTAGAAAGATTCTCTGTGTGTTAGTTTAGGAAGTTTAATTGTAGGCCAGAAAAAGAAGAGAGGTTAATTGGACATTTTTCTTTGAATAAACTTATGTAATCAGTAGATGACAAGGTCTTCATCTTGTGTTCCACCGGCTGTACCCTGGTTACATTCCAGAGTCTCTTGGGAGCTTGGTTGAGGAGCAGCCTTCCAAGGAGATATCTGATGGGGGCAGGAGGAAGCCCTCTGGGCCGTGCTTCCACAGTAAATATTAAAACAGTCAGTCAGTCCCCAGTAGCAATTCTTACTCTGTGTAAAATATACCCGCATGCTAATTGTCTCCTTCTCTATTTAACAGTCTTAAATGGTGTTTGTTACGAAACTGGTATTTTGCTTTTGTTTTAAAAGGGGGCATGGTGGAAGGGAAGAAAAGAATAGGTTTCTCATCAAAACAGGGATTGTCTTATTGCGAGTACAATGGAGCCCACTGGGAGAAACACCTTTCTCTAAGCTATAGCCTGTCTCTCACAGGAAGGATATGGTAGCTAACGTGCTTTCCAGAAGGTCTCCTGCCACACAGGAGCTTCTCCCATCCGCGTTCCAAACACCGTGCTGCCGGCCCACCCCGCGCCCGCTTCCTGCTGTCGCTTTTGGAAATGAGTATTTTTAGGTGCTGTTACCACTCCTGTACCTATCAATGTTGGTGTTCACACAGCAGTCAGGGGCTTCACTTTGCCAAGAGGAACTGAATATAGGATTTTGATGTCATTATCTTAACACCATCACAGGCGTTGGGTTATTTTTAGAAGCAGGTTCTTGAGAAATTAGATAATGTTTTCAGAATGGGGAAAACTGTGAAATATTTTGCTCATTCTTCTATCTGTCTAACTTGCAGTAATGATTATTACCAATTTGTCACCAGTTCTTAGGAGCTCAGTACATGCTTTCCTCCTGTGGAGAGCTGGAAAGTATTCCCCTAGACAAATTTAAGAGTTTTGCTGCCATAGACAAGGAGTCCTCTCCAATAATTGCTCCTTCTTTCTACCTGTGGTAAAGACAGCACCACTACTGTCAAAATGCACATCTTCTTGGCAGATGGTTTCTATTCATGCTTATCTAATGGCTCATTAGAGTGGAGGGGTTTTTTTTTTTTGGTTACCACTGAGGTATATTTTCAAAATTTATGCTGCTTAAAATTAGATATTCTGAAAGTGTTCTTGTAGGGAGTTAACCTTGACCTTTCTCTCTCCCTGTTGTCGTAAGATGGTATTTGATTTACCAAAGTCCTTACCTCGAATTAGACCAGCCTGGCAGGGTACCTGGGGTGCCCTGCTATCCAGGGCACTCCAAATACTCAACTTAGATTTAAAAATTATATTGAAAGTCTCCCGATTTTAATAGTTTTTTTTTTATAACATTGGCTAGAATAGAGGATTTATGTTTTTATCCTAAATGTTTTAATTCCATTTTTAACATAATGAGTTAAATACACTGAGTTTCCTCATGGATTTGTTTCTACTAAACTAGACTGTCTTGAGTAAATTAGTGGGCAGTAATTGGGAGAAATGTGAAGATAGCCTAATATCATTAAGACCAAACTTCACTAGATAGTAAGCTCCCTGAAGATAGGGATTATCGTCTGTTTTATTCCCTGCTATAGTCTCAGTGTTCAGCAATTCGTAGGAGTTCAATAAATTTTTGAGTTATTTGTTTACTATATTGCAGTGTCCCTTTATGAAATAAAATAGGGAGTGCTTAGATGTCTCGTAATCTGGGGCAGCTGTATCTTCTGAGCTACAAGTTGGCTTTAATCTGCTAAATATATACATTAAAAAACTTGTATCCAATAGTTGTCCCTGTTTATTTGGTTATTGGAAAGTCTGTGCCAAAAATGTGCTGTGCTTAGTCGCTCAGTCGTTTCTGACTCTTGCGAACCCGTGGACTGTAGCCCACCAGGCTCTTCTGTCCATGGGGATTCTCCAGGCAAGAATAACTGGAGTGGGTTGCCATGCACTCCTCCAGGGGATCTGCCCAACCCAGGAATCGAACCCAGGTCTCCCACATTGCAGGCAGATTCATTACCATCTGAGCTACCAGGGAAGCCCATGCCAAAGATAGGGTGCCTCCAGGAAATGTATCTGATAGCATGCTTCTGATGTTTGGGTCTTCCTCAGGCTTCTCTTTATTTTCCTGTGGCCTTGACTTTGTTTTCATTTTTCCCTCAATTTTCTCTGCTTAAATCATTCCAATACTACTGTAGGAAAGTTGAAATATGAATGATACCAATGTCCAAATACTCAGCTTAGATTCAGAATTATATCAAATGCTTCCTGATTTTAATAGTGATTCGAAAACATTGTCTAGAGCAGAGGATTTATTCTTTTTATCCCAAATGTTTTAATTCCATTTTTAACATAAAAATGTACTTACATCTCCAAATCTTTGATGTATGATATCCTGGTGGATTAAATAACTTCTTCTATGGAATGATGACTTAAAAATACTACTTATGGAACCCTAGATCTTTGTGATTTACATCTCCCTCTTCTGTTATACTTTTCCTGCTCTAATTTTGCACATTTTGTTGCCATTTAAAAGCCATGCCTCTTACTAAACCTTTTGCAACAACTTGTTTTTATAAAGGCTTGTTCTTTTTGTGCTCATATTTCAATATTTAGTGAAATACATAGTAAAAATGACCAGTATAAATCCGAGGACAGAAACAGATTGGGACAGAAGTGCACAGGTGTGTTCGAGCAGTCCTCAGTTACTAACTGGTGTCAGCCTGTGGGTTTTGAGGAGGTCGTAGAATGTGCGGGTCAGTTAAGCAAAGGTTGCTGGGAGAGCTTGTCTAGTAATGTACCACGTCTCTTGTGACAGGCTTTAGACTTTGTTCAATGTTTAGAGATGCGGTAGAATTAAGAAAAGATCAGTGCTGTCTGTCATCACCTGTAGGCTCATATTCCTTCATATTGGCCTTTGTGGTGTCTAGAGGCTTTCCCTTTAGTCACGGGATCAGCTGTGAATCCCTGATCCTCCAGTAGCTTTTCTCAAACTGCCCGTTCCAGGGAAGGAGAAAGAAGAGGCAGATGAGATGGCCTCTTTGAGGGTTGTTTCCGAGGAGACATTTTTCAGTGGATTTCACATGCCCAGGTGTGTGAACTGGCCCTGTCCTCAGTAGGGCTCTGTCAGTCCTCCCATGTTCTCCTTTGCTGTGTGGGGCGACGTCGAGTTGCATGGCCTTTGGGAGGCCCCTCTGTGAAACAGTCTTCAATCCCTCTCTCTTGCTGTCTGGGAAACGAATGAAAATGAGGTTCATCATTCCTCTAATAGATTACTTTTTTTTTCTTGATTAACTTCACTCAAGTTGGTGAGAGTTGTTACCTTTTAATCAAAGCAGTTTAAATAAAAAATTAAAAGATCAAACTTTGAGTTGTTTCTCATTCTCTGGCTCCCAGGTTGGGAATTAGTGATCCTTTTAGGCCTGGACTGTGACAGGAAGCTGTCACGATGGCGCTTCCTGTTAATTACTTTTTATTGTATTTAAGACACTTAAATAACTCTTCTTGTGATTTAGTCTTCTATGTAATTAGCTTCAGTGATTAAAATCTCATTCTTCCGTTATTGCCAGAGCGTTCATGAAGAGCAAGTTTTGTGGGGTGACCTTTACTTGTGCTGGACTTCACAATTACTTTGAGCTCCAGTTTGGCAAATTCATAGTATCTATTAGCTGATTGCCCATGTCTTCTTACACATCACGTTTTCAAAAAAGAAAAGTAAAAAATTTTTTGTTCACATTTATAAAGGAGCACCTAAAAATCTAACTTGGGACCCAGCTTCACACCTACACGCTCATAATTGCTACCTTCACACCTGTACACTCATAATTACCACCACGACCCCATCCACCATCCATGGAAAATTGTCATGTATCCAGTAGGTACAGTGTCACTGAGGTATTGCCCCATTGCTTCTCATTATGTTAAAATATTTCACAATAGTAGACAGTAAACATTTTTCCAGTTTGGAGAAGTGAAAGATGGCAGAGATAGAAGTATGGAATAAGAGCAGTTGGAAAATGTCTATTTTCTGCACAAGGTCAGTTTCTGGAGAGGTGATTTGAGTTTTATGACAGTGATTTCTAAAATATTGTTGTAACCTCTGCTCCTGACTGCAAAGCTTTGCTCCCTGCAAAGGCACTACTGTCCAGCTTAATGCCGTGTGGAGTGCTTACTACCAGACATGCTGTGGGACATCTTAGTTAAGTCTTTTGTAATGACTGTCATCTAGCAGATGTGAAGCCATCTTTATGAACTTCCTTTGTGGCTCTTTGACTTCTTCATAGATAGTTCGCCTTTATTATGTTTATTTAAATCAGACCGTTACTTACAAGAAATCCAACTTCTTTTGCTTTTTTCCATTTTGGTTCCAGCTTGCAGGCATACTTCCTCAGCTGTTCTGTTAGTCACTGAGCATGAGGTTAAGATCTTCTCCTTCTAGAATAGTTCTTTTCTAATCTTAGTTCAGTTTTTCTCAGCCATAGTAGGAAGCAGTGTCATACCACCCTTAGTTTTTCGGGCTTGAGTTCTGTAGCTGTAAGGCTTTCGCTGTCTAGTCAAATCTTAAAACATACTAATGTCTGAGCTAGTTTAATATATTGGTATGTCTTAAAACATACTAATGTTTTCTTAGCTAAACATAGCTGAAGTCAATTTCTGTCCTAGTGTTCTTCCTCACCAGGTGGCCCACGGCATCCTGAAGAGATATTCTTTCGATAACCGACATAGTGTTAACGTCAGTGTCTCAGCCAGGAGATAGGATCTGGGTTGTAGCCACCTCTTCTCTGCATAGATTTATTGCTTACAGTTCATCTACTTTAGTGGATTCCCCTACTCCAACCTTTTCCTGCTTTGAAGGAGAAAGAAGACATCAGAAGAAACATTCCTCTTCCCCTCCCCCTAAACCCCCTAACACCTAAATCATAAACACTTAACCAACCTTCACTTCTCAAAAGAGCACCTTAGATTGTTTTCTCAACCTCACAGGCTGCTTGATTTATATAACTGTGCTACTTCTGCCATGTGGAGTAGTGGGATTATGCCTGTTCACCATCCTGAAGACACTGGAAGCATCTGTGTCATTTGGCTTAGAATACTTTGGAAAGAATAGTTAAATAATTTCACGTGTCTCCTGCACAGTCATTTTAAGAGAACAGCTCCATAAAGCACCATAAGAAGGAACTTGGTTTTTGCAAAGGGTTCAGGTGGGAGTCAGGAGAACACTGCAATTTTAGTTGGATCTTACATTTTGTAGCCATCTATATGTGGGACTATCATGCTGCTGAGCCTTTTTTCTTTCTTTTTTCTTTTTTGCCTTAAAGCCCTGATGCTTTCAGATTATTGTATTACCCTCATCACTATATGGAAGTTCAATTAAGCTTTACATAATGGAGCACTTGGCTCTTATAAATCAGCCAAATCCTTTGCTGAGCAATGTGTGTTCTTTCACTTTTTTTCCCCCTCAGCATCAGTTGTAGAATATCAAGTACTGGATGACAGTATTTCCTGAGCGGATCTTTAGGAAACTCCCTCATCGGTTTCATGAAGTATACCATGGAGTTTCCAAAGTATACCATGGGAGAAAATGAGGCTTTTCTCCAAATAAGAGGAGCTCATCCTCAGGGAGGAACATTCTGGAGTACTTAGAGAGATGGATAAAGGTGTCAAAATCATGAGTTAAAGGCCCTATTTGGAAAAAGAAATGCTATCCATTTCTGTGGGCCCTAAAAATAGCTCAGCGAGGGTCTGGTCCCAGGCAAGAGAGGAGTTGCTGCTCCTGGCTGCTGTGAACAGTAAATTTATCAGTTATTCATCAAATATTTGCTGAGCACCTACTGTGTGTCAGGCACTGGGAATATAGCCGTGAGTGTTTCCCTCTGCTAAGTCTTCTGGGCTACACTTCCTTCTTAGGAACCTTCTTGCCTCTGGTGGGTGAGACAACAAGAGTCCTTAAGGATATTCACTGACTTTGCTGCCCCCCAGAATCTTGCTTGGCTAGATTTTGACTTTAAGAAACACAAGTGACTTTATATAAATAATAACTGAAAGGGCTCTTCTCTATTCAGGTCTTGCCTGGGACTTTCAGCGAATTTACCACTCAGAAACAGGTTAAAATGAAAGATAATCCCTCTTATATCTTTATTTTTAGTTGAGTCGATAACTGAACCTGTCAGTAGACAAAATGAAATGCTCAAGCAGCTACCCGTTGGAGGTGCTTTGCCCTTTTTCCCGTCACATCACTGCTCCTGACTCATTCGGCGCTGATGGGCCTCTGCGAGTCTGACAGTTCGTTATGACTCCCCTCTCTCTCCATGCTCCTAAAGACCTGCTTATCTTATTCCTGCCTCACCTGGCAGGGGAAGGACCCAATGCTAACTTCCTAACAGAGTCTGCTTCTCACTTTTGTGGATGGTTATTCTTAAAACCTATAAATCCTTATACCTCTATAAATTAACACTACTAGATTTTAAAATTTTCAGTTTTAAACTATTCTTACTTTGGTTTAGTATTTGCACAATAATTTCTACCCTTTAACCCTAGTTATCTTATATTTGTTTTGTGTGGGTGTGATTAGCTGTGTGTGTCTCTTTGCAACCCTGTGGACAGTAGCCTGCCAGACTCCTCTGTCCATGGGATTTCTCAGGCAAGAGTACTGGAGCAGGGTGCTGTTTCCTACTCCAGGGGATCTTCGCAACGCAGGAATCGAACCCACATCTCTTGCCTCTCCTACACTGTGCCGCCTGGGTTTTACCAGTGGTAAACTTCATAATGTTCAGTTTCTGTTTCTGAGTACCTTTACGTAGTATCTCTGTACTGCTCACTCTGAAAGGTTAGGAAATCATAATGGTTACACTTCTTTAAAGAGGTTCGATTTTTTGGTTTTTCAAGGTGGGCTTCCCCGATAGCTCAGTGGGTAAAACATCCACATGCAGTGCAGGAGATACCAGAGGCACAGGTTCAGAAGCCCCTGGGTTGGGAGATCTCCTGGAGGAGGAGAGGGCCACCCACTCCAGTATTCTTGCCTGAAAAGTCCCGTGGACAGAGGAGCCTGGTGGGCTACGGGACAAAGGGTCACAAAGAGGCAGACATGACTGAACAACAAAGCACACAGCATAGCGCTTATCCAGTTTCTCCTTTTTCAGTGTAATTGTCTTCTAACCTTTGCTTGTAAGTTGATCATAAATATTTAAAACCTGTCTCCCATCTCCATAGCTGTTAGAATTGTGTAAGTGTTACTGTTGGAACAAAAGACACAGAGTGATTAGTCCTGTAGAAAAGGAACTCTGCCTTTAAATGCAAAGAGAAATGCTGAATTAGTTAAAGATCTGCTCAGTAACACTGTCGCCCAATACATTAATTCTGTGTCTGTATTTATCCTTCTTCATATACATTTCTTTATAAGCAGTTGCCACTGTATCTCAAGTCATTCTTTTTGTGTTTTTTTCCTCTGATTTGTTGAAGAAACTTGATTTTTCTCATGTGTTGGGTGGTCAAATTTCTGAATAAAATGTCTAAATATTTTTGCATACATTTTTATCTGTTAGTATTATTATCAAATGTAGCTTGAAAATTGTTTTCCTATAAGCTTTGAAGGCATTGTGCTCTGTTGCTTCAACAGTGTTTTTAAGAAATCCAATTTCTCTTTCTTTAAATGTAACTCCATCCCCCCCCCACCCCCGGCTTTGGAATTNAAATATTTTTGCATACATTTTTATCTGTTAGTATTATTATCAAATGTAGCTTGAAAATTGTTTTCCTATAAGCTTTGAAGGCATTGTGCTCTGTTGCTTCAACAGTGTTTTTAAGAAATCCAATTTCTCTTTCTTTAAATGTAACTCCATCCCCCCCCCCCCCCCGGCTTTGGAATTGTTCTTACAGTTTCCCATTAATTGGTTTTCTGAAATTTTATCAACATATTTCTATGTCTGTCTTTTTTTGCTTCGAACTCTATTGTCTTTTCCACTCTGAACACCAAAACAATTTTTTTTGTTGTTGTTACTTCTAGAATTATTTTCTTTCTTTTGCTACATTGTATCTTATGTTCATATATCTAACTTTTCTTCCAAATGTTTAAGACCTTTGCATGTTTGTTCTGTGTTCAAGATGTCTTCATTTTTGCCTCTTGCTTAGTCAGCCAGCCATGTATATTGATTGATTTACATTCATAACCATCTCTTGTTCATTCATCTTACTCACTCATATACTTGTTAATTCATAGACTCGGTATTTCAAAAGTGCCTGGTGTGTACTAAGCACCAGGAATATATCATTGTTCTAAAATGGAAATGATTTGTATCCCATGAAATTTACATACTAGTCTCTTAAACCCATTTTACTTTTTAATTGCAGCACTCACATTTAAATTTTCTGTTCTTTAAGTGCTCTATTTTAATAGCATCCTTCCCTGGTGGCTCAGAGGATAAAGCATTTGCCTGCAGTGCAGGAGACCCCAGTTCTATCCCTGGGTGGGGAAGATCCCTGGAGAAGGAAACGGCAAGCCACTCTAGTATTCTTGCCTGGAGAATCCCATGGACAGAGGAGCCTGGCGGGCTACAGTCCTCGGGGTCGCAAAGAGTTGGACATGACTGAGCAACTTCACTTCTTAGTCTATGAGTATAGTATTTTCTCTATCTCTGAGAATCTTATTTAAAAATTAAACACCTCTTCCAGCTTTTCCCCATGACTAAATATTCTTTACTTTGTTCTTTTTCTTTCGTAAGTCCTCAAGCATTGTGTGAACCTTGACCTGTATTTACGAAGGAAGGACCAAGTTGGAGTTGGCACAGCTGTTCCTCTGCAGTAGTGTGTCTCGCAGACATCTCTGTCATAAGAAAGTCATAGCAGAGCAGAAAATATCAAAGGGAGGCTTCCTATATGGTGCCTGAAAGAGGAGCTGGGACACAGAGGAAGCAGGCAGATTGCAGACCCCACCGAAACTGTCAAAGCTTGGGGCCTTTCATCACCTGTTAGGGAGCCTTAGTGTATTTTCCTGGCCTATAAAGTTGAGGGGTGGGGAGCAGGGATGGGGTAGGTTCTATGCTGTGTTCAGCCACCTCTCTCTAAATGTGCCTCGGCTTTACTTTCAGGCCACACAATCCATCTAAATCACCTGCCCTCTCTTCTACTAGAACACGTGTTTCTCTGAAGTGAATTATCTTGTATGACATTGACAATTTGGGGAAACACATTGGATATAAAGCGGAAGTCATGTTGGTTTGTAAGTGACATTCCCAAATACATTGAAATATTGAAAGGGTAAGGGATAAACTCTTGCATGTAAAGGGAGAGCTTTAGAAAGTATAAAGACTTAAGAAAAATCTCAGTGTGAAATTGATACATTTACAGTAGGAACTTCCTTTAAGTCATGAGTGCTTTAGTGGCTTCAAGAACCTTTACTCTTTTCACTATGTTTAGCTCAGTAGCACCCTGTCAGTGAGGTCAGAAAAGCTGTGAAGACACTTTTGCCAGTATTCAAACAGTGGATTAATGAAGAAAACTGGGCTTCCCAGGTGGCTCAGTGCTTGAGAATGCACCTGCCAATGCAAGAGACATAGGTTTGATTCCTAGGTCAGGAAGATCCCCTGGGGGAGGAAGTGGCAACCCATCNTCTGGGGCCTTAAGCTGAATTCCATCATCCTTGGCCTCTTGAATTCTTGAAAAGAAGACTCTCTTAGTTGTCTGGGCTGTTTTTTCACAAAACTGCATGACTGAACCACTTGGGACTCTTAAAAAATAATGGTATCCTATGTTTTAAAAACCAGGTCCTAATACTTATTGTCTTAAAAATACTGATTCTTACCCCTAGAGATGCTGGTTTTCTTGGCCTGGAATGGGTATCCTGAAGGGTAATTCAAATGTGCCACCCGTGTTAATAAGCTCTAGGAAAGGAAGCCCAGAGGAAACAGAAGTTTCCAAAACCAGCATTCTCCTTTACTCTCAGCTAAGTTGTAGATACAGATAATAGGAAGACTAAAAATGATGTCGCAAGTGTGTGTTTTCTCAGTTCACTTTCACTCCCTAAGCTCAGCCTTTTCCCTCCATTAATTTCTCTTATACCAGCGCTGCTTCAAAAAAGTGCAGAATGGCAGAGTAATGCTGGGTCGAAGGGGATGATGGTTATTTCTGGCTCTGCCTCCAGCTTATTGAGTGACCTTGGCAAGTCATTCACTCTCTTTTCCTAAGGCCCTAATCTTGCCTTTTCTGAAGGAGAAAGTGGCATAAGCAGTATTGCGAATATTATGCCTCCTTCATGTACCTCTTCTTAGTAATGCAAAACTCCTTTAAACTTGTCCTCGGGTTCCTAACAGAAGTTTAACAGGGAGTGTTAAAGTCTTGGCTTTAAGTCTTGGTGTGAATTTGTCTTCTTGTGTAGCCCTCCCTGCTCAGCCCTTGGATCATAAATGCTGGGTTTACTTGGAAGTCTGTGGATTTGTGAAATCAGACAGTTAACTCCTAGTGATTACTATTAACTAACTGCTTTCATTGCTCCTAGCTGCTGCGGTGTTCACTCAGTTGTGTTTGTCTCTTATGTGACCCTATGAACTGTAGCCCTCCAGGCTCCTCTGTCCTTGGAATTTTCCAGGCAAGAATACTAGAGTGGGTTGCTGTTTCCTCCTCCAGGGAATCTTCCCTACCCAGGGATCAAACCTGGGTCTCCTACGGCTTCTGCATTGCAGGCAGATTCTTGACCTCAGCTGACATGACCTTAAGTTGTTTACCACGGGAACAATATACAATATTGTGAGGTGATTAGACTTCTAATACTCCTTTTACATCTATCTCTATTTATCCATTTCAGAGATTTTTGTCTGCTTGGTTGCCGTTGTATTGTTTTAAAATTTTCTCCTTAACAGGAATTCTTAGGCAGTAAAAGATGTTAGTGTCTTTTGTTGGTGGTGATATTGTTGTACCTAACCAAAACTGTGTCTTTTAAATACTTTGGGAAACAAAAGAAAGTAGAATTGACTGTGTTCTATTTTGGGTGGTAGACTGACATATCTGAAATTAATAATGTGTATTTAGATGACTGAGACATAATTATTTGGCTGCGTTTAATCCAGACTAACATCCTCAAGTGATTTGCTGTTTCTGTTGTTGCCCTTCTAGATGTAACCCTACTTATGACCCTGACCATTTTCCTTCACACCTTACTATTTATAAACAGGGCTTGTACTCAGCTAGTATTCACTTGTATAACAAACTAGCCCATACTGTAATGTTAAATATTTTGAATATTGCCCCCTGCTTATAACACACAAACATTTGAGTCTGTTCTTAACTTTGGAAGACTTGTTTTCCAAATTTGGTTTGGTTGGCAAAGAGGAAAGAGTCAATGTATTTGTCTTTGAGGGGTTGCATAGTTTGAATTGGCACTGTTTTCCATACCTTGCTCTGCATTGTGTTTGAGAGGGTGTGGCTGAGAATCTCAGCCTGAGCTTGAGTAGAACTTGGGTGGTGTGTGTTTTTCTTATAAATGCGATGNAGAGGAAAGAGTCAATGTATTTGTCTTTGAGGGGTTGCATAGTTTGAATTGGCACTGTTTTCCATACCTTGCTCTGCATTGTGTTTGAGAGGGTGTGGCTGAGAATCTCAGCCTGAGCTTGAGTAGAACTTGGGTGGTGTGTGTTTTTCTTATAAATGCGATGTCCTGGGATAGATCCATAAAAAGTACATAGAAGTCCCTGGAGGCTGTGTTTTTCCCATCAGAAACTCAGGAAAATTGGGGTATATAGTTTGTACTGTGCCCATTCTGTTTTCCCTCTTTAGATCCTTATAGCAGTAGTTAAGGGCTTCCTTTTGGACGGTGATAATGTTCAGCAGTACGACAGTGTTCATTGTGGATTAGAGCATTCATTAAGGTCAGCGCTCATCTCCCTTCCTCTCCCTAGCCAGCCCTCTGTGCAGTTTACCTTCCATTTTCATGGCTGAGTAATCTTTTTCTGGAAGATACACTTTTTTATGGCAGCTCCAAAAAGCAGGAGCTGAAGAATGAGTTCACTTTGCCTAGAGTCAGGGACAGTGGGATTGAAAGCAGACTGGAGAATGAAGTTGTGTGTACTAAGTCACTTCGGTCCTATGTGACTCTTTGCAGACCCATGGATTGCAGCCCACCAAACTCTTCCGTCCACAGGATTTTCCAGGCAAGAATACAGGTCGTCATTTCCTCCTCCAGGGGATCTTCCCAACCCAGGGATTGGACCTAAGTCTCCTGTATTGGCAGGTGGATTCTTTACCACTAAGCCACCTGGGAAGCCCTCAGCAGACTGGGATTGTCCTAAAAGTTCTCTAGAGTAAACTTGTTTCCAGGGCACAAAGCAATAGCAGCATTGCAGCCCACAGCCTCCCAAGAAAAACTAACACAATTAAAGAGGTGAAATCTGGCCACAGTATCTGAAATCTCTTCTCTCTCTTGTTTAGGTCTTAAGGATTTTATTTACTCCTGATTTTTGTTCCATGTGATTTCAGGAGATGATGATTTCCCATTCATGACATAACTTATATGTCACCCCCTCCGTCTCCCCTGTAATAACAAAATTGCTGGGATAGCTCTCCAACCAGTTAAAAAAAAAAATCTGATAATTCATTTCTAAATTGGAACTTGTTTCTTTCTAATCAGCCTTGTAATGTATTACAGACATCACTCTCGGCATTGGCTACAGAAGTGATTTAATGCTGAGTTTTTAATGACTCCTTCATTAATCCTGGTATTCTGGGATTTAACACCCGCTGGCCTTTGACCAGTGGAAATGATGAAAACTTAGATTTCATGCATATTGGATAACACTGGCCCGTTGCGGGAGCCATGAATCTTGCCACTGCAGTGGATGCCTGTGATAGAGAGGCTGCAGCTGGGTGGGCGCTCTCCCAGGCCACGCGCCGCTGCCCACGAGGTGAGCGCGACATCTCTATCAGCCCAGGGTGACCTCCTTTCAGGACAGCCGGGGTTGGAGCAGGAGCCTGTACTGGTGGCTTCATCCACCAGACAGGTCTCTGGATTTGAGAAGTAAGGCTCACCTTTTCAGGATTTCTTTGAGGAAAGCATCGTGTACCTTAACATGATAAGGTATATGTAACCTTAACATCGGTCCTTTTTTTTTTCTCCTAGCAAAGCCCCAGAATTTTGCAGTTCAAGACTGTCTAGTCCGGAAATTCCCTGATGGTCCAGTGGTTAAGACTCTGTGCTTCCACTGCAGGAGTCACAGGTTCAACCCCTGGTCAGGGACTAGGATCCCGTATGCCACAGCCAAGAAAAAGCGAAAGGCTATCTAGTGCACCTCCCTCGTTTTATAAGCAAGATGTCTGAGTTCAGGAAGAGTGGCAGAACCAGGCCGCTGTTGGAAGGTAACAGCAACCAGAGTGCTCCCCAGCAGGTGTGGAGCTCGCCGTGTGCAGGCAGAGCCTCAGTGTTGTCCTTTACTTATTCCTCACAAGAGCTTCGTGAAGTGACCTTGCAGAGCAAGCCCAGATCTCCGCGGTGCCTCTCCCCACCTCCTGCTGCTGTTGAAAGTACAGGTGCCCCTGTTGGTGGCTCTTCGCACTCTTGATGGAAGTGTCGGGAGTGCTCTTTCGAAGAGACGGACTAGTTTATTTATGGTAGAATCTTGTGGGCAGCTGAATACCAAGAGTAGGTGCCAGGTTCTTTTCTTCTCCCCACAAATTGCTGCTCTGGAGAGAGGATGTCACCTTATACTTGGAGTCTTCACAGAGGCTCTTGTATTATTACACACTGCTCCCTCAGTTTATTTGGAGCACATTGGTTAGCCAGCTACAACGGCATGAAGGTCACATGGCAGCGTTATTAAAAAGGAACCTGTAATTTTTTTTAACATGAATGAAGCAATTATTACAGTGAATATGACCCCCTAATTGTGAGAGGCGAGTGTCACAGGAATTACCCTCTTAAAGGTCACTTTAAAAAGCAGTGCTATGAGGCGGGAGAGACAGATTTTTTTTTTTTTTTTTCCTGTAAAGGACTAGATACTAATATTTCAGCTTTGATAGCTATGTGCTCTGCATGGAAACTATTCAACTCTGCCTTGGTAATCCTAAGGCAGCCAGACAATATGCAGACAATTGGGCGTGGCTATGTTCCAGTGCAACTTTAATCTACAGACAGACCTTGAGTTTGCATCCCCTATGCTACGGAGATGTGAACAGATACTTCTAGAACTAATAAACCCAGACATCTGAATATTATGAAAATGTGGGAGGGATTTCTGAAGGCATAGAGCCTGTTGAAAAAGTGAGATGGGTCCGATGAGAGAGAACTAGCTCAGAATTTCAGTCATCTCCAGAAACCTGATGAAGATGCACAACCTCCCACCCGACCCCCGTTCCCCATCAAAAGCAGCCCTGGTATCACATTAAGTGCAAGTACATTTTCTTGAAATGTTTTCTCTTGACTTTTACCAAGACTCAGATTATGTGGAAGTGGCTGTATTTGAACAGTGTTTTCTATACAGTCTCTTAAATTTCACTTCTGTCTGATTGAACTATGGCTTTGCTGGTCACCATGACAGTACAGTTCTCTCCCTGCCTTGGGTGTCCCGGGCAGCCAGCCATCCACTCCTCGCTGAATGTTCTCTCCTAGGCGTTTGATCCTATAAGCACGTCCTTGTTTTTTCTGGAAGTCCGATCCTCGTTCTGTGACACTCCCTAAGTCTCACTGTCGGCACACCTGCACCTGGAGAGCAGCAGGCTTTCCTGTGCTCCCCACTTAATTTCTTGGTTTCTTTTTCTTCATCTGTCACTCTCACCAGATCAGCGCTGACTTAACCTTGGCTTTGTCCTGGTTGAAGTTCTCAACTGGGTCTCATTTATGAAGGAAGGCACTGCCCGCATGAGTCGTCTTGCTGGTCTCCCAGTGACAATTTTTCTTTCTTTTTTAGCTGCACCTGGAATAACAGCTGCATTCTCACTCCTGAATAAAATGGGTTAGCACCGCTTCTCATGGCAAAGCATCTGGACTCTTAGGCAAATTGGGGGTAAAATCCGGACCAGCTTCATCACCAGCAGGGTGGAAGGATCAATTTTTATATAAGGGGTGGGGATAGGCCACATGAATGAGGATGTGAACAAACTGGCGTTGTAAGAGCACCACTTGTATCTGTTAAATGTAAGGGATTAGATAATCCATCATTATGCTAATTCTCAGTAACAGATGGTGGAGAGTTCTGCTTCTCAACAGCAGTTTTCACCGTGGGGGAAATTAGCTTGCACCCAGATCAGCAGACAGGCAGGAATTCCATTGAGAGAGAAATGCTACTGGTGATTGCATTGGTGTGTCCCTCTGCACATGTGCTGAGTTCTTGTATTTCTCTCTAGTTTACATATTCTTGGCCAGACCTCTTTGCTCCTTTCTATAACGTAAAGAACTTGAAATGATTTCTTTCCATGCAGTTAATTTGGGAAGATCAATATTGGAAGTAGGTTAAGTAAATGTTTCTCAAAGCATTACTATATCATATTTCTTGAGAGAAAAGATGCCATACAGGTTATCAAAAACATTGCTAATCATCAGTCTTCATAATTGAACTTCAGAGATGACATGCCAAGTACTGTAAATGCCCCATCTTGCCTTGATATAACACTTAAAACAAACAAGCTTTAATTAAGCCTTCTGGCTTCATCTTGTCCAAGAGTTGCCTTGATCCTGCTGTTTTCTGTCTGTAAATGATTTCTCTTTGGTGTTAATTCATAGCTTCACCTATTCTCTCTGTACTGATGGTTATCCAGTTTTTATTTCTCATTGCTTGTTGCTACTCCCGACTTAACCACGTACCTGCTTCTCATTTCCATTTGTTATGTCCTAGTCTCATTTCAACACCAACATGTTTAACATTAATGCTGATTTTAAAACTCGCTTTCATACTCATCTGTATCCCAGAGTCACCTGTATAGCTTATTAATCAGAGGTGATCACCGCTCATACAGGATGTAGTTGGTAACAGGTGTGCCTTAAATTGGCAAGGTCATTCAGATTCAGTGGTTCACTGAGTTTTTTTTTAAGAAGTGGTACAGCTGTCCTAGCCTGGGAAGCCTTAAAGTCAGGGACCAGCCATTCATAGCTTTAGTTCTCACCAAGAGCTGAAATTAACAATGTTTGGTCCTGCCTTGGTGACCTGTGGAGTTTTGGGAGAAAGCAGTTTAGTGATTAGGTGATGATTTAGTAAAATTCCCTTATCAGTTCTTTCCTATTTCTCTCGCTGTTGTTCTGCTCCATGCAATCAACAACTTGGATCTATATAAACAATAGTAGCCTTCTAGAGACACCTTTTCCAACAGCAGAGTTTCTGCTCTCCCATTTCTTCCTGCATAATACAGCTGGATTAATTTTCCATAAATGCTGTCTTTATGCTGTTAATTCACTACAAACAGCCATTTTAGATTTTAACAAACGTCTTCAGTCAAGCCCCCTACCTCATTCTCTCTCACTTTCAGCATACAAACTCATCTGTTTTCTGGAGAAGATACCAGCTTATCAGGAAAGTGCCTTTAATTCCTTAGTCTCTGAACCCCAAACTTGTCTTCCTCCTGCTTGCTTGCTTATCTTCCCCTTTCCCATCTCTGCAAGATTTCACCCTCTTTCTTTCCAAACTCATTTTTCTACCCATGTGCCCTGAATTCTTTCTTTTGGTCTAAGGATTTTGTGCCATTCAGTACCCTCCTCCCTTTTAAAAGCAGTTCTTAAAAATTTCTCTTTAGTCTTCTCTTACTACAATCTGCTTTTCTTATTCTTCCCTTCTCTTCATAGTCAAATTAATTGGGTTAAAAGCAATTTTAACTCTGTGTCCATTTGCTATGCATTCTTTACCATATGGCTTTGGCTACTCCTCATCATTGAAACTGAACCTGCCTAGAACACAGTGCTTCCCACAAAGACACTTCTCAATCTTTTGTGTGCTTTCTCTGTAGTATTTAAAACATCACAGTCTTGTTCGGAGGTTCCCCCTTCCTTTTCAGTACACCAGACGTGACCGAATTTCTTTCTACGATTCTGATTACGTGTTCTCTGTCTGCTTTATAGCTACTTAAATATTTGTGCTTCTTAAGCCTTTACCCTTGACCGTCTTCCTACCTCTGCTCAGTCTCCTTGATTGTTTCATTCATCCCCTGGCTTCGGTTTGCAGGTAGATGTTGCTAATCTACCTGAAATCTGTGTCTGTAGCCCAGTTCTTCCTACCAAGCTCTCCACCAATATATCCAGCTTTTCACTGGACGGATATCACCTTTTACTGAAGTTCAGGATGACTGAAATGGAGCTCACAATCTCCCCTTGAAAAGCTGTTTCTTTACTCAAATGATCACATCTTGATTGATGGTACCACCTTTTACTTAGCCTTTTATGCCACAAATCAAAATGTCATCTTTATCACCTGTCTCCGTACCTGATTGCCTACAGGTATATCTCAGGTTCATTTCAGCCTTTCTCTTCTCACTGCCTGGTTGATGCTGTCAGTCTTCCTACCGGCCTTCCTGTTTCTAGTCTGAATCCCTTCTGATCCATTTTGCACACAGCTGTTGCAGTTTGCTTTCTGAAACAAATCTTATCTCCTGCTTAAAGTCTTCATTAGTCATCCCACAGCCTTTTGGATTAATAGAAACCCATGAACTGACCCTAGCCTACCTCTCCATGTTTATATTTAATATGCCCTGGCTCTCATCCATTTCTGTAAAAATAATAATAAATTAATAAAAACAGAACACTATTCTTTTTTGCTATTGTTGCTGTTCAGTTGCTCAGTCATGTCTGATCCTTTGCAACCCCTGGACTGCAGCACACCAGACTTTCCTGTCTGTCTGTCACTGTCTTCCAGAGTTTGCACAAATTCATGTCCATTGAGTCGGTGATGCCATTCTTCTTACATTTTATTATTTTTGGCTGAGCTGAGTCTTCGTTGCTGTGAGCAGGAAATACTCTCTAGTTGTGGCACACAGGCTTCTCATTGTGTTGGCTTCTCTTGTTCTGGAACACAGGCTGTAGGCTCCCAGTCTTAGATGCCCCGAGGCTCGTGCAGTCCTCCCTGAGCAGGGATTGAACCCACGTCCCCTGCATTGGCAGGCAGATTCTTTCTTTTTATTTATTTTTTAATTGAAGGCTAATTGCTTTACAGAATTTTGTTGGTTTCTGCCAAGCGTCAACATGAATCAGTCATAGGTATGCATATGGCGGACAGATTCTTAACCATTGCACCACCAGGGAAGTCCCAAAGCACACCATTCTTGAAGTTAGTTTGCTCTGCGTGCTGGGAACATAATTTCCCCTCACCAGCTCCCACTCGCCCTTTCGTTATTGACTTCTTAGTGAAACTTTACCTTTGCCAACCAGGCAGACCCAGACCCCAGTTGAGCATCTGTGTGTGTCCTTCCTCAGGACACTATGCTTGCTTAATTACAAGGCTCACAGCATTTAGAATACTATTAGACAGACATTCTGGACTTTAATTCCTAGTACATAATCCAGGAAGGCAGGAGGAGGACACGGCTGGAGGCCACGTAGGTTTTCATGGGCCACTGAAAGTACTTGGAGGTGTGAACAGAGGAGTGCTGTGGCTATCTGAAAACTTTTTAACTTTAAAAGAAAAAAAGATTGTGAGATTTCTCTCTTTAAACATTTATTTATTTTTATTTGGCTGCGCCGGGTCTCAGAATCTTCTGTTGCAGCACGTGGGATCTAGTTGCCAAATCCAGGCCCCCTGCATTGGGAGTGTGGACTCGTAGCCACTGGATGACCAGGGGAGCCCCCATTTCTAAAACTTGATTTTGAAATAATTATAGATTTAAACATGGGTCCATCCCAGGTACCCTTTATCTAGTTCCCTGCAGTGGTTATGTCTTACACAATTAACCAAACACAGACAGGAAGTTTGGCCCTGGGGCAGCATGTATGTGGGTCTCTTTTCTCATGTGTGTGGATTCATGTAACCACCTCCATAGTCTAGACTGACAGCTCTTCAGTTTTCACAAAGGTCTCCTTTGTGCTACTCCTCCTAATCCTTTCCCCTCCCATCATCTGTGACAACCACTCATCTTTTTCCATCTCTATCATCTTGAGGTCCCTCTGAGTTGTTCCATGTATCCATAGCTTTTGTAGTCTCTATATATGGAAACTGGAGGCAGGCTGACTAGATGGAAGGACTTGAGACCTGAGTTCCAGTGCAGTTCAGTCACTACGTGATATTTAATGTCTTAGTTCTCAGAGTAGCCACCTCTAAGATGAGGAAGTTGGACTTTTCAGCTTTAAGCTCTGCGATTATAACAAATGAAGTCTTTGTGATTTTTTTTCCCTGTCATAATGAGGTCGATTTTCCCTATTAATACTTACTGTGCCATAATCTATATTCTTTTGTATAGTGTTAAGCACACAAGAACTATTCAAACATCTCATAGTTGTTTTACTGACATATTGCTATTTTTCAAGTATAAACTTGATACACCGAAGTAGTAGTTCAGTTCAGTTCAGCCGCTCAGTCGTGTCCTACTCTTTGCGACCTCATGAATCGTAGCACACCAGGCCTCCCTGTCCATCACCAACTCCCAGAGTTCACTCAGACTCACGTCCATTGAGTCAGTGATGCCATCCAGCCATCTCATCCTCGGTCGTCCCCTTCTCCTCCTGCCCCCAATCCCGCCCAGCATCAGAGTCTTTTCCAGTGAGTCAGCTGTTCGCATGAGGTGGCCAAAGTACTGGAGTTTCAGCTTTAGCATCATTCCTTCCAAAGAGATCACAGGGCTGGTCTCCTTCAGAAAGGACTGGTTGGATCTCCTTGCAGTCCAAGGGATTCTCAAGAGTCTTCTCCAATACCACAGTTCCAAAGCATCAGTTCTTCGATGCTCAGCCTTCTTCACAGTCCAACTCTCACATCCACACATGACTACTGGACAAGACCATAGCCTTGACTAGACGGACCTTAGTCGGCAAAGTAATGTCTCTGTTACTTGGCAAACCATGTAAATATGAAGATTCTTTGATTTCCCCCCCTATTTTTCATAATACACAGAAATAAACTTCCAGCTCTCTATAATCTTGTGAGTCTCAGAGATACAAGAAATGTGATAAATTGCCACTAAATGTCAAGTCTACTCTTGAATCAGTTCTTTGAACACATTTCTACTAGTGAGGTTGGTCGGTTTCTTGCTGTTGATAAAAGTTCTTAGCCAAAGTAGAAGGTCCTAGACAGTACAGAATCTGCTGAACTTTAGTTTTGCTGATAGAAAATAAACTCCGTATTTCTTATTTGCTCATCACTCCCTACTCTCTTTTATGCTTTAGACCATTTAGATAATACATTGTATCTTAAAGAAGTGATCAGCCTTGAAGAATTCTCTTAAGTTTGCCCAGCAGCCTAGACCATTTACCCCTATGTGTGGACTGCAAGGAGATCCAACCAGTCCATTCTGAAGGAGATCAACCCTGGGATTTCTTTGGAAGGAATGATGCTAAAGCTGAAGCTCCTGTACTTTGGCCACCTCATGCGAAGGGTTGAATCATTGGAAAAGACTCTGATGCTGGAAGGGATTGGGGGCAGGAGGAGAAGGGGACAACAGAGGATAAGATGGCTGGATGGCATCACTGACTTGATGGGCGTGAGTCTGAGTGAACTCCGGGGGTTGGTGATGGACAGGGAGGCCTGGCGTGCTGCAATTCATGGGGTCACAAAGAGTCAGACATGACTGAGTGACTGAACTGAACTGAACTGTGCACAGAGAGTGTAGGGTACTTACAGTCCCTAGGGCAGGGATTGGAAAAAATTGTGCTTGCTTGGTGCCATAGTGCCTGATCACACTGTGCCTATGGCCACAGCCAGAAATGTGCCTGTGCCACAACCACAGCCAGAAATGTGTTTAAACCCTGTATGTGCCATGTGCTAAGTCACTTCAGTTGTGTCTGACTCTGCGACCCTATGGACTGTAGCCCACCAGGCTCCTTTGTCCATGGAGTTCTCCAGGCAAGAATACTGAAGTAGTATTTCTTCCTCCAGGGGATCTTCCAAACCCAGGGATCAAACCCTAATCTCTTATGTCTCCTGTATTGGCAGGCAGGTTCTATTTAATATTTACTGAAATGATACATAATCGAGTTGGCCTTGAATATTATCAGTTATTGCTTATAAAGATATGTAAAACTATTGATAAGTAAAACCTAGCTCCCTTTATAAATGGCATTAGAATGTCTCTGAGCTGAAACATATTTCATAGAGCATTTAGATCTACCTTCTCAATTTATAGATAAGGAAACTGGTGCAGGCTTAGCTCCTTTACAAGAGTTTAAATGGCCAGAGAGCTGGGTAGGAACCCAGGTCCTCTGGCTTGAATCACAGCTCTGTGCCATGGGTTCTTTATGAAACGAGCTCATAATTGCTCTCTTTGGAGGGAGGAAGTGGGAAACATTAAGTGGCTTTCACTATTGAAAATAAATATAAATGCTGTGTGTAATGTCTCTTTGTTGATGAGGGAGAATTGGATATTCATTCTTAACATTTTTGTTTTACGATATTCATCTTTTCCTGTGTTATTCAGTCTCTTCACTCACTTTTTCATAACTTAGATGAGGATTTCCTCCTTATTAAAGTGTTGATGTGAGATGTGATAATTAGGTACTCCTTTTTAAAATTAACTGTGCCCCACTGAGTGTCTCTTTTAGAAAGTTGGTTTCCTCTTTGTAAATTTTGGAGTGAAAACAAACAATAAGCTAAAATCGAACATGTTTGGGTACCTAATGATACGAAATTCTTTTAACTGCTAAGCAGTTTAATGCCTCTGGTTCTGTTTTCTCCATTACGAAGATGAATTATTTCATTTTTGTTTAGGAACTTAAACTAGAAGATTTACTAATGATAGGCCCATTTCAGATTTACGTTGTTCATTCATTCTCACCATCACCTCTAATCCATATATCTGAATATAGTAGTGTCTTTGTAAAAACATAGATACATATTTTCTTAACTTTTAGAAATTTACCTTTCATATATTTTGCACTTTCATTCGTAGATATTCCTAAACTGGTTTTTATTCTTCACTTGGAAAGACGGGATGTAATTGCCTCTTGTGATCTATTTTTTAACATGTTACTGTTTGGCTCTCAAATACCATATTTTGCAGTGCAGTGTGGGATGACTCCAGTCAGCTTGTGTAGCACGAGCTCTTCTAGATCAATGAGTTGATTCAGGAGTCAGGACGATGATAGCAGAAAGGGTCATTTCTCCATCGTCACTGAGGGAGAGAAGGCTCAGGAGATTTTCACCCCACACCACTCATTTGTACAATGTTAATTGCTCAAAGGAGAGAGGAGCAAAGAAAAGGGATGAAGAAAACATGCTTATGCCTACAGCCAGCATTTATACATTGTGTTGGAACATAGAGAAAGAAAAAAAAGTCCTCTGAATCCCCAAAAGGCAAGAAAATTATTATAATGAAATGTTTAATGTATATTTTAGCTAGGATTATTAGTATTAGAGTGGTCAAATTTATAATATGATGTGGATGGATTATTTTTAACGTGCTGATAAATTTTTAATGTGAGTCTTGGATAATTCATGTGCACAGTATATTTACCCCTATTTTATAGAACTGTAAAAGGACAGCAGCATAGTAAAGGGATATAGGCTGAGAATCTGAAGGCTCTCAGATGCCCACTGAGATGGTGTCACTCTGTTTCTTTAGACATCTCATTTCACAATTTTCAGGGTTTCTCTCTGGGTCTGTCTTCATCTATATATGGAGGTTTGCAGATTAGTTTATCTCTATGGACTCTTTTTGCTCAAATTCTATGACTCAGTCAGTTATTACTTTTGTTTTCATCCAACCGCCCACAGAACCCCTGGGAACACTGAGAATGCAATCAGTCAGCTAGCCAATAAATATTTATTGAGTGCCTACTAAGTGTTTGGCTCTTTTTTGGACCAATAGGGAATATGATCTGGTTGGGAAGACAAGATATGAACACAAAGCAAGATAATAATCTGCAGCAGTAAAAGATAAGTGCCAAATGAATGGCCCAGCCAAAGGAATTGAGACGAGGGACTGCAGTGCTTGACTGCTTGGATTAAAGCAGAAGACTGAAAGACTATAGAATAAGGTTAGCAAGGTATATGCGAGCTTTGTCGTAGAATGCTTCTTTACCTGCAGTTTGTAGCAATGTAGTCAAAAAGAGAACTGGATTTAAAATTTTTTTAAATCTAGCTTCTAGTTTTGATTGACACTTACTAACATACTAACAGGATAAACTTGTAGCAAGCCTGAAACTGATTACTTTCTTTTTTTAAGAAATACATACTTACCACCTTTCTGTTGCTATAGAAAGATTAGTTTGTGTGCCGGGTCACTCAGTTATGTCTGACTCTTCCCAAATCTATGGACTTTAGCCCTCCAGGCTTCTCTGTCCATGGGATTCTTCAGGCAAGAATCCTGGAGTGGGTTGCTGTTTCCTCCTCCAGGGAGGTCTTCTGACCCATGTCTCCTGCATTGACAGGCCAATACTTTACCACTGAGCCACCTGGGAAGCCCATAAAATTAGGGCTTAGTTAGGGATTAATGTTTAAAAGCGTGGCCTGTAGCAGACACCCAGTAGATGGTCATTAAATCTGAAATCATTCTTGGAAAAGTTTAAACAAGTTTTTTGTGATTGTGGTACATTAGAGCATGCTGATTAAGAGGATTCAATTGAAAGTGATCAGGATTGGAAAACTTTGCAAGGAGACCAGATTTGGGAGCGCGTGAGGGGGGTGGTGGACAGGTAAGTTAGAAAGAGCAGGATAGAAAACAGTCATGGGAGAAACACTGGAGACTTGAGTTCAAAGTTTGGACAACTAATTTTATCTGGGAATGAATACAGATGTCAGCTTTAGGTGACTGGGAGTCTAATGGTCCCACAATTAGAGATGTTAGGGAAATGAGCTGATTTGGTAGATTTGAGAAAAGCTTAATCTGGGGAAGTGAGTTTTATTTTTGAAATGCTGAGTTTTACATGGTGATGAGTCATGGATATTCACATGTCCTGCAAATAGTTTGAAATGTAAATGTATGGCATATTTAGCAATGAGTGGACCAGTTTGGATATGAAATGCATATTTGTTAGACAGCTTGCTTATTTCAAGCTAGATCCTTGATTTAATTGATTATCTTAGTTGTCTTTGCGGGATCTAATTGTCTCCTGGGAAGGAAACGTGGTTGTCCAGTAGAGGAAGTGTCACTTTGGGTATGTACCCGATGTTCTGTCCTACAGGAGAAGGGAGATTCAGCTTAATCCACGAAGCTTCTATGAAACAGACATTATTATTATGAGAGGTGGAGACTGGAGTAATATTTGAAGGTGGCATTATTTCATTGCTCCTTACACTTAATATACCTCTCATACCTCAACCAAGGTTCATCACTGGACTAATAACCTCCTCTGATATTTTGCTGACTTGAAAGTACAGCAGTATTCAGAGAAGAGCTGGCATAATAGAGTATAATACCACAGTTTTTCTTGTCTTATAAAGCCATAACCAGGATATTGCTGAATAAATGGAGCTATCATATAAGAGGTGGCAATAAGATTACAGTACTGCAGAAATCCTGGGGGCAGAATAAAATTGTCTATTTAGTAAGCATAACCATTGGGTGTTAGGCCTTTTCCCTTTCCTTTTTAAAATTGTTTTGACCCATAGTTCCAGCAGTATTCTCTCCCCTAGCCAGAGTTAAGAAGTGAATTAGGTGTTTAATTCTCCAGCTTCCAAGTAGGTTTCTGTCTTCTTTTCTGTCCATCGGTGATTTCAGGAGATGAGGTTAGGTGAGCCCTCTTGGAGGGCTCGAGTAGGAATGAGGTAATGAGGACGTTAGGGCTCAGACACATAGTGGAGAAGAAAAATGGCTCTTCTTGGAAGGTTGAATGAGAAGTCACATCTTCATCACCCACAGTTTTAGGCCCTGGTCCCTAGGTATCTTTGCTTTTCTTCCTTTTCTTCCCAATCTGAAGAGCGCTCTTGGTGTGCAGTGGGTCGCGGCCCCTGAAGCTGCTTAGGCTTTTGCCCGTGTCCAGGGGTAAGCCTACTATTGACACTGAGGGTTGGATGGATGTCTGTGTTGGGGATTCAAGGATTTATTTGTCTGTGAAGCAGTACTTTTTTCGTGGAATGATTCCCTTTCGCCTTTTTCTTTCATCTCCACTCTTCCCTCCCTTCTTACTTTCATTTCTTTGTTTCTGCAAATCTTGTTTGTAGATCTCCTTGGATTTCATTTTAATCATGCGTCCTTCTAGATTCTTCCAGCTGGACTAAATCCATATCAGTCTTCATTGTTTTCTTTCCACATTGCCTTCCCTACAAAGGACGAATGATTAGGATTTATGAACGTACAAAAATAGAGTCCTTGATCCTAAGAAGTCTTGGTTTTTGTATCTCCAGTCCAATCTCTAGAAAATGCTCTCATTGGTAGAACAGTTCTGTTTAGCACCTGTATGTATTCGGAATTCTCATTAAATATGAACTACTTATTGAGGGTGTTTTGTTTGAAAGGGTCTTTTTATATATATATATATTAGTGTATAGCCAATTATTAGAGAAGGAAATGGCAACTGACTCCAGTATTCTTGCTTGAGAAATCCCATGGACTGAGGAGCCTGGCAGGCTACAGTCCCTGAGGCACAAAGAGTCAGACATGACTTAGTGACTAAACAGCCATAACCAATAATGTCGTCATAGTTTCAGGTGGAGAGCAAATGGACTCGGGCATACATATGTGGCATATAAGTATAATACATGTATCCGTTTTCCCCCAAACTCCCCTCCCATCCAGGCTGCATTGAGCAGAGTTCCCTGTGCTGTACCGCAGGTCCTTGTCGGTTATCCATTTTAAATATAGCAGTGTGGACATGTGAACCCCAAACCCCCTAACTCTCCCTTTTCCCCATCCTTTTTTTTGTTTGGNGGTGACTGAGAGTCTAATGGTCCCACAATTAGAGATGTGAGGGAAATGAGCTGATTTGGTAGATTTGAGAAAAGCTTAATCTGGGGAAGTGAGTTTTATTTTTGAAATGCTGAGTTTTACATGGTGATGAGTCATGGATATTCACATGTCCTGCAAATAGTTTGAAATGTAAATGTATGGCATATTTAGCAATGAGTGGACCAGTTTGGATATGAAATGCATATTTGTTAGACAGCTTGCTTATTTCAAGCTAGATCCTTGATTTAATTGATTATCTTAGTTGTCTTTGCGGGATCTAATTGTCTCCTGGGAAGGAAACGTGGTTGTCCAGTAGAGGAAGTGTCACTTTGGGTATGTACCCGATGTTCTGTCCTACAGGAGAAGGGAGATTCAGCTTAATCCACGAAGCTTCTATGAAACAGACATTATTATTATGAGAGGTGGAGACTGGAGTAATATTTGAAGGTGGCATTATTTCATTGCTCCTTACACTTAATATACCTCTCATACCTCAACCAAGGTTCATCACTGGACTAATAACCTCCTCTGATATTTTGCTGACTTGAAAGTACAGCAGTATTCAGAGAAGAGCTGGCATAATAGAGTATAATACCACAGTTTTTCTTGTCTTATAAAGCCATAACCAGGATATTGCTGAATAAATGGAGCTATCATATAAGAGGTGGCAATAAGATTACAGTACTGCAGAAATCCTGGGGGCAGAATAAAATTGTCTATTTAGTAAGCATAACCATTGGGTGTTAGGCCTTTTCCCTTTCCTTTTTAAAATTGTTTTGACCCATAGTTCCAGCAGTATTCTCTCCCCTAGCCAGAGTTAAGAAGTGAATTAGGTGTTTAATTCTCCAGCTTCCAAGTAGGTTTCTGTCTTCTTTTCTGTCCATCGGTGATTTCAGGAGATGAGGTTAGGTGAGCCCTCTTGGAGGGCTCGAGTAGGAATGAGGTAATGAGGACGTTAGGGCTCAGACACATAGTGGAGAAGAAAAATGGCTCTTCTTGGAAGGTTGAATGAGAAGTCACATCTTCATCACCCACAGTTTTAGGCCCTGGTCCCTAGGTATCTTTGCTTTTCTTCCTTTTCTTCCCAATCTGAAGAGCGCTCTTGGTGTGCAGTGGGTCGTGGCCCCTGAAGCTGCTTAGGCTTTTGCCCGTGTCCAGGGGTAAGCCTACTATTGACACTGAGGGTTGGATGGATGTCTGTGTTGGGGATTCAAGGATTTATTTGTCTGTGAAGCAGTACTTTTTTCGTGGAATGATTCCCTTTCGCCTTTTTCTTTCATCTCCACTCTTCCCTCCCTTCTTACTTTCATTTCTTTGTTTCTGCAAATCTTGTTTGTAGATCTCCTTGGATTTCATTTTAATCATGCGTCCTTCTAGATTCTTCCAGCTGGACTAAATCCATATCAGTCTTCATTGTTTTCTTTCCACATTGCCTTCCCTACAAAGGACGAATGATTAGGATTTATGAACGTACAAAAATAGAGTCCTTGATCCTAAGAAGTCTTGATTTTTGTATCTCCAGTCCAATCTCTAGAAAATGCTCTCATTGGTAGAACAGTTCTGTTTAGCACCTGTATGTATTCGGAATTCTCATTAAATATGAACTACTTATTGAGGGTGTTTTGTTTGAAAGGGTCTTTTTATATATATATATTAGTGTATAGCCAATTATTAGAGAAGGAAATGGCAACTGACTCCAGTATTCTTGCTTGAGAAATCCCATGGACTGAGGAGCCTGGCAGGCTACAGTCCCTGAGGCACAAAGAGTCAGACATGACTTAGTGACTAAACAGCCATAACCAATAATGTCGTCATAGTTTCAGGTGGAGAGCAAATGGACTCGGGCATACATATGTGGCATATAAGTATAATACATGTATCCGTTTTCCCCCAAACTCCCCTCCCATCCAGGCTGCATTGAGCAGAGTTCCCTGTGCTGTACCGCAGGTCCTTGTCGGTTATCCATTTTAAATATAGCAGTGTGGACATGTGAACCCCAAACCCCCTAACTCTCCCTTTTCCCCATCCTTTTTTTTGTTTGGTTAGCTTCTAAAGCTACTCAGATCAGTCCATTCTGTACCTCCCTGCTCTTGAGTCCAGCTTCCTGAGGTCCTGCTGCTTTGTGGATCATGCCATGTTTCATGTTCATAACTGCAGCTGGGCTGGTGGGTTGACAAAAGCAGTCACCTTTGGCTCTGTGTCTGGAGTGAATATATCCTGCCCTAAGACACTCGGCACCTAATGCCATGCTTGATAATAACTTTCCTCCTTCATTTCACTGTAGTTTCTAAAGCTGCTTCCTTTTTGGTTTTGATCTATGGTACGAGTTCTGGGAAAGTCCCTAGCCATCGTTCAGACCCTCTGGTGACTATCCTGGTGACAGGACTTGTTAAACAGAAAAGGGAACCATTAAGAGTAGAAAGATCCAAAAAATCTATTTTAGTTGTTTTTAGAACTGCATTAGTTCAAGGGTTGAGTGAAAAATAGGGAAGAGGGTGGGGGAGAGATTTGGGACACATACAGAGGAGGCTGTGCCCCCTCAGATGTTTCTAGCTGCTGATGCTTCTAAGGCAGAGTCTCCTGTCTACATACGCTGCTTGGTCATGTGGGAAGTGCCTCCTGGAGATACTTTAAGGAAAAAAAAATCGGAGTGTCATTGTCTCAGATTCTCAGGAACTCAATCTGAAATCAGAGGATAAAAGACAGTTTAGACGCTAGATGGGACAGGCATAGCACGACCCCTCGTAGACAGTGTTGTTCTGGCTTACCCCTCGTAGACAGTGTTGTTCTGGCTGATGGCAGCTCCCTGCTGCTCCGCTGGGCTTTTTCCTAGTCTGAGGCTGGGGGAGAAACAGCAGTCAGTAAAGATCCTTATTCCTGGCCCATTGTCTGTAGATCCCTCTCACCCAGAATTCCACTCTCACCCTTAGATCCCTCTCACCCAGAATTCCACTCTCACCCTTTACAGTCTTATTTTGTGAGTCTGTAAAAGCCAAGTCTGTCTCAAGCCTGAAATTGTCAGGTTCTTGCCTGGTGTGCATATTAGAGGTCTGAGTGTGAACTCATGGAGAAGGTTGGAGGGGAACCTGGCCTTGGGGCCTATTGGCCATTAATCATCCCTCCACCCCCACCTTCTTCACCCTCTTAGACTGAAAAGCCCATGTTTTCTGTGTGTATGAGCCAAGGTGGCCCTCATACTCTGAAGAAAAGCACTGTGTCCAGTGTTTTCTTCCTGCCTCATCACCCAGTCTTAGGGTGATCTTTCCCTCCTTCCTGGTCTCTAATCTATTTGCAAAGAAAGACATCAGCTGCCCCTTGCCCTCCGTAGGTTCCCTGTGGTTCAGCCCCACAGGGCTGAGATGTGAGATGAGCCATCTGATATATTAGAAATAAACTGGGGACCCCTGTCAGCCAGGACGCTCCATCTCAGAACTTGCGAGGGAGCGCGTCCTTGTGCTGAGGTTCCAGCCAGTGTAGAAGGAAGTGGAGTCAGTTTCCCAGCTTAGATACTGGAGCTTTTATGGGTCGCGGGTGACAAAGGCCCTGCCTGTATGCCTCATACCTTGTTGGATCATATTCTCACAGTGTATAGCCATGGGGTACATTGTATGCCCAGTTTATGAAATTCAACCCATGGGACCTTGAAGTTATTGTAGAAAAATCATATGGGGAGTGCATGCATGTGTGTGCGTGGATGCGCACACAGGAGGCGGTGCCTCTCCCAGAGGTGATGTGACTATTACCCATGAACTGAGCTGTGGTCTTTCAGCCCTTTCCTGTAGCCTTGACTCCATAAGAGTGTGAAAGCATTTNCTTGAAGTTATTGTAGAAAAATCATATGGGGAGTGCATGCATGTGTGTGCGTGGATGCGCACACAGGAGGCGGTGCCTCTCCCAGAGGTGATGTGACTATTACCCATGAACTGAGCTGTGGTCTTTCAGCCCTTTCCTGTAGCCTTGACTCCATAAGAGTGTGAAAGCATTTCTTTATGGGTTTACTTTATTCTGAATATGTGTCCACGTGTTCATTCGCCTCAAGGAAATACTCTGCTTTGTAATCTCCATGGACACCTCAGTGACTGATAAAATGTTGATAGTTTTTAAGTGGCAAATGTTAAGCTCAAATAGCTAGATAGAGATCTATGAGCCAGAGCCATTGAGAATTATCTGTTATCCTTATTCAGACGGAGAATGAAGTGTGTATGTGTGTGTGTGTAATGGTATTATGCCTTATGTGCACTCTTGAAATTTACTTATCCATTTACCCTAGCTTCTCTCTTGACAAGTAGCATATACCCTTTAAATTAGCTCTACCATGTGCTGTGCTTAGTCGTTTAGTCATGTCTGACTCTTTGCAACCCCATGGACTGTAGCCCGCCAGGCTCCTCTGTCCATGGCAATTAGGACCAAATTGTGGAAGTCAAAGTAGGTGTAAGTGAGACGCTGTGTGTGTATGCAGAGAAGATCATCCACGTAAGTAAAAGTATTAAGGATAGTGGAAGGCAGGCTTCTCACAGTCAGAAGGGATGTACAGATAAGGAAAGGAAGAGAATTGCATGCGCCCTGAAGTGTTGAGTGGGGTTTTAGTACCTTTGTGAACTCATGGTGTGCTAAAAAGGTGATGCCAAGACAGGATGAAATAGACAAGAGGTTAATTGGGGGAAACAGAGAAAATGGGCAGGGAGCTGGCGGAGGCTGTGAGTGCTTAGCCTCTGTGGAAAAGGGAAGGATGGAAGGTTGAACTGGAAACATCTAATCTGGGGCTGGGCAGTCGTGGGAGTTCCAGTGAAGGTGAGGGGGCGTGTTCAAAGCTGCAGCTCCCTGTCAGAGCACGGCCAGGTCTCTGAGCAGCAGGCCTCTTGTAGTGTCTCCACTGCACTCACTCATTGGCTGGAAGCAGCTGGGGGGAAGCGTAGCTTTGGCGGAAACAGCGATGGGTTTCAGAGCACAGCAGCTGGGGCTGTCAGTCAGTTATGCTTCCTGCAGTGAGAGATCCGAGAGGCACGTTTTCATGACCGCCACACATGGTTTTCAATGGTTATAGATACAGAAATAAGTGTATGGAGATAAAAATGTAAATGTGGACTATTTGGATAAATGGCTGATTTCAGAGCTGCAGAAAACAGTGGAAGATGAGCCTGGAACACATTGTGGCCTGAAAGCAAGGAAGTGCTCAAAGGATGACAGGACACAGGAGCCAGCTTGACCCGGCTTCCACTGGCCAAATTGGGAATAATTTCAGCATCAGAAAAAATAACAATTGTAATGCATTATATGGCTCTTTAGATAAAATGTTTAATGACCATAAACCTCTACAAGTCAATAAATGAATAACTTGGGAGTTTAAAAGCGACATAGTTTTTCAATACCTGTTATAAAGAGGAAGAGAGTACCTTCATAGTGGAGAAGCCTGGTAGACACTGCCTGAATCAAGTGATCAAAATTAACATTATCAGTAAATTACACATCATTTCAAAGGATGCCATGGGAACAACATAGCATCACTTCTGTGACATTCCTGCCAAAGATTCATAACTTGCCGCTGATCACACAGACATCAGACAGTCCAAAATCACTGGCCTGTACTTGTGAGAAGTTTCAGGACTGTGGTAGATTAAGGAAGATTGAACTTCTCCAGACTGAGGAGACAGGATAACAAAATGCAAAACCTGATTCTGCTCTAGATCCGCTTTCCCCTAAGTTCTCTGTTGGAACAGTTGACAAAATCTGAGTAGGGTTGTATGTTAGATGGCAATAATGTGTCCACATCGATATCCTGGTTCAAGTCATTATTTACTGACTATGTCGAAAAATATCCTCATTTGTTGGAAATGCACATTAACGGTTTGGGGGATGATGGTGTAAACAGGTCATTTGCTCTCAAATGAATCAGAGATTGCCATGTTCTTTGTTATTGTATGTACAGTTTTTCTGTAAGATTGTTTTAAAATTATCCCCCCCTTCCCCTACTTTTAAGTAATCTAGTTAATTTTAGTCAGTTATTTGACCTTCTCTGTATATTATTACTTCCAATCTTGGGTTTGGGGTGTAGGGGTTGGGGAAGGCAGGCAAAAGTGTTATCAAGTAATTATTGTGAGGGAAATCTACGTTTTAAAAATCCTGTTCTCATATATGGGCACAGCATACCTTCTCCAGATTTCAAAAGTATCTTATAATGAGAAAGTAGATGCTTTTTACAACCTGCTTGCTGTGGAAACGAGTGGGCAGGGAGGATGTAGGTACATGGAGATCTTTTGAGAAAGCTCAAGAGATCCATGTTGCTTCTGTTTTTCGCAGGAACATCTGATCCTGCATGGTGGAAACAGTTCACTTCCCATATAACCTAAAATTCTCCTTGAGCTTGGAGAAGCATTTCAAGTCCAGCACTTACTCTCTTTCTGTTTCCAGCTGATACAGAGAGAGATGATTTCCTGTTAGACTTTCAAGACTGTTAGGTCCCTTTTTGTATGCTGATTATGAATTATCCATTCGAGCCAGACATGTGTAATTGGAGTAGAATTACTGATACACTCAAGAAAGCAGAATTTATAAATTTGTCTAAAGCAGCATAATGTCATGGCACATAATTTAATGTTCTCTTTCCTTACTGGGCAACTAATCAGTACACCAGTGTCGAGTTCTGAGCCGTCTTTGGCCAGAGGGAAATCTCCTGACCTTTCATTAGTGGCCCAAAGAAATGAATGAGAGAGTCAAGTACATGGATCTCGGCTAATTCCATTTTATTTGTCTCCCTTTCATTCTCTTTAAATACAAGTCTTAGATAATGGGGAGGAGAATGACAAAAGCTGGGAAGGCGTGTTGAAAGCTTTTGTTCTTAATTCTATGCTGGGCAAGCTTGGCTAATAAACGCTTAGGATAAAAATGTTGCAGCGCTGTATTTCTCATACTTGGCTACAGAGCAAGAAAGACATAGCCCTTGCCCTCTTCGACCTCATCAGTTTGAGTTGAAAGATGGGTGATGAATTAATTGTAATACGGCGTGATTTCACAGGGGAACACATACCAAGGTGAAAATGCACGCGGTGTGATTCTCACACACCTGGCTCATGGGCGGGGCCCTGTAGTGATATCTGTCATTGTTTCCTGTGTTTTTCCCTTCCGTGCCTCTGAGCACTAACATTGCAGCCGTTCCCCAGGAAAAGTCTGTGTTTAGGGAAAAGAAGCTAAGAAAACATGGATTGCACTGAAGCTTTGGAGAGAAGGGGCTGGAGGTGATGGGCAGGTTGTGGAGTTTAGAATCTGAGGCCCTAACTGGTTTGCAGATATTGGCTGGCAGGATCCAGAGGGTGCGAAGCCCGCAGGAGAGGAAGGGGTTGTGTCCTTGGTTCTGCTGGACACGCAGGAACTCAGTTCGATACTGTGAATTGATTGGAGCAGCATTAGCCAGGATGGATCATTAAACATTTGTGCTGTTTTGCTTTGTATTCTCCAGCTTTTCATATAGAAGCTTATTTGTGTGGATTTTTTCCCTCGCCTGCTCTGTCATTCCAGCTTTCTGTTCCAGACCCCACATATCGGCTGTAAAATGTCAATGCTTTGTTATTCCAAACGCAATACCAAACATGTCTTTGTTGTTCTGGCATTTCCGATCAGTAAGCCCTCACTACCTGTTGCAGGTGGGCGTGTCCCAGCCGTCCCTCTGGCCTCTTGGTGGGCAGAGCCTCTCTCCTGCCCTCTTGGGCCTTGGGTGAGACCCTTAGTTAAATACTCCCCATCTACAGCTGCTAACTTGGGGCTGCTGGCATTCTCCACCCTGCCAAGCCCAGCTCGGTGATGACAGCGTTTGCCAGCACGCTTGTGTGGTGACTCAGGAGGCAGGGTGGCCAGCAAAGCAGCCTCTTTGTGGGAGTGGATTTTGAGAAGTGCTAATTCCGTGGCAGTTTGGAGATATTAAAATCGTGCTGGCAGTAGATAAACAGGCAGCAGAGGGGCACATAATGAGAAGAGAATCAGCCACAGCATCCTTTCCTTCTTTATCTCCTTACATATTCCCTCCTCTCTTTTTCTTTTTAAGTAAAATCCCTGAGCCTCGATGAAGAGAACCCTTAAGTGGCTTGAGCATGCCCATAGACTGGTTTAGCCCAGCTCACGGCATCCCCATAGGCTGGGAGTCTGAGAGCACCAGAGTGCTGAGAGTTAACTGCCTTTCCCAGCAACACTAAATCATAGCATATGGTACAGTAGCCTATTCCTTACCATCCCTCCTCCCTAAAGGGCAGCTCACCAGATGGTCTGAGTGGGTCCTTTGGTGTACTTATGACAGACACAAAGAAAGACATAACTGCCGCGCTCCCCCAGTGATACCATGCCTCTCGTCTTGCAGTTACTTGCTACAGGTAACTTTTGAAAATCTGTTTTTGCAGTTTCACTTTTGCCCATTGAAGTCCCCTTTTCGAGTTGAGGAGGAACTAGGCGAACACGCTCCATTAGCTGGCTGAGCATCATTTCCAGTGTACTCTTCTGAGTAGACGAAAGTCGCTCATGGTGGCCCCGCTATCTTATTCTAGAAGAGAACGTGCAGCACATTGAAGCTTTTGGTTTTGTTTTTTTAAAACAGGATTCCAATCTGAATATTCTGTGGTCCTAAAAGGACTGTTGGGAGTACTGCTTCAAAACTGGTCATCTGAGATTTTCTACTTTTTTACTTTGTTCCCTAGCTCATGCCGTTTTTAATGAAGATGTTTCATCCTACCCCAACACCACCCCTCTGCCACCCTCCCAATTCCTCTTGACCTCACCTCACCCAGGCCTGCCTGGAGTCAGCGGAGAGTCAGTGTCCAGCGTTCTAATGAGAAAAGACACACTCTTGAGAGTTCCATGAAACCAGCGTTTCTAAGTTTGCCAAACTGGAGCACAGTATTTTCTAGTTCCAGTATAGGCTAGAAAAAAAAAGAGATTTGGGGAAATTTAGGTCATGCTTTTATGTGCTTTGTTTTTTATCTGTGTGCCTGGTATTTTAGAGCAGACTTTTCTTGAGGGTAGTGACTTGTTTATACCATTCTGTAAATAGCCCTGCCTAATGTGGGCTTTTTACAGATATTTTCTGCCAGGTTTTATGTACAGATTGATATAGCATCTGACTGTACTAACCAGAAAAAAATGCTGAGCCAGGGGACTTGGTTATTCCCCCTTTTTGTTTGGATTTCTAGCTTAGCAACTCATTGGTCATGAACTCCCTCCCTCTGCCAGGATGCCTTAAGACCTCCAGGTGCTAACTGTTGTTATTGCTGTTGCCTGAGCCCCACATGCACCTCGAGTGCTCACTGACCTATCTTTTCTGTTTCAGAAACATCGCCGAGGCCCTTGTCAGCAAAGGTCTAGCCACGGTGATCAGATACCGGCAGGATGACGATCAGCGGTCCTCTCACTATGACGAACTGCTCGCCGCGGAGGCCAGGTGAGACGTCTAATTATTAAAGTGAATGCCTTGGGTCCCCCAACCCTACTTTATTCTTTCCCATTCCCCTGCCTGCCCCCAAGCAGAATGTGATGGAAAGCAACGTGCTGAGAAAGCCCATATTCTTTTATGATTGTAGCTTTTCATCTTCAAGATAAAAGGGGCCTCCCTTCATACTTGCAATCTAACCCAGGTTAAGCATGCTAGGGCCTCTATTTTTTTTAATTTGCAAGATTTAGGCATATATTGGACACAGTCTTCCCAGAAGATGTCGTAAAATGAACAGATGAGTAAATACTCTGTGGAATATTTTTATCTCCACCATCCTTTCCTTCCCAGGAACAAACCGTGGAGCCCTGCTTACTTACTGTGCAGGACGTTTGCCTCGGGTTCATCCCTCCAGAGGCCTCTCTCCCCAGCCCCTCCCACTTAGCACCTCTAGACCTTTCGTCATGTACAAAGGAAATGAAAACATTTATTAGGGAATGAGTTCGGGTGTCACACTTCTGACAGCTGGCAGGAGAGCGTTTGTGAGAAGTCCCATGACATTTTCCTTTTGTCCTTCCTCCCTGTGGCTGCTTGCCCCAAGGACATGCATGCGGCTCAGCAGTATTTCTTAGCAGGGACCTTTCTCAGGGACTGGGAGCAGAATAATTCCTCTAGCCTTCCCAGGAAACAGCAAGAGCTCAGTGACCATTGCTGGATCCCTGTTCTGATCAGAGCTCAGCAGACTGCTGCACTCTACCAAGCTATACCCATTGTTTCAGAGCGGTTTCAGATACTTGTCTCATGCAGACAGTTTCCTGTGACCTCGGAGTTTGTCCAGAAGTTTGTTAGTTGCCACCCTGTGCTCCACGGTTCACGGAGAAATGAGTTTGAGCCTGTGTTCTCTGTACCTCAGATTTCGTTCCTGACATCACTTCTCTTGCTCTTTGGCCCAGAACATTGACCTGATAGGAGACATTTGCCTCTTAACACCATGTTTCATCCTGATGGATAGGGCATCTGTAGGATGTCACACGACGTCAGCTAAGAGAACAGCCTGTCGCATTGCTATGGCTTTTTGGATTCTTTTCTTGTGGGATTTTCCCTGGAGGACCTGCCTAAGACTTCATTCTTAAGCACAAAGTTCAGTGTCTTTGGTTGTTGAATGTCTAATGTAAAATAATACGACATGGATTTCCCTGGTGGTCCAGTAGCTATGACTCTGCTCCAATGCAGGGGGCCCAGGTTCAATCCCTGGTCAGGGGAACTAGATCCTACATGCTATAACTAAGACCCAGCGCAACCAAATAAACGCATTAAAATATTAAAAAATAATAATACAATGTGTAGCCCATAATTGATGTTTCTCTTTAGTCCTCCCTCACATCTTAGGCTTCTCTCCCTGCCTGTACTATCATTAAGCCAGTGGGTTGAAAGGACCCATAGCGGGAAATGCAGCTCCACATTTCAGGTACTTTTGATGACCTCGCTATTCTAGGAAATGGGCAATGATTAGACTGTTCTTTATGTGGGATTCAGGGGTGGGTTCTTGCTAGGCACGCTCAGTTGGTCTGACAGTATCCGAAGAAGCAGTCTTGCCTTGCAGGAGCCCTTAGCCATTCCATGGGATCTCGAGTCCCATTTTCCGCTCTGCCTTCTCTCCGCCACTAGTGAATGTTTAACTCTGACAGGCAGGTAAGCATGAAAATAATTTGCCTAGCTGCTCCGGAAAGTGAGGCCACAGCAAGCTCTTATTATGCTGTCGGAAGTAGCTGTGTTGTGCTCTAATGTTTAATGAGTATGCAGAGTTGGTGAAATTTTTTAGGTTTTAAGAAGAAAACAGTCCGGTTCTCATTTTGAGCTGATGGAATGTAACAAGATGGCTTGCCTGTTAAAGCAATGAGCTGCCTAGAGATAATTGTGTTGAGCCACTGATTTCAGACTGATGGTGGGAAAACTGGCTTTGGGGCCACGGCCCTGTGGCAGGTTGACTAAACGGAGAGCTATCAAGTGATTCCCCTGGCCGGTGAGGCACCGCCATGAGGCAGTACATACCTCACGACGTGCTAGAAGTGGCCAGTGTGACCTGTGAGTGAGTCCTCCTCGGGAGCAGTGCTGTCCATGAGCCCTAGGAAGGTGGCCCCACGCCATCTTCTAGATGCAAGCCCCAGCGACAAAGACAGGAACACCTGCCGATAGGAATGGTGGCACCTCTTTTCTGGACGCTGCTTGATCTTGAGTTGCCCTCGTTACCACTCCGGCCCCTAGGAGACATGCCCTGTGTCACCCCGGCGCTTCTGTGTTCATGGCATGTTACAACATGTCAGAGCGCTTTGTGCTTGCTGCCTCTGCCCCTCACCCTGCCCGTCTCATGGATGTGATCTGAGTTCACATTCATTATCTATCTAATTCCCCTGGATAGATAAGCTGTGGTTTTTTTTTTTCCCCAATTGAACTTGGCCTGGTAATTTTTTGTCCCTGTCCATGTGGTTCCTCTACCCCCCAGCTGAGTGTCCTCTGCAGATTTCATTAGTAAATTGTTTACTCCTTTCCTTGGCCCTGAATAGAACCCCTAAACAAGAATGGCTTTGCTGTTGACTCCCAGTCTTTTACCACCTGAACTGCCACTTAACTGTCTTTTGTTTATCATCCTGCAGTCACTTTTTAATCTTCAGTGATTGTATTCTGAACCACGCCAATTTGAATTAATTTCCCAAGTTAAATTTCTGGAGGTACTGTATCTAATGCTTTAGCAAAGGCCGAATGAATAACATCTGCCGTGTTCAGGGCAAGTCACTCATCTTGGAACTCTTTGAATGAATAGTAAGTGGGTGCAGGTAACGTGGCAAGGCCAGCCGTCATCTTGAGTCACCCAAGGATGGTGATTCCAGAGACTCCTCTGTCCCTGAGCCCCAGATCCCCGTTTCCTTCTCTCGTTGTCACTCGTCTTGGCCATGATGCCCAGTGCGCTTCCATTGACTTGGCTTCCCGGAGCACTGCTCAGCCAGTAATCCTTTTAGAAAACATTGTAAGCTTTGGGGAAAGGGCAGCCTGTTAACTCGGCTGTGAACTCTTTGGGTCAGCACAGCTGCCTGCACAGGAGCTGATGAGCCCTGCCGCCCGTGCTTCCTCTGTGAGGGGCTATGATCTGCCGACCTTTCTCAGATCATCTGATGGGAGCCCAGGGAATGACTCATCAGGCGCACGTTGGGAGAGCAGGTGAGACAGAAGAGGAAGAAGAATGCCAATTTGCAGCTCCCTATGCTTTCAAGCGTATCCACCTGCCTGTGTGAGCCTGACCCTTTGCCGCACCTTCATTTGAATGGCACTTTGCTTTTGGGAAACCCTCAATACGCCTCAAACACAGGACGCATCTTGAGAAAGCCACATCTTTTTTTGTTTAAGGGACAAATGAACCCCTCGTTCCCAGCAGGCGGCCTTCCTTTCTAGTTCACTTGTCTATCACTGGCTGCCTCTTCCCTCCTTACCTTGTGTCCCGGCCAGATAAGGGTTTGGCACTTTTCTGTGATCTTGGGGCCTTGCTTCTCTCATGGGCTCCATTGAACAGCCCCTGGTTGTGTCCCAGCCTTGAGAGCTCCAGTGCGTGTCTTCTACATTCTTAGTAAAAGAGCTTGGGTGCAGCTGGCTCGCACTTTCTGAGGACTCCCTTGAGCTTGGTGCCCTCTGTTAGGGACACCACGTGGTCTCTCCTGGCATGTGTGCCACTCCTTTCTGCATCACTGTAATTCTTCACTCCCATACTGAGTTCCCAACGCTTTTCATTCTTGTCTGACTTCAGGATTTCTTGGCCAGTGGGCTAGCTGCTTTGTCTATCTTGACAAAGTGTTCTAAGCTGAAGGCAGGGCTCTGACTCCTGCTGGGAGTCACGTATCCTTCCTAGGTGTTTCCAAGATACTGGGTCATTCATTATAGGGACCCTTCTTATTTATAAGGTATTACACAGTCTCTCAAATTCTGTGTGTTTCATATAACACATGTTGTTTGATTTAAAACAGTACAGAATGTGAGTTCCCCTAGCATTCTACAGGCCTTCCTGGTGGACTTTTGTCAAAGTCGTTATGGACACTAAACATATGCTGGTAACGTGTGGAGTCAAAGCCTGGCTGTGTGTCCTGTTTCCCTTGGACATCCCAACCTGTAGGATATCATCTGTCTGCATTCTCCTAAAGCTACTTTATATTAAAATGTAAGATTTTTAGGTTTCCGGGAAATTTACTCTGTGGTTCATTGCAGGACAACACAGAAGTTGTTCAGAAGTTGGCGCTTTATTCCTTTAAGGCACCTTTTAATTCTAAGATTTTGTGATTTCAAGATAGGTTGTGTATATTCAGAAAAGAAATTGATGCCCTAGCTTGACAGTGGGAAAGCAACTGTGTTGAACAACCTAGTGTCTGAGCAGATTTAAATGAATTTAGATTCATTCTGGACATACGTAATGAGGTTAGGGTTATCTCGGGAGAAGAGAAGAGGGCAGGCTCTTATCTTTTCCTGTTCTCTTCTTTGCCAGCACACTGCAGATTAAGGAAACTGGGGCCTGTCCTCCCTCTTGGTGAGGCAAGCATGAGCCTGCCTTGTCTCAGCGCTGTGTGGACTCCTTGTCCTCCCCAGCCCTGCAGGGAGTCCTGTTTCTGATTGCAACTTTGCTTTTCTTTAAAAACAAAAACAACTAGTGTTCCTGCCTTGCCAACTTTGGTATCTCTAGTCTCTCAGCCCTATAAATACCAGTCAGGGAAGGACAGAGGATGAGATGGTTGGATGGCATCACCGACTCAATGACCATCAGTTTGAGTAAACTCTGAGAGATGGTGAAGGACGTGGAAGCCTGGCGGGCTGCAGTCCATGGGGTCACAAAGAGTCAGACACATCTTAGCGACTGGACAGTAACAACATTAAAATCCTATCAACTCTCTCTTGCTTTTACCCAGCGTGGTTGACAGCACCCCCCCTATTGTGGAGTTCTCTCAGCTTGAACCTCCAGGAAATCTGTGTTGGCATTTCCATCACACTTCCAATCACTTTGATTAGAAGGCTATAAACTGAACTCTTTCCTAGGCCAACACCTGTAGTCATTATTAAGAGGGAAACTGTTTCAATTAAAGATCTCTCTTGGTGATACAGTTACTGAGTCTGCAGTGGGCTTACTGACTTCCAGGTCCCTTCCAGGTACCAGAGCACTTCCAGTGCTCTTGGGGCAGTGAATTGCAAATGTGTTTTGCATTTCTGTTGAAGTACTTCCACTACCACTGGGAGAGAAATGTGCTTGAGCTCCCACTCCTGATTCAGCCAGAGCAGCTCCACTTTTTTTCCCCTTGATTTATAGAGGGATTTTCCCACAAAATTTTAATAGGTGGAGGAAAAAAATGCCTTGTGCTTAAACAAACACGAAATGTTTTGATAAGGTATTTCCTATCTGTGGCTTCAATTTAACTGGCATTTTCAATGCTGGTTATGAATGAAATGTGAAGAATTACTCACCAGCACTTTTTTGCTTTCTATTGCTTTAATTGGAAGAGGTCAGCATTGCTGGCTTGACACAGTTTTGACTTGTGAAATGCCTTGGTATGAAGCAGATTTCATCTTCCTACCAATCCAGTGAGAAAACTGGTGTTGAGGTTGAATCTGTTTTTTGAAAATTTGAAACTAATGTATCCTATCACTGTGTATAGACTGCATGAGTTAACCAGTTCTCCAAACAAAATAAATTATTCCTCTAGTGGGTACAGTTTTTCAGGCTGGTTTTCTCTCGCACATGATGGCTTTGTGGATTCATTCCTTTTCTTTGCCGTTTTCGTGAGTGTATCCTGGGTCCTAGGCACTGGGGATAATGGTGGTGAAGAAAAAAGATACCTGACTGAAGCTTTACGAAGCATGTAGCCTCGGAGGGACATGTGTTGAATAATTGAATAGGACCTCTGGGTGTTGCTATTTTTCCTATTCTCATTTTCTTACCTGTTTTCTTAGCCCCTCCTCTTTTTTCCCTCTGCATCGTTAACACTGCCCTCCTTACATCTTTTTTATTCCTTTTCTCATTTCTATTAGAATTTCCCATGAGGACACCTCCCTGAAACTCATCTCTTCCATCCAACCTCTGTTCTGCTCAGTCGTTTAATGGTACAGCTTTAAATAAACCAAGATTTCACACTTTCAATATAATGACCTAACCAAGTGAACATTCTCTTTGGATAAAACTAGATCCTACCAAATACTGCTGAAAACCAGAGCTTTGATTTGAAGTTTTTCTCTTCCTTTCCTGTAGCACCAGAGTGCAGGTGGGTTTTTGTAGCCCAGAGTCGTAGAAAGCTGGAGTTGGGTAAATTGTCTGCTGCCCTCTTCACCTGGCTGTGTTACAGGATGCTGGTACAGATTGGACACCAGCTTGAGAAGGAGATTGGTCTTTCTCTTAAGTAACTGCTTCTTTTTCTCCCGTAACCCCAAACGTGCACACCCCAGCAGCTTTGGGGCTTGCCTGTCGGTGGCACAGCCAGAGGTTGCTAATGAGATTCAGCACACGTCAGTGTTGGGGGGTTTCACCGTGGGGGAGCAGGGCACATCAGCTCCTGCAAGTGGATGTGGTAACAGGAAAATGCATTATAAGAGCGGGTGTGGGGAAGTGATTTGACGATACAGCTGAATGCAGGGAAATTTAGCTTCTCCCTTTCTTCAGAAGAGATGATGCACGCAACATCCAAATAGCAGTAATCAATCTGCATTTCAGGCTGCACACAGGGCCCCTTCTGGAGAGCTGTGTAATAGCTCCATTTCCAAATAATTTTCTCTTTCAGGATATTAAGAGGATCTGTTCACTCTTCATCCTGTCTCGCCTCCCAACTCCCAGTTCCAACCTATACGACTCAAGCTGTGACATTTGTCTCAGTGATTAGTGTGAGGGGTCTGGGGTAGTCAGACCCACAGGCTTTAGCTCCTGTGTGTACACAGGGTATGGGCAGTCAAGTCATAAACTCATAGGAAGAAGTCCTCGTTGCCCAGTCTTTTCTGTAATTGTTAATGTGCACTGGTTGTATTCTTGCAGAGGAAGTTGTTCTTGACTAACATCTTTAATTAATTGGGTGGTCACTGGCCCTTCCCACCCAGGTGTGACCATTTATCTGCCCATAGCACCTCATCTGTTCTCCACCATTTCATTGTTCTTTTGGCTAAAAGGCTCTTGCTCCTCTCAGATAGCCCCTAAATATTTGAGGTTTCAAAATAGTTCCAACATATTTCAAAATACATTTGAAGATTATCATACTGTGAATATAATTTTAATCTCAAATAAATAAGTTGTAGCAATAAAGCAATAACATTTGATCCTTGCCATTATTTTAATGTCTCCTAACTTGACTCCCTAAGCCACTGGTTCTCACAGTCTGGTCCTCACACCAGCAACATCATTTTCACCTGGGAGCTTGTTAGAAATGTGATTTCTCTGGTCTTGCCCACATCTTCCCGCCCTAAACCTATGGAAACAGAGACTGGAATTCAACCCCAGCCATCCCTTTTCACAGGTCCTTGAGGTAATTCTAACACACACTAAAATTTGAGAACCACTGCCCTAAACAATTCTTAACTACTATTTTTTAAAAAATCAAAATTGTGTCCTTTTTGCAGCACATTAATAATTGAGTAGTTGGAATTGTAACCATTAAGCAAAGGTAATAGAGACCGAGCTGTGGACGGGATCGGCTTTGGCTCTCTCTGCACTCCTGCCCTGGTGGTGCTTCCCCACAGCCACACTTGTTTCTCAGCAAGCCCATTGACTAGCTCTGTATGCCCTTTAACTCCTCTTTCCCCTTCCGCGTGCTCTGCATTTGTGACTCTCTAACCAGATTCCTTCTGAGGAGCCTCTACCAGCTCTCGGCTCATTTAATGTGAAATCACCTTGAGAGTTGCTGTTCTCACGTGATCTGTGGTATCAGGGGGCGGAGTGGTTGGGGAGCTGAGTCTCTATTACACACGCCACTCTCCTACTTTTGCTCTAATCCTTGGAAATCTCTCCGGAGGACTGGAGTTCAAGTAATTAATCACTGATACATCAATGCCCAGAATTTTATAGCAGCTTGTGAGAAAGAAGTTTCCTTCAGAGCTTTCTTTCTTTTGTAGATCTCTTTGCANAGCTGAGTCTCTATTACACACGCCACTCTCCTACTTTTGCTCTAATCCTTGGAAATCTCTCCGGAGGACTGGAGTTCAAGTAATTAATCACTGATACATCAATGCCCAGAATTTTATAGCAGCTTGTGAGAAAGAAGTTTCCTTCAGAGCTTTCTTTCTTTTGTAGATCTCTTTGCATCTAAGTTTGCTGTAAATTCCCTCATGTGAATGTGATCTTCCACACTGCCCCCCAAGTCCTCTCCCCTAGCTCTGGGCCCAGAAGTTGAGTAGGCTTACTTCCTATGCCTCTTGCTTCTGTGTCAGGTTGAGAGAGCCAGATCTGTAGTGGATGGCAGTGAATCTTTTCCAGCAGGTCCCTGTAAATGTACTCACATTGGAAAAACCATTTTCTCAGCAGTAAGTCTGTTGCGTCTTTTGACTGAGTAAAAGGCATTAAATTTTTCTCTGATGTGTTGTTTTTACAGTAACAAATAGCAGGTGCATTGGAGGAGAAAACAAAAACACATGGTCTGGTGGGGATATGGATGAGCGAGTAACAATTGTGAACATCGTGATAAGCATGAAGATCCCAGTGGGCATATAGGATGCGTGGGAACGAGCACCTAAATCGAAGTGTTTATCCACAGATAGAGTCCACAAGCCAAGGCATGCTCTGTCCGGGTTGCCCGGGGAAAGGAGGTGAAAAACAGGAATGGTGCTTCATTGATTGACCCATGACACAGCCGTCCCGGTTGTATGAATTTATTCTAAGAAATAATTAGTAAGATGCCTGACAGTTTAAGAGTTATTCCTTTGGCATTATTTATAGGGCTGGAAGTATTACACTGGAATCCTCCAGTTACAGAGATACCCAACAGTAGACAATTGTTAAATTATTGGATGTGTATCCATGTTACAGGTTTATGTGCAGTGATTAGAAAATTATGTAATAAAACTAACAACACAACGAAGTGTTCGTTTAGTTACTATTTCTGAGGGGGAAAAAACAATTGCTAAACTCTGCCCACAATTTTCTTTAAGTGGGCAGGTGTGGTAAAGAATCTGCCTGCCAGTGCAAGAGACGCAAAAGACGCAGATTTGATCCCTGGGTGGGGAAGATCCGCTGGAGAAGAGAATGGCAGCCCACTCCAGTATTCTTGCTGGAAAATTACATGGACAGGGAGCCTGGTGGCCTACAGTCCGTGGAGTCACAAAGAGTCGGACACAACTGAGCAACAGCACACACACACACACACGTGTGTATCATCACTTTAAAATTATGTTAATGGTGCTTTTATCTTGAAATTGAATTATGGATTGTTCTTTCTTGTACTTTTTCTGGCCCTGTATTGCCTCTGTGATAAAGACATGAAAAAATGATAAAAACCAGTGTCTTTGAGACAGTTTTCCATTGTCATTGCCTCTAATCTTCCCTTTCTGCAGCCTTGCCCCCTCAAGAAGACTTGAGACTGACGCGGACCATTTCTACTGGGCGTTACTAGTCCTGTGGCCCTAACCTGGAACAGCATCATTTGCTCATGTTTTCATGAATCTGATATTGCGCGGCCTGGTGGTTCTCTTCCACAGAGCTCAGTTTTCCCCTCTTAACCTGAGCACAGCAGATCGCTTGTCACACCTGGCACAACAGAAAGACACCTTCATTTCTTTTTGCATTAGTTTTAGGTGAGGTTGCCCAGAGTTCCTTGTGATTTGCTCTGCTGCCTCATAAGTCCTCCCGCCTCCCCTTGACCGTAGGACTCAATTTCCTCCTTTCCCAACTAGGTATGCTCCATCTTTTCCGTCTTATCAGTGATTCTGATTTCATTGACAATGCAGCTGCAGCATCGTAGCGCACCCGCCCCACCATTGTGCACCTGTGGGCGCTCCACGTCTCATTTTCTGAGTGTCAGGACCTGGCTGCCTCCTCCAGGTGCCAAGGAACCAGTAAAAAAAGCTGAAGAAAGTGTTGCTGCTGTGTTTCACTGCTGTGTTTGTTTCAGTTGAAACTCTGTATTCATCAATGTGAGCTAAAAATACGTTGCAAGATTCTTTAGAAGTTTAGCAAGTTAACTGGCTCTTTGTTTTTCCTCCTTTTCTGTTTGAATTCTTTCCCTCTCTCCGTAGTTACATACTCTGTACTACCCACTCGGTGCTTCTTACGGTCCTGCCACTTGGTCCTGTTCTATTGCTCATGATAGCTGGGGCTTTGCTCCCATCACTGCCTTTCAGATGGCCACCCACCTCCTCTAGCTCTCAGGGATCTGAGGGGGGAAATGCAAGGCTGCTGATCTTGATGCCCTCGTGCTTCTGCTCAGAGGACAGGCTTTCAGCTCTTCTGCCTTGCCCCACTGCAAGCAGTGACACCAAGATGCTGGCAACCCGGCACATATATCTTCCCACAAATCTCCACCTCCAGGAAAGCCAACAAGCTCACTCTTCTGTGCTCACTTTGGCATTATCCAGTCTCCAGTCTGAAATACCTGCACACTCTGTGTTAGTTAGCGGACATTTGTTCAGCTTTACCAGGCACACAATAGTTGAACTAGATGACCCTGAGTTTATGTGAATATAACTCTGTATTAAATACTGTAGCAAATAGTAAGGCTAGAATTCAAGCCCTCAAAGGGCCTATAGTCTAGCTATAGAAATAAAGTGAATACCTGATGCAGTTCAAAAATACTGCATTGCAGTTTGTAACTGGATGCTCAACTGAGTGATGCACAGACGCGTACCCGTTCACGTATATAATTCTACTGCTTCAGAGTAGTTTGTAGATACTTCTGGTATTCAAACAGACCCCCACCTAGGACCCCCGATTTAGCAGTTTGTGTAGTGAGAGCTGTTTTATGATTGATTGGGGCGAGGTGGTGGCTACAGATAAGCTGTAATTCTCTTTTTTCTCTAGTGTCGATCTGTGAATGATTTGCATGTAAGGGTCTGGAGAAAATGGACTCACTGGATTAGAAGGAGTAATGTGGAAATCGTGGGAAGACAAATGGGCCCATGAAAGCCAGGTTACACTTTCCCCTTGATGGCACAGGCTGGGGGTCTCTGTTATGGGTATAAGCAGGGGAGTAAAGTGATGAACTGATTTTGTGAAGAAATCATGGAGCGGTAGTGTACACTCTCAAAGGATTTAGTTAAAATAGTCCTGATGTTATCTTGGAATAAATTGATGTGAGCCTGGCCCAAGAGGGTTACAGCAGAGCCGAGTGAGCACAATTAGGAAGGAAGGAAGGCTTGGCTGTAGGCAAGGATGCAGAGCAGAGTTAGGGGACAGCTTGGTTTCCTGGTTAACAGGACAGTGTTGTTAAAGGGGAGTTGCTGGTCAGGGCCTCCTGGTCTTGTCGTGTCATTCCCGATGCCTCTGCTGTCTGCTTTCCATCACTTTGTTTCCTTTAGATCCCTTTTATGGAAAAGTGGTTCTTCCTGTGAAACTGTTGGAGTTCCCATTCCCCAGAAAAATTCACTTATATAATTCTCCTACTATTTCAGGTTGATTCATAGATACTCCCAGCATTCTCCCTGAAGTCACCAGGTAGAGAATATCTGGGACTTCCATGGTGGTCCAGTGGTTAAGATGCCACGCTTCCAATGTAGAGTTCTGGTTCATTCCTTGGTCGGGGAACTTGATAAAATTCCACATGCCACACTACATGGCCAAAAGATATATATATATTTTAAATCCCAAGAAAAGGGACTTCCCTGATGGTCCAGTAGGTGAGACTCCACACCCCCAGTGCAGGGGGTTTGGGTTCTGTCCCTCAGCAGAGAACTAGATCCAGCATGCCACAACTAAGACCCCATGCAGCCAAATAAATAATTGAATTTTATTTTTAAAAAATTCCTCATGTGGCACCTGCTTTATGATTGGGTTAAGGCTGGCTCTAACCATACATTCTTTGAACTTTTTTGTAAACTTACAAAAATATTCAGAATACCAGCCTACCATTGTTGTATTGAAATTAAGGTCATGGCCTCTTTGCCACAAGATGAACTGATGATTCAGGATGTCAGTGGTGCTAAGGCTTGTGCCTTGGAGATGGAGGCGTTTCTGCAAGGGGCCCTAGAACCAAAGAGCAAACTGTTTCTTTGTACAGAGTGTTAGGTTCTAATCCTTTTATGCTAAGTAGTAGGCTAATCTCCCTTTTAACAACACCCATGTCTGCCTTTGCAGAGCTGATGGTTTTATCTTCTAGTGGGAAAGCAGTAGCATCTCATACAGGAGAATTTCAGACTTGACAAGAAGAGTTTTCTGCTGATCTGAATGGGGTTCCTGTCCCATGCTATAGCTTCTAGAAGCTTCTAGAAGCAACCTAAAAAGCAGAGTTTCCATCCCTTTCCTTTACTGTTGCCTCTGTGTATGTGTGCAGACGTTACTCACTTTTCCCGCTGGCAATGATTTCTGTCCATTATTGACACACTGGTCGTTGCCATCTTTGTGCTGTGGCTGCTTGGAGAAGAAAGCCTCCGACAGGCGCAGGCTGTGTTCTGCCCCACTGCTTCCTTTCTCCTGGCCGGCCTGAGCGCCAGCCTGCCTTTGTGAGAAAGCAGCTATTAAGCAGACACAGCAGGCGAAGTTTAGAAGTCAGGAGTTTCATTCCTTGCCTAATGAAAAGGGATGTTGAGCCATGGTTTCAGCCTGCAGGAAGCGTGGGGAGAGGAGTCACCATTTGCTCGGTGGAGCGGGCATTGGTGGAAAGCAAACCCACTACCTTCTATACCCTCCCAGGTCTTAAAAGTCAGAGTGCCCCCAAACCTAGGCCACAGAGGCTGGATTGTGTAAGATACGAGGATTGCCCCACCGAGAAGTCATGACAAGGCAGCAGAAGCAGGATCTCGTTTTCATTTTCTGTATATATAGCTGTTAGTAGACAGGCATGTCATAGATGCACTTTGCATCCTGGAAGAAAAAGGTACATAGTATATTCCTTTCAGGAACAGCACTGTGGTGAGCCTACCGCTCTTGGTGTTTGATCCTTACTTCTTTGAGACAAGAGCAGGTATTACTGCACTGAGTTGTTCCCACAGATCCTCTCTCTCTAGAAGCCCTTGTGTCAGACTGACGGAGGTTTTCTGGGGATGGCTCACCCAGGGCCCTTTCGGCAGCAGTGGGCAAACAAGGACCAAAGCAACTGCAACACAGGGCGGGAGACCTGGGTCTCCCTGAGCCGACATGAGACCATTTAGCAACTTTGTCAATGAGCCGTCACGCTCTGCAGCCTGGGTCCAGTGTACCATTTACTCTTCAGAGGTTGTCCTGGATGGGGAGTGGGGGGACAGCATTTGCTGTTAGTATTTACAGATAATAATAATAAAACTTTCACTTTTGTCTCTGTTTTGTTAAGAACTAACAACAACTACTTCTCAGCTTAAGTGTGACCTGTTGCTGTTTTGTCGCTCAGTCGTGTCCGATTCTTTGTGACCCATGGACTATAGTCTGCCAGGCTCCTCTATTCATGGGATTTCCCAGGCAAGAATACTGGAATGGGTTGCATTTCCTTCTCCAGAGGATCTTCCTGACCCAAGAGTTGGACCTGGGTCTCCTGCATTTCAGATAGCCACTTGGGAAGTCCTTAAATATGATACTGCCTCCTGAGTGTAAATGAAATGTACAAAATGTGCCTGAAATCTTACCTAATTTAGCAATTGTATCTAAAGTATGAAAAGATGAAGTCTTTGAAGGTTTTCCCAAAATTAATGCCTGAATGCAACCAAATATCTAATAATAACCCTTTTAGGAACAAGGTCCTAAACAAGGTCCTACTCAAGTCCATCACATCAGTGATTCCATCCAACCGTCTCATCCTCGGTCGGCCCTTCTCCTCCCGCCCTCAATCTTCCCCAGCATCAGGGTCTTTTCCAATGACTCAGTTCTTCGCATCAGGTGGCCAAAGTATTGGAATTTCAGCTTCAGCATCAGTCCTTCCAATGAATATNACGGTCCTTGTTCCCCTTGTCCGCTTCCCCTCCAGGCCAGGACGGTTCTGTGAGCATGAAACCCACTGAGAATCTGATCAACTTAGTGCTAGATCTGATTGCATTTGTAGAGTGGTTCTGTGGCAACTGCTTTCCCTTCATTCAACCCTGTTTTCATTTTTCGTGCCTTTTCTTTCTCCCTGATCCTGTCTCCACTCCCCACCTCTCCGACACACAAAAAGTCAGAATGCGAGTTAGTGGAATGTGAGGCTGTTGCTTATCTCCAGGTTATTATTGTTTTTGCTCTAGCCTACTCTGTAATAAATACAATCTCCCGCAGATATAACGTGCAAAACAGGCAATAAAATGTGGCTGGTGCGTGGCTTACTGTTGTTCTGGTAAATCAGACAAATCAATTATAGTTTTGAGGTAGGAGAGAGCGCCCCGCTCCTCAGGCTGCAGCCCACATGCACTGGTTTCTCCTCTGCCCCCCTCACTGGCACCGGGTGCGTTCTAGTGACCACTGGACTATCCCTCTGTTTGCTGTTGCGTCGTTTCCTCTCCGGTGCATGTAGTTATATGTGTCTGTTGACGACACCACGAGAGACTAGAGCCTCGTCCAGCATCCTGTCCACTCCAGCCACATTTCTAACAGTCCCAGAATGGGTCCGATTACTAGGATGGGCCAGTCCACCCCAGAAAGTCTTCTGTGTTTCCGTGATACGGAATCCTGACAACTCAGAAGCAGATTTTGCTGTTTCATTCTGTTCTTCTGTCCCTTCTTGTATTCCCACAGGGCTCACTTCAAAATTGTCTTCTTTGCTCACTTTACATAGTCACTTCCTAGTAACCTCCACTAGCCATGACCGGTCTTTGTTGGAAATGCATGCTATTACTAATACGAATGTGCTGAACCGTGGCATGGAATAGTCCAAAGACTGGCCATGGGGGTGGGAAGTGGTTGGGGTGGGGTGGTATTAGGTTTTCAGGTCCTTATTTCTCCATTAAATTGTGAAGCAAAGACCTGCAGAGTCGGCCAGTGAGGGTCTCACATGTAAATACAGAGGATGGAAGTACTCCTTTAGAATAAATAACCAGGTAGGATGTTAAGCATGTCCTCCTGACCTCTGCCTCCAGGTTCTGGTTTTTCAGTGCCTTTTTCAACCTAAGAAGCCCTGTTGTCCTGTCCTCAGGGTATTGGCAGCAGCCGTTCCGGTGGAGGCTTATGAGCTGTTATAGAGGTTGGTTTTTTTTTAGCTCCCAGTGGAGTTGGGCCTCAGTGTAAGAGTTTTAAAATATTTTTGGCCGAAGAGCGTGAAAATATGGTTTGTCCAGCAAGTCTGGGGAAGGTGTACAGTCACACGGGAGCTTTATAACTTAAATCTGTGTTAACCTGCAGTTTCCCCTGTGTGTATTCCGACTTGGCTTGTTTAGATTGCTGACTCTTAAGGTTCCGCTCAGCTTCTCATCACCAGTGACTTGCTAGTACCAACGCTCCTTTCTTGTTTTCATAGCTCTTCCCTCTTTGACTCTCCCTTAGTCTCTGAACAACCTCCTTAACATTCGAAGGTCCCTTTTGTGCTGACTGCACAAGGTCACAGCCGAGGGCCCTGCCTGGGAGTTCGGTTGCTTAGCCCTCTAGCTCCCTTCACACCATGTGTTTGTTCCCCGGGGGAAATCCCAGAGGAACCTCGTCCTGCAAGAGCCAGCGCCCTGGCTGCTGACGTTGCTGCTGGAAGCCGCCTGTGCTCCATGAGGTTGATAGCCCCTCATGGAAAAGGCTTGCTGAGCGCCAGTGCTGGGTTCTCACGTGCTATTTGGCAGCTCTGGTTTTTGCCAGTTTCGGGGAAGGTGCTGTTCTCTTTGTTCCACTCCTCCTCTCCCCCAACAGAAGGTTCTTGAACTCGTGTCACTCCAGTCGGACTGCAAGGTGCAGCTCATCAACCAGCAGTCTCCAGCTCAGAAACCCAAGGCAACTGTGGTCCAGGCAACTGCAACAGCAGAGTGGCAGCCACACTGAGAATCCCTTCCTCCATCTACTGAGCCTCTTTGTCTATCTCCTACCCCCCATTCCCTCCTGTCCTCCCCATCCTCCCATCTCTCCCCACAGCTCTCTTCTCCCCTCTCCTTCTACAAGAGGGCTTGTAAGCAGACTTTGACTGTGGAGGAGTTGGCTTCAGCATGTCACCCTCGCTAATGGCCAAGGGCATCGCTTTATGGCCTTTTGTCCATAGTTCTTGCAGCCCTAGGAGTCCTCTGTGGCCAGTTCTTGTTTTGTAAAGCTCTCCTATTCACACTCCCCAGAACTGCAGCAGTATCCATCTCTCCTTCTAAAGAAACCCAAAAGCATTTATGCTTTCCATGGGAATAAGAGAGACGTCTATCTTTCTTAGACTGAACATGTTTCTGAATGAAATCGCAAAGAAATGCTGGAATTTTAAAAAGATTGAATTTCAGCTTCTATCACAGTTAGTGGTTGTATTTAAGCACCTCCTTTTACAAATTTAATCCAGTTTTCAACTGAGTTCTATTGTTGATTTTTTTTTTTTTTTTGCACTGTCAGACATTAAATGTAGGACATATTCTCTCACTTCTTTTATTTAGTTGGGAACATCACGAGAAATTGTTAGTAGAATTTGTAATTGGCAAGATGATTATTGGGTATCCTTTCAGTGGAATGCTGGGTGCTACCTGGTAAATCCTTTGGGGTTATCTGATGCTATAGCCCCTTTGCTTTTATCTGGGTTGTTTTGCATGCCTGTGGAGAGAGAATTTCACTTGAAAACCTGATAAGGAAGCAAATGATCCCTGTTTGTATAAAATGTGGTCCTGGATAAAAGTGGAAGCATTAGTCACTAAGTCATGTCCAATTCTTTTGTGACCCCATGGACCATAACTCACCAGGCTCCTCTGTCCATGAAATTCTCCAGGCAAGAATACTGGAGTGGGTTGCCATTTCCTTCTCCAGGATATATATATATTTATATATCTCCTCCAGACCCTGCTTTGAATCACTTATAAAATCTTTCTGATTCCTTCATTAATAAGTGGATTAATAAAATTTTGATACATCTTCATTTTATATTTGTATAGAAGTCATGCATTCTACTAGTTCCCTTTAAGAAAGGAGGCAATTGCAAGGACAGGAGAGCAACACCAGACTACTTATAACATTGTGTTTATTGTCTCTTCTGTACCTGAAAATGTGAAGAATCATTTGGTTGCAGAAGTTCGTTTAAGAAATAAAGTTCTAAAGTGAATATGTCTCTTTCATCTGCAGAATGCCCCATTCCATGCCTCTGCCTTTCTTGGTCTTCTGTTTTCTTCACCAACAGGCTTTTGTGTTGGAAAATTCAGGTGTCTTAGTAAGTTGACATAGAAGGGGTGGACATTGAGGACAGGGCCCTGTGTCTAGACATGTATTCCAGCTCTTAAATTGAGCACCTCTGAAGATATGTGTGATCAGGTGACTTGCCCAGAGGTGGACCATTGTTAGAGACAGGGTTTTTTGTTTGTTTGTTTGTTTGTTTTTTCTTGCTTCTTTCAGTAAAATGTCTTACTTCCAAAATAATCTGTAGACTTGATGTGCTCCTGCAGTGAATCCTGTTTTCGGGAAGTTTTTCTGTCACACATTTGTCTAGTTCCCTTCCAATTTCTTGTTTAACTGACTTCACTCAGAGGGATGCATACAAATGAGCTCTGAGAAGCAGAGTCCTCCCTTCCATTTCATTTCATTCCGGTGGCCTGAGCTACAGTTTTTTTGTCTTCCTTCCTTTGTTCAAAGAACGGAGAGAGGAAATCGAGGGAGTTCTGGAGCATTTCTTCCAAAGAAAAAATGTCATCTGTTTTCAGAGAGTTGCCAGTGGTATAGACTCTGCTCCCACTGGTTCATGCTCTCAGTTCTCTTTTCTGTTTTCTGGGCATATGGGGAGATTGTTCTATGAGTCTTTTTCATGGATCCAAATTGGCTGAATGAGCCTGGTAGAGGCCTGGCTGAAGGAATGTTCGGGTATGCAGGAGGCAGTTTATAAATTTCCTGATTCCCAGGTTCAGGTGTGCGATTGGGTTGTTCGATCTGTGCCATGACTGCCAAGTGATGTGATAAAACCTGAAACATTTCTGCCCAGCCATAGCTTCACTCTCCACTTCCCCATCATAACACTGCTTAGCCCTAGATTGAACTCATTTTGTCCTGTGGCTATCGCTTATATAAACATCTCAAAGTAAGTCATTTTACTAACACAGACATTCTGCTTACTCAAGTTTTAAGGCTTTATTTAGCATGCTTCCAACTTATTCCCTGCAGAATGTTGTGCGGAATGTTGGACACTCCTCGCAGTGTTGACTTCCAGATAAATATCCTTGAATCAGACCTTAGCGCAACTTTGAAATTACCTAGTAATTTTGTGCCTCAATTCCTCATGAAAAGGGTATTCTCAGGAATAAATGATAGAATTTGTATTATAAGATTAGATTTAGGAGTGTTTGAATTTGGAGGAAGACCTGTGTTCTCTCGTAGGACATTATGGCAACATGCCTGGCTACTTCAACCACCATAGAGAATATTTTCATATCCATTCTATTCCATTATTTCAAGTTGTCAGTCTGCTGACTCCAACTGCATTATTGATGAGCTCTTTTTGAGTAACTGTCTCTTCTCTCCTGGCCATGCCCTCCTCCTCCTTCAGGCTGTTTCTCTTTTTCCTGGCAGTTTTCCCCTTTGATCTTCACTGCCTTCTCATGGTGCCTTCTTCAGCATTTACACAATCACTTATTACTGTAATTTTGTATTTGTTAATATATTGATTGGTAACTGATCTTAATTGACGTATGTACAATGATCTTTCTTAGTAGTTGCTAATCTCCTCAGAAAATGATATCTTTTTTTATATCTCTTTACAGAGCCTGATTTAGATTTGATTTACCAAGGGATAACCTAAACAGAATGAAACTGCATTTGAACGAATGTGACCCCCTAGATCCTAGATGTATGGTTAACTGTGCTGGTTAGTAACTAGAAGTGAGAGTCTGGTAAAAGGATACAACAGGAGGATGGTCTGTTTTCTAGACTATAGCAGCAGTAGGTAGCAGCATGAGCCCGAGGATTAGATCACCAAATTCAGGTCTTGGCTCAGTGTTTTTATTACTTTGTCACCTTGAAGTTATTTAACCTCTCTGTGCCATAGTTTTCTCATCTGTAAAATGAATGTAATAAGGGCCCTTATTACCTCATTAGGTTGTGATGTGCTTCAATGAGTTAATACATCCAAAGTATTTAGAACCATTGACCTAATGAGAGAGACCAGTGGTTCATGTGGTGGTGGTGGTGATTAAAAGGCGGGGCGTTCTGCCTAGCATACGGAAGTTCCTTGGAAATGACCCATCCATCCTCATTGGTAATATTTGTACTGCAAACTTTTTATATAGTTCAAGTCCCAAACTATACTCCTTCTCTCTTGAGTTCTTTTACTGCCTATCTTTCCTTGGCATTTAACATACGCTGTCTGGCTTGTGTTTTAGATGCATTTGACATGTTGAGTCATGAATGAATGATCAAACAATAAGTATTGAAAGCTTATTATAGCCCCTGGCTTCCTTTATGGCTCAGACAATGAAGGATCTTCCTGAAATGCAGGAGACCCCTGGGGTTCAATCCCCAGGATGATCCCCTGGTGAAGAAAATGACAACCCACTCCAGTATTCTTGCCTGGGAAATCCCATGGATCGAGGAGCCTGGTGGTGTGCAGTCCATGGGGTCCCAAGAGTCAGACACAACTGAGAGACTTAAACTTGATTATATTCCAGGCACAGTGCTAGGTGTTGAGGAGGCAACATTACAAAGGACAGGTGCAGTCCTACCCGGTCATATGCAGCTGGGTCTCTAATCAGAACCGTAGTCGAAGTATGAAAGTGTTCTAGCTCAGNCTCCTTCAGGCTGTTTCTCTTTTTCCTGGCAGTTTTCCCCTTTGATCTTCACTGCCTTCTCATGGTGCCTTCTTCAGCATTTACACAATCACTTATTACTGTAATTTTGTATTTGTTAATATATTGATTGGTAACTGATCTTAATTGACGTATGTACAATGATCTTTCTTAGTAGTTGCTAATCTCCTCAGAAAATGATATCTTTTTTTATATCTCTTTACAGAGCCTGATTTAGATTTGATTTACCAAGGGATAACCTAAACAGAATGAAACTGCATTTGAACGAATGTGACCCCCTAGATCCTAGATGTATGGTTAACTGTGCTGGTTAGTAACTAGAAGTGAGAGTCTGGTAAAAGGATACAACAGGAGGATGGTCTGTTTTCTAGACTATAGCAGCAGTAGGTAGCAGCATGAGCCCGAGGATTAGATCACCAAATTCAGGTCTTGGCTCAGTGTTTTTATTACTTTGTCACCTTGAAGTTATTTAACCTCTCTGTGCCATAGTTTTCTCATCTGTAAAATGAATGTAATAAGGGCCCTTATTACCTCATTAGGTTGTGATGTGCTTCAATGAGTTAATACATCCAAAGTATTTAGAACCATTGACCTAATGAGAGAGACCAGTGGTTCATGTGGTGGTGGTGGTGATTAAAAGGCGGGGCGTTCTGCCTAGCATACGGAAGTTCCTTGGAAATGACCCATCCATCCTCATTGGTAATATTTGTACTGCAAACTTTTTATATAGTTCAAGTCCCAAACTATACTCCTTCTCTCTTGAGTTCTTTTACTGCCTATCTTTCCTTGGCATTTAACATACGCTGTCTGGCTTGTGTTTTAGATGCATTTGACATGTTGAGTCATGAATGAATGATCAAACAATAAGTATTGAAAGCTTATTATAGCCCCTGGCTTCCTTTATGGCTCAGACAATGAAGGATCTTCCTGAAATGCAGGAGACCCCTGGGGTTCAATCCCCAGGATGATCCCCTGGTGAAGAAAATGACAACCCACTCCAGTATTCTTGCCTGGGAAATCCCATGGATCGAGGAGCCTGGTGGTGTGCAGTCCATGGGGTCCCAAGAGTCAGACACAACTGAGAGACTTAAACTTGATTATATTCCAGGCACAGTGCTAGGTGTTGAGGAGGCAACATTACAAAGGACAGGTGCAGTCCTACCCGGTCATATGCAGCTGGGTCTCTAATCAGAACCGTAGTCGAAGTATGAAAGTGTTCTAGCTCAGTCGTGTCCAACTCTTTGTGACCCCATGGAATTCTCTAGGCAAAAATACTGGAGTGGGGAAAAAAAAAAAATACTGGAATGGGTTGCCATTTCCTTCTCCAGAGAATCTTTCTGACCCAGAGATTGAATCTGCATCTCTCCTGCATTGCAGGCAGATTCTTTACCATCTGTGCTACCTGGGAAGTTACTGACCTACCTTGAGACTTGTATCATCACAGTTGTACCCTCTTCCATGTGGTCAGAGACCATGTTTTAAGTGATTTTAAGTTGAGAGCCAAAAAAGAAGTGAGTTGGAGGTCTTATTCAGGGCTGAAGGATATAATTATGTACCAGAAGGTCCTGTTGCAGAAAGTGGCACACAAGTGTGGTAATGAAGTCAGCATTTCTCACTTCATCTGGCCACTCTGTGGAATGAACAGTAGCTTTAGTATCTTTACCTGGTTAGGGGAGGACTTCACAATGTACTTGGGGGGTACTGAATGGTGGCTGGAACTAGGTTTTTGGCAGGGAATGAAGAAAGATAAGTGTGAGATCTGCTTTGGTAGAAAAACTAGTAGAGTTTGGCCATTGCCTGGATTCAGAGGTCATGGGTAGAGGGTGAAAGGTGGGTGGCCCGCATGTGCAGCCACAGGCATGTGCATGTCCAGCACAAATAACTGCTAATGCTGCTTTTCCCATATGATCATTTTCCTCCCAAATATGCCACAAGGGTTTGCAGTTCTAGACCTTTTGAAATTGAGGCAACCACGGACTGTTCAAATGGTCCAAGGCCAGAAAGGTGGATGGGCTTCATGCATGAGTTAGTCCTGTTGGATGAGTGTACAGAATTACCCAGAGAGTTAAGGGAGAAGAGGGGTCCCTAGGTCAAGCCCTTTATCTCCAAATTTTAAAGAATCTTTAAAGGGGATTTCCCAAGCTGTGAGGGGAAAAATCATAGAAACTAAAAAGTAAGAGCTTAAGACACCAGTGACAACCATGATTATTAATACGTATGCGCCACTGGAGACAGAAATGGCAGTGATATGAGATCCTTAGCTGAAAAAGAAATATCTTGACCAAAACCCTTGGTCTGAATTCTCTGCCATCACTCACATATTCTGGGGTACATGGTTTCTGCTGGTAGTCTAGAGCCTGGGAGTCTCACATTGAGAACCTCAATACAGTATCCATATGCCAATAGATCATATCCAAGTTGTAAAGTCACTGGTTGTGGGCAGCATGATATCTGTATTTTTCTTTAGGAAGAATTACAGCTCCCAAATGTACCCCAAGACACAACACGTCTAGCAACTTTAAAGTTATTTTTCTCTAAGGATAGTTTCATTGTTCTTTAGCCTGTTATTACACATTTTTCTTGTATGTGTGGAATTCTGGGTACTTTTTTTAAATTTAATTTTATTTATTTTTGGGTGCACTGGGTCTTCGTAGTTGCACATGGGCTTTCTCTAGTTGCAGTGAGCACGGGCTACTCTCTGGTTGCGGTGCACGGGCCTCTCGTTGTGGTGGCTTCTCCTGCTGCGGAGCACAGGCTCTAGAATGTGTGGGCTTCCGTGGTTGCAGCTCAAGAGCTCAGTAGTTGTGGCCCAGTGGATTAGTTGCCTCTCAGCATGTGGAATCTTCCCGGACCAGAGATTTGAACCCATGTCCCCTGCATTGGCAGGCAGATTCCTAAGCATTGGACCACCACCCTTCTAAATGCTTTTAGTCAAATATCTCTGAGCCTAAAGTCATGCTCTTTACATCATGCTGCTGACTTTACTGGGAACACATTTTCTTATCCTCACGTCGTGCTAACGCGTGATTTTCGTTTTTCATGGAATGGCAATGCTCCTTTTGGCTCTAGACCGCAATTGTCTAGGTTAAACGTTCATTGCTCAGGAGAGGAGCTGCTTGTCATCAGTACCATGAAGCTCTGTGCTTCAGATGCTGTTTTTGGAGGAGACGTGGATCATGTTTTCTCACGCAGTTTTAGGTTGGGATGTTTTCCAAATCAGTTTCCAGGCTTTATTACAGTGGCCATAATATTTATTTGTCTCAAAATGTATGGAACAATTATGAAGAACTAATTCACTCAAGAGAATGTTGACTCTTGGCTCTTAAATTATCTGACCTGAATAATTTGCAAGTTTATCTGGGCAAAATCAAATCAGCCCCTGAATGTTAATATATTTTCTTCTTTTACAAACAAAAACTTTCATATTTCTTAACACAAGTTTTCTGTCAAAATTTTTGTTTTTAAGTGCCTCGAATATAAATAAGCCAAGGGAAGAAAATCATCTCTACTAGTACTTATCAGAAAATTTTCAGTAAGAATACATCTGTTCACCAAAACGCGGGGTTGTTTTCTTTCTTCACTTTCTCTCCTGTTCCCCCCTGCCTTTTATAAGTGATGGAAGGTCTTTTCAGAACTGAGACGTCACTGTTTTATTTCTTAACTGTGGAGTTAGTGCCTGGAACAGTGACACGTAATGGGTGCTTCATGCCTTTTTCTGCTTGTTTTCCACATGAATATTCCTCTTTTACCTCACTTTTACTATCTACCTAGTATTGTCTTATGTGTTGCTGGATATTTAGTTTATTTGAATTATTTTTCCCTTTCACAAAAAAAGTCTTTGGTTCCTTTAGCTAAATCATAGTCTGTAGTTATTTTCTTAGAGCAGTTCTGCTTAAAACAAAGTAGAAACTTAGAGCAAAGGTTAGCATGAGTGATTTGGCAGTATCATTATTTACCTATAAATCTTTATTGAGTAAAATGATTACGTTTTAGTTTAATGCATTCTTATACACTGACCATTAATTTCTGCCGTAATGGACTTTTTCTCTGTTTCAAAAACTTGAATTTAACCTTCCAAATTTTATAGTAATTTCATTAATGCTTCAAAAATGTAAATATTAACTCTTCCACAATGCTTTTTACTTAAATTTGTTGAACCTAAATTGATAATGTGTGCAAGCAAAGATGAATGTTCCAGGTAATGGATTGGCCAAAAAGATTGTTAGGAAAAAACCTGAACCTTTCGGCCAACTCTGTACTTTTAGGGGGTGTTGAGATTATTTTAACCATCTAGCCTTTATTTAACATTTATCTTCATTTTTTATGTCCTAGGTTTCTTGATTTTATTTTATTTTTTCTTTTCCCTCCTCCGTCCTTTTCTGAAGTTGTGTTCTTGTCTCAGGTGGGGCAGAGTTTAGCATGGCATCAATTTCCTTGCCTCTGAGTTCTTGATTTGCCCATGAAATGAAAACTTGTGCTTCATAAGACTGTCTTTTAAATTCTTTACTCTGCACGTATTATTTTAATTATATTTCTCAAGCCATTTTGTGGTTCTGTAATAAATTCTCACCTCTTGCATATAGAGACTTCAGAAGTGATACAAATTGATCTACATTTTTCTTTTAAATTTTGTTTCAGTCCTGTATGTTACTTTTTAATCATAGCCTGGTAATTGATAATTCAGTTACAGACACTGGTTGATGTGCTTTGTTCCATACTCACACGGTCACATACCATGTATAAGCTATGTTTTTAGACCATTCTCATGTCCTTTTTCTGGAAATGTACAAGATGGTTATTGTAGTATTCGTATAATTTATAATTCCTTTTTTCTTAGAAAAGTAACAGCAGCATTGTTAAAAATCTAAATGGCCCTTTTCTCATATCCCCATTGCTTGTGTTTATCTTTAACAATTTAAAATAGGAATACTACCTTTAAACTATTATCACTGTAATCATCTAGTTGATATAAATTGGTTTTTCTACAATTTCTAAATTACATTTTTTGGAGAAATAATTAGCCTGAAAATAATGGGGAGACATGCTTTCCCCTTTAAACATTTTTTTGTTATAAATTGGTAATTTGGACCACTATCTTTGTTGTCCATATTCTTGAGCAAATATAATTGTTTCATAATAAAATACTTTCTTCATATCATAACTAAAGCACTCAGTGGTGTCAGAAACATAGTATATTGCTGTGCTCATGGATTATGAAAAGAATTTATCTGTTGTTCAAAGTTCTCATGGATAGTCTTTTACCCAAATAAAATCTACAAAAGCAATCCTATATTTACTTACCTGACCTAAGATAAAACATTTTCTCCATAAAAGAAGAATAGGATTTCTTTTTTAAAGGAAAAGGTTTTCAAGAGGAAGATTTTTAAGGAGGAAGACATGGATTCAGGAAGTACAGCCTAGGAAAGGATGAGAAGGGAATTTCCAGGGTCAGCCCAGGACATCTGCTGTGTATCAGCCGCCACGGGCCACCGTTCATGCAGAGGTCAGTAGGAGGACGGCATCACTCCAGGGAGAGCTGGAATTTAAAAAGTCATGATTTTAGAAATGTGGTTTGAGAAACACTGAATTCTCTAACCAAGGATTGTAATAGCCATCTGTTGGAGAGCTAGAATCTGTAGAAATGGGGATGGGGTAGTTTGGGTGAAGTAGTGGGTGAGAAGAACATAGAGGTGATTTGTGAAAACCACAAGTTATGAGCCATGACTCTGAGACAGTTGTGGATTGGCAGACCGGAGCAGAGCTGTGGCTTGTCACTGCCTTGGTTATCCTTGCTAAAGAAAGAGACTTGAAATAGGAAGAGAGCAGGCTTATAATTGATACCTTATCCTACGTAGGTGTAGACTTACCTCTACTCTTTTTGAGGCATAAAGAGATCATCAACTGCACTTTCTATACACTAAACTTATAAGTAGATTTTTTTGGTTTTTTTTTGGTCTTAAAGAATAACCAAGGGCATTGTATTTCCTGTTGGTGATCAAATGCAGGTTTTTCCTCTCAAAGGCTGTGACTTCATTTCTAAAGATTAAATTGAACAGTTCTTACAACATAATTTCAGCCAGTTAAATTTGAGAAACTGAAAGTCATTTCAGTAAAAGAATTATCTCTAAGCCTATATAGAATGTTCATTTGATTGGGAATTGGGTATTATTTTATGCACATTAAGCCAGATCACAAAATGATTTTATTTCAAGGTAGAAAAGAAATGTCAATAGACGTATGTACTTAGTCGTACTCTTTTCATTGCTTGAGTAGAACATTTCCTCTGTATACCCAATTGAGGATGGCATCATGCTTACTCTTAGCCATTGCCTGAGAACTGATACTTCTTAGGGTGCTTTTGGGAAACATAAGTTTTTTTCTATGGTCGTCTAACCTTTTGCTTTCTCATTCAAACTATTTTCAGTTTAAATTTTTAAAAGTACTTCAAAGCATTGACTAGCTAAAGTGGTTTACCTAAAATATAATTACTGAGTACTGAATTCTGAACTTGTTATTCACTGTGAAATACATATAAACTAGTTGATTAAGAAAATTTTCTTGAGTTAAAAATGAAAATCTTGCATAGTCTACCTACCCAAGACATTTTTTTTTAATTGTTGGTGTTTTATTTTTATTTGAGCATAGTAACTTTACAGTGTCATGTTAGTTTCTGCTGTTATATAGCAAGGTGAATTAGTTATATGTATATATAAGTCCCCTCATTTTTAGGTTTCCTTCCCATTTAGGTCACCATAGAACATTAAGTAGAGTTCCCGATGTGTGTGTGTGTTTAATTTAGATGTAAATGGACTTTCAATAAACATGTATACATGTAACTATCGCCATGGTCAGGATAAGAGGCTTTCATCATTTCCCACCTTCCCCACACACAACTCTTCCATCCTCTTTGGAGTCGGTTCCCAGCCCTTCCTCTGGTCCATGGCCACCAGTGATCTGTAATGTGTCTTTACAGTTTAACCTTTGTAAGAATGTCATAGAGATGGAATCATGTATTTCAGATTCATCCATATTGTTACCTCCTTTTTATTGCAGAGTAGTATTCTGTTGTGTGAGTGGACCACAATTTGCTTATCCAGTCCTCTGTTGAGGGAGATTTTGGCTTGGGGTGATGACAAATGAAATTCTGACCATATTCTATGAGTCCTCTAATCTCCTTCTGGAACAGGATTTGACTTTCTTTTAATTGGGCTGCTGTGATTGTTATAATGCTGCTTTGCATGTTTTCATCCTAAACACGATTGTGTCTTTTCTTCTTAGCATTTGCCTAGTCCCGCTTTCTTTTCTCAGTGTTGTACTTCATGGAACAGAAACAGATGGTGGGCAAAATCAACCCAATAAAAATATCCAGACACCTGTTTTTTGCAGGGCTGTAGAGGGCAGACATAGCCTCAGTGTTTCACGTCTGGTAGTAGAGAAAATTTCCCCTCCATGTTGGGGATACAAAGAAAAGAAAGAAAGGTTAGTCACTCAGTCACAACCAACTCTTTGCAACCCCATGGACTGTAGCCTAGCAGGCTCCTCCACCCATGGGATTTTCCAGGCAAGAGTACTGGAATGGGTTGCCATTGCCTTCTCCAGAGGATATTTCTGACCCAGGGATTGAACCCAGGTGTCCCACATTGTATGCAGACGCTATACCGTCTGAGCCACCAGGGAGGACCTTGGGGATACTAAGGAGATGTCCTTCTTCCAGCATGGTGAGTGCACCCCCGTAGACTCCTCCTGCCATTTGGTCTCGGATTTTTAGGCTGCCCTCCCTTACTAATTGATGAAGAAGTTGAAGCAAGGAAGGAAACCGAAGGTCATGTTCTCTGAGTGTGCTACTGATAGAATGCAGCCTCTCAAGTTTACGGCTGTCTTCCAACTTAGAGCTCCTGTAAATGTCCTCTTGATTCATTCCTCCCAGGAATGGAGCCCAGAGCCTGAAACATGGTTTCTCCTACATTCCAACACTTTGAAGGCCCGAGCGAGGTGCTGTGCCAGCTAACTAAACACTGTGAGAAACTGTAAACCACAGACAACACTTAATGAGAGATTATTGATGGCCCAGCTGCAACACCTTTTTTTTGGTAGTGTACATAGTTTCTTAGATTTTTTTTCCAGTCAGAGTGGTTTTGTTTCTAGGGTTCTCTCCTGTGTTCACTTCATTCCTGGTAAACTTGCACCTCACTGCTCTTTACACCTTCCACCAGCCCCCTTTACAGGCGCTTCACCATGAAGCATGGCAAACGAGCCAGGGAAGGGGAACTTTGTGGTCGTTGGAGCTGGGGGCATTCCCAGATGTCCCCTCCCAGGGCTCCACTGATGTCAGGAGATTGTCTTGGTACACAGCTGGTTCTTGAAGGGAATCATAAATTCCTTCTGTGAGTTGAAAGATCATATGGGGCCCTGGAGCCTGTGGGTTGGGAAGGAGGGAGTGTGGAGTGATGGAGTTCCTTTTTGCCTTTCTGGCCAGGAATGTGGTTATGCTCTGCCTGCTGTGTGATTGCAGAGGTGATTCTTCTGGGCCGGAGTGCCCTGACCACAGAGATGCCTACGATGAGAGGCTAGCACAGTACAGCTTAAAATGAGGGTGTGTATTTTCTTCAGTAACCTTAGAACTGACTTCCACGTTCTCTTTTTTTCTCTCTGTATCTGTCCACTTGTACACAGATACTTTGCTGCTTCAATATTAAGGTTAGTTGGACCCAAACAGCTTTGTGATCCTGAGTCCTTTAGCCTCAGGTCAGCCCTGCAGAGACAGGATTGTCAGCTCTTTTAGAGGGGGAACCCTCCTGGTTTGCTGGAGTGGGCAGTTCAGGATGCAGCTGTACCTGCAGGAGGCTTCATCCTGTTTAAGTTCAGTTTCCCAAGTGCTTGTGGAGTTGAATACCCCCATGGTCCCCTTATAAGCCCTGCATGTATTTGTTTTTAGTTCTTTTTCCTATGATGTTAATCAAAGAGTGATTGTGATGATGAGAACTAATTAGTGAGTTTCATTATTAACAGTTCCCATCTGAGACTTGCACATGATAATCCTGAGTGGTTAATTGTTAACTAATAGGTTTGCTCACTCCCATTTCCCTGTGCTGTGCTGTCTGCCTCTCACCAGTCCCAGCTATGTTATGCCTTGTTGTTCAGTCGCTCAGTCGTGTCCAACGCTTTGTGACCCCATGGACTGTAGCCCACCAGACTCCTCTGTCCGTGGAAACCTCCAGGCAAGAATACTGGAGTCCTTCTCTAGGGGATCTTCCTACCCTCGGTATCAAACTTGTGTCTCCTGCATTGACACTGAGCCACCAGGGAGGCCCATGTTAAGGCCTACTCTGTGGCTATTTTCAATGGAAAAATCATAGATTTCACTTTGCTGGCAACCAGTGTAAACTGACAACCAAAATCCATGTTCCAGAATTTAGAGAGATTGATTTGTGTTTAGTTCTGTTCTTTTGAGGATACTGAGGACCTGCCTAAGTGAGTGTATTCTTGTGACTCTGCCCTGTGACTGCCATGTAAGAGCTCTCCTTTCCTTGCTCTCTTCCCTGCCCCATTCCCCTCCACAACTTGCCCACTCTCCCAAACTGGGTGATTCATTATATTCAGTTGTTTCAAACATGTGTTTGCTTACACAGCAAAGTACTTTGTTAGAGGTAAGTTACAGTCTCACTGATGAAGAGGATCTTTTATGGGCATGGGCACATGCACCCACGTTTACAAGAGGTTTAGACTGACCATCGGAAGTGAGAGCAGAGTAGGAGTGTGTGCTTAAGGTGTGTTTATAACCTTTCCCACTCCCTGAGGATCATCCTGCCTTTCTTCAGGTCCTTCAGAACCTCACTCCTATAAATTTGAGATATAGATATTAACATCCTTCGAAATGAAGTCACCCCAGGCACATTTGTTGCACCATTACTTTCTCAATTTCAAGGTGCATTGAGGAAGCAGAAACATTCCTTAAAGAGATGCCATCCACAATAGCAGGTTAAATGTAGCTAATGCAACCTTAAATTAGCTTTTCCAGGAGGACAGAAAAATACTTAATGTTTGGTTTGTTTTGGAACACAGGTAATGTGAAAACTACCAGTGCAACAAAGAAGACTTATCTGGTCAGAACTACAGTTGCTTCTTGAGTATTTACACTGGTGGAAGGAAATATAAGTACAGAAAACTATAGCTAATATATCCACATGCATTCTCAAAGCCTTGAGACTGTCTAACTCAACTGTGATAGCTGCAGCGAATAGATTCCCAGAGCTCATGTGAACCAGCCTGAGGTTGGTTTACTCCACAGAAACTTGAGGATGAGGATCTTTGAGACAGTATTCCTAAACAGAAATATCTGATATTTAATAGTCTTACCTGTGCCTCAAGTCTCCATGTTGTTATTTCTTTAAATTTGAGGGCATTAATATTTATTTTAAAAAATGTTTGGAGTTATAAGGAAATCTGTCATTTCACCCAGTCTTAGAAGGTCCTGCTTTGAATTATTGAATTATTGGAAATTTTAAATGTCATGTCAATGACATCCTTTCAACTTTATCATTTGGCCGCCCTTGAGATCCACCTGACATCTTCAGCTCTTCATTAGGGCCTAAACTGGGCTCTAATCATGTTTTCTCTTATTTACCTATTGCTGAAACCTTTAGAAATGAGTATTGGAGCCTAGCACATTGCTGTACTTTCACAGGCTCTTAAGAAGGCAATCGTTTAGCCATAACATTTAGTCCATTTTCTAGTAAGATAAGCAAAAATCCTAAAATGTTAAAAAGAAAATTTCATAGCTAAATTCACAGAGAATGACTTATAACTATATCACTTGAGGGAACTTGTCAGTCTGTCTTTCCAGTCTTTTCATTTGAGCCACTGAAACAAATGCTAAAGGTTTTGAGAATTTTTGTATTGAAAAGAAACTTGCCAAGCAAAGGAAGAGCTTGAGATGACTAGGAAAGACAGATACCATTGTCTGCCTGTGACGTGAGTTTCGAAAAAACTGATGGCATCTTTTGGTGATTGCATTCAATTTAATTGACTTTATAAGAACTTTTATTTCAAAAACTCTACCACCTTGGGCAAGATTTCCATCTTTTCCTTTAATGGATGGTCCATGGGCATATCACCTGCTTAAGAGGATGAGGAGATCTGCATTTTGTCTCACGGTTTTGCCTCTGGGAAGAGACATGGCCAATTCTCATGGGTTTTTAAAACTTGCTTTCGTGGCTTCAGTTGTCACAGTTGGCTTTTACTTCTCATCCTCATAATCGCTGGCATGTCACATTCCCTTTGCTCTCTGCCCATGTATTTCTGGAATAGGATTAAATTGTAGGTTGAGACTTAGGAAGAGTGAGAAACATCCATTGTTTTATTTTTATCGGTCCATCTGTCTGTATCTGTCTTACATAGCTAACAATAGGGCCCTTCATTTCTCTCTGATTCTCTGAGTAAGTATCCCTTGATAAAGTAGGTAATCATTAGCAAAATAGGAGTTTGCTGGCCACTTACTTTTTTAGTATTAACGTTAGAGGTGTACGTGTGTGTGTGCAGTTTTATTCCTGTAAGCATCTTTTTCTCAGATAAATACATCTTAGAAATGGTGATGAGCAAATGTCTATTTTTGAAAAATGCAGATTACTGTGGTCTCCAGGGAAAGGCCTTCTCTTTAGAGACCTTAAGTTGCCTCATGATTTGTGATAATCAGTTTGATAATTGTTGTTGACTTATTGGCTCAGCCCTGAAGTAACGTCGCAGATTTAGGCTAGCATGCATAAGGGTTTTAATCAGGTGGTACCTTCCTTCCCGTGGAGCATTTGTCTTGCTTGACTGTTCTGGACCTCAGCCAAGCACCAGAAAAGCATCTTCCCACTGTATATGGATAGAAGAGTGTGTGTGGTTTAAGTATTCATTGGGGAAGTTCCCAACCCACTAAAGCTCATTGTTACCTTACCTTTTTACCAATGCACCCTTAGAAAAACACTGAGAATAGATAACTGTCTCTCTTTTTCTCCAAGAATCTGTTTAAAGAGAAGGATGACTCTCATTACTATAAATACTGCCTTTATCCCAGCTTACCTCATGGCTTCTGAATGAGGAGCCCCTTTGGCTGCTATGAAGACTCTCAAATACTTGATGGCTGTTAAATTTTCATTATCTAATGTGCATTCATTTAGGTGCAATAGCTCTGTTGCTAGGAGCAGAGTTAGGAAGGAAGAGCTTGGCGAATGCAGACGGCTTCTGTCGTCCGAGCTGGGCAAGTGTGCAAAACTCGCTATCCTCTGAGGGAGCTTGGGGCTCTGCTGGCCGCGCTGCAAACCTCTGAAATCCATCCAGTGACTATTCCCCCAGCAATGCCACATTATACCTGATGCTTGCTTACTCTGTCATCTGTTTAATTAGCTGGAGAGACTGAAAGGATTTGATGGCTCTCAGCTCCTCTGAAGCTGAGAGCTCTGAGGTTCAGAAGGTCCATGAGTTGGTACTCCTGAGGGTAGATGCTTACACTTTGGGATGATGCATGGGAAAGGTTTTTTTAAAACCCCTATAAAGTTTCACATGCTTTTATCATTTCTGTAATTATTGGTACTGACATGATGTGGTGTTTTCTGGTCCCTATGGATCACATCCTGCTGTTGCAGGTTTTCTGGGCATGCCCTGGCCCCTCCTCATCCCTGGAAAGACAGAGAGCAGGGCGTGAAGTATTGGGTCCTCCCCACCGACCCCACAAAGGCTGCACTCTCCTCCTTGTTAGGGAAACATAGCCTATTAAAGACTGACAATGAGCTATTTTGGGTTTCCTAGAAAAAGGAAATTTAGGGGCTCTGTCAGGAACCTGGATTTTTTTTTTTTTTTAATTGAACATTAAAGGTTAGATTAAACTTTGAAGATGGTAGGCGTTGGTCTTTTCCTTTAATTTTCTGTAGGAGGAAGAGCTCTTTTTCCTGTCCTGGAAGAGTAAAATTCTCATTTCATGCCACTATCCTACCTAATTTCTTTAAAATTATTTTTTTTGGCTACACTTTGTCTTTGTTGCTGTCAGCAGACTTTCTGTAGTTGCAGTGAGCATGGGCTGCTCCTCATGGCAAGGTGCGGGCTTCTCATTGTGGCAGCTTCTCTAATTGCAGAGCACAGACTCTAGGCACACGGATTCTGTAGTTGCAGCACTTAGGCTCAGTAGTTGTGGCTCTTGAGCTCAGTTACTCTACAGCACGTGGAATCTCCCTGGACCGGGGGTGGAACTCCTGTCCCCTGCATTGTCAGGCAGATTCTTATGCACTGCACCACCGGGGAAGTCTTATATCCAGTGAATGCTTTAGTAATTAAACAGAGGAGAGAAGAGAGTCATTGAGAATGCTCTAGAAGCTTTTGATTTACTATGTTTCTCCTGTGAATGACACATGGGTTTCTTGTTTTTGTCATGGTTTCAAAAATGTCTGATATTCTAAGATTGTTTGCCGAGCTTCCTGTGGTCTGCCAGACTTTTTGCCCCAGACCAGAGAGACATTTACCTTGATTACATTATTTTTCTGATGGTTCTTCTTTTCTCCCTCAGGACACCCAAAAAGCAAAGCAGTTTCTGCCCTTCCTTCAGCGGGCAGGTCGTTCTGAAGCTGTGGTGGAGTATGTGTTCAGTGGTTCTCGTCTCAAGCTGTATTTGCCAAAGGAAACTTGCCTTATCACCTTCTTGCTTGCGGGTAAGTCTCCTGTGTTATGTGGTGTTCTGAAAATTCTTCTTGGAACTCAGAAGTCTTCCCTGAAGGTGACATGCCCTCCTTCCCACTGGGTTTTCCACAGGACTTGGAGCCCGTGTGGGTGCTTCAGTCTCTGATGGAGACATGGACACAGAGTTCCTAGTTTGATCCTGCTGTTGCTGCAGACCCAGCACTGGTTCCATCTTGCTTCTCATTCCTGCCAACCGCAGGATTTGGGCACGTAGGACAGCGTATGAGACACATACGTACTCACATCCTGAGTGAAGGGAATTCCAGGCCTAAGACAGTGTTCATCATGGAGTGAGTGTTCATGGCTAGCGCCGGCCATTTGGGCTAGACCGCCCTGCTGTGTTTGTGAACCATTTTTAGAGTCTTTATTGAATTCTTTACAATATTAGTTCCATTTTACGTTTTGTTGTTGTGTTTGTTTGTTTGTTTGGCCAGGAGGCACAATGTGGGATCTTAACTCTCTGACCAGGGATCGAACCTGCAGCCCCTGCTTTGGAAGGCAGTCTTAACCACTGGACTGTCAAGAAAGTCCCAAGCCTTCCTCCTTTTCTTTGCTGACCAAATGTCCATCTTTCTTACCCTATCTTTTCTAATAATACTTCACAAGCCGCAAGTCTATGTGTGAACCATGCTCTGTGAGTAGTTTACATGTATGCATTCAAGGAGCAGATGGCTTCATTATTTCCCTGCTGGCAGGCAAGAAAATTATTTCCATCAGTACTTTGCAGAGGCTGTGGTCTTTGAGGGAGAGGGTCACCCCACACCTGTGCACACAAACTTTTGCTCATTCCCAAAGGACATATCCCCTTGTGTTTACCTGCTGCCTGCTGCCTTCTCTAGGGCTGTCCTGTTGCCTCAGCCCTACTTCTGTTGAATTCCTGAGTAGAATTTGCCATTCTCTGCCACATTGTCTCAGCCCCCCTTTTGTTGAAGGCACTGATAGTCTCTTCCCCAATAAGGGTCTCCTACAGACCCCAGCTAAATGGATCATTAGGTGTGATCACTGACTGCCTGAGCACGTGGCCATGAAGCACACAGTTGCTGCTTGGCCCTCGTGGCTCCTTGAGTCTCCTGCAACGTTACTGACCGCCGCCTGGCTCTACAGGCCTTCTGAAGGGGCCAGTGGGTGTATAATACACAGCTCAGGGGCAGCTCTAGAAAGAAAGGCTGCAACAAAGCCACACCTCCCCGGAGACCTATGCTTTCGTGTCTGCACATGTGTGCTGTAAGTGAACGGAGGGGCAGGATGGCTATTAAGGTTCTTGTGGTGGAGGAGTTTCTTAGCAGTGAATTCTTGTTGTTACAGGGTTTGAGGTATATATTCAACTCATTCTTTGCTCACTGCCTGCAAAACAAAAGCATCCTTTTGGCAGTGTTGAGCTTGATCCCAGAGGTGTGAAAGAGAAACAGCATTATTCTTTCCCGGAAACTTGGCCACAGATCTACAGGGGAAAGAAAACATTGAGGTTCTGGCTTCCCAACCTAAAACCACCTGAATGGAGCCAGCCCAGGGCTTTAGACCTGTGTTGGCTGGAGTATTCCTGCAGAACCTTCTGGTCGCACCTTGCTGAGACACAGGCAGCCTGATCACTTGCCTTGGCGTCTGCCAGTTCTCCTGTGTACTTGGCATTCTTCTAAGCCTTAGCAATTCAAAAGGCATTGCTTGAGTTACCTTACATAGTGAAAGATAGATTACAGAAGCCAGTACCTGATAAAAATATAAGCTTCTACATTTTTCTCCTGCCATCCTCTGTGCAGTTGTGTTATGCATCTTCTGATTTGTTTAGAATCCTGGCAGGGATACAGAACATTGAAGAGTCATGAGAGAGAGAGGAGGCAGGGAGGCCTTGGTTTGAACCATGGCTCTGCTGTGTATGAGCAGGGGACTTCAGCGAAGTTTGTTGTTGTTGTTTTCCTTACTTTCTTCAAGCCTTGGTTTACACATTGGCTAACTGGAGAGCATTTCTTGCCTTTTAGGAATTTTGCGAGGATTTAATGAGATGTGTAAATGTTCAGAGCATGCTGCCATAAAGTAAATCATCAATAAATGTTTCCTTCCTGCCCTCCTCACAAAGACTTCGTGAATTCATAACCAGAGCTTTCCTTAACTCCGTGTGGAATGGCACAGTTGTGCACTGTGTGTATCTAGGAGACTCTGACTACCACATTAATTCAAATAAATCAAGAGGAGCTTTCCCAGCTGCTTCCTGACTTAGCAGAATGCTCACTGAAAGAAGAGCTACTGGCTTTCCTCTTTGAGTTTGGAGCAAGGAACTGTGCATCCTAGTAAGACATAGGCCTAGGTCTTGAGATGCTCTAGAGGAAAGACAGGCACATGAACAAACTGTAGTGTTTGGTGGTAGACAAGAAAATAGAATTATTTATAAGATACAGAAGTAGCTAGCATAGAGAAGGGAAGGGTTGGTTGGGTGGAGGTCAGGGATTGTGTATCTGGGCTGTGTTCAAAAGGAGATAGGAGTTTGCAGTGTTGTAGGGACAGGATGAGAGGGGACAAGAAGGAATATTCTAGGTAGAGGTACCAGCAGGTACAAAGATGTAGAGGTACAATATATTCTGATGTGTCCAGGGAACCATGAATCCTTTGTAGAGTGTAGAGTGAAGAGTAGGGTGAGGCTGGGAATACAGAAGGAAGCTAGTCTTCCATGGAACATGCTGTGGACCCTCAGAGTTGTTTAAGGTATTAGAGGCATGACATGCTCACACTTGATGTTAAGACAGTTTTTCTTGGTAGATGTGTTAGAATACATGAGGCTGGAGGCTGGGGAGTGATTAAGGAGCAAGAGGGACAGAGGCCCACAATCTGGTGATAGAGGAGAGGAAAGAAAGATTAGAAGAGCTTTAAGTCCTGAGGAATGGAGGACTTCCTCATTCAGGGAATGACTTGGGTTTGGGGTCAACGTTGGGGGGGTGACAGTGAATACAAGAGAGAAAGTAAAGTGGCCCAGGGCTTGAGTTATTGGGCAGAGTTTGATGTCCCCCAACACAGACAACACTAAGAATAGGTTCTTGGAACAGATAGTCGGTGTCCAGAGGATTAGATGGAGAATCCTGAGAGAGCAGTCTTCTGGAAGCTAAGTGTTGGGTTCCACCTTAAAAGATTGAGTAGGTAAACACCGTGGAATTATTTTATACTACTGATCGATTACTAAGTCACAGATTGTTTTTTTAAAATCAGGGTTGATTCAGCTAACAGATTACAGACAACTGGGGAGTAAATGTGGGTAAGAAGAAACAGAATTTTAAATAGACAGCCCTTCATAACAGTCTAACAGAATTGGAAAAAGGAATGCAGAAAATTGAGTGCTAAAGGGTCATTCTAAGGATGTCAGCATCTTGAGTACCTTTATAAAAACTGTAATTGTTAGGATCGGAACAGAACATGACATGAATACTTAGAAAAGCTATTCAGTATACCTATTGTCTTCATAGTGCCAATTATAGAATGTAAAACTCAACGAAGTCTTCTTGGCTAGCAAGGACATAAAAAAGAAATGAGGATACCAGGACCTTAAGAAATGCTGGTCTGAATTCTCAGGAGCAGGAACTCAGAGGGGATGCAAGTCAGTCATCCATCAGGCAGTGACCTAGTGGAAACTGAATGAATGAGATGGAGAACATGGCTGGAGATCCTGGAGAGAAGGGATCCTCGGTTGTCTGAAACCAGCCCCAAGCTGAATGTGAATGTAAACAGACATGACAGTCACACCTTCCAGCTGCTCACCTGGGCAGTGGTCCGCATGACACAACTTGGTGGCTCTCCATGGAACGTGCCCTGCACCCGGTAAAAGTGGCGTCTGCTGGAAATGATGTTATTGTTGTGATTCTCAAGGGGAAAGTTGGGAGAGTTGTTCAGCAGTCCCATATGTGCTGATCTCATCACTCCCAGCCTCTTGGAGAGCCCTCTGGACTTCGAGGTGGGGTGAACACTTTCCATTTTCATGTGGCCTTTTTTGGGCAGACGGCCCCACAGCTTGATAGGGAGTGGCATTTGGCCCGAGCCAGCTGGCCTCTGTCACGGTTCCTGCACCCCTGTATGTGGAATGATTGCCTGGTCAGATGGGATAGCAGGTGGGGCTCGGCAGAGTCAGCTGTAGCTAACAGGTCAGCGCCTCCTGAGAGCGTTTACCCTTCAGTCCTCCCAGCACCTGGCTCAGGTTTGGCCGCGGAGCAGGTGACCTTACCCTCTCGGAACTGAGGGTGCTCAAAGTCCCCCGCCCACTGCGGAGGCNTGTACTTTGCATAGAAGTTAAATAAGCAGGGTGACAATATACAGTCTTGACATACTCCTTTTCCTATTTGGAACCAGTCTGTTGTTCCATGTCCGGTTCTAACTGTTGCTTCCTGTCTGGCATTCCCATCTCTTTCAGAATTTTCCACAGTTAAAACACTCCTAATTCATAGCCCAGAAATACGGAATCCCAGAAGGCAGCGAGCTGTGAGCTGGCTCAGCTGTGTCAGTGTGCGCGTGGAGTCCGATGTTCCATGTGAGGACCACAATTTTAGGGTGGTCATCAGCAAACTGAAAAGGGTCAGAAGAGAGTGACCTGGGAAGTAATACCTTGGGAGGCCCCTACCTGAGGACTGATAGAGGCATCAGAGGAGATACTCGGGGCACAGTAGAGTGGTCTCTGGGTAAAAGAGGCAAGGATTCCATTTTTTTCAGTAATCATTTCAATTTTTTTAACTGAGATATAGTAATAAATAAGGGGGCTTCCCCAAGTGGCACAGTGGTAAAGAATCTGCCTGCCAGTGCAGGATATGCAAGAGACACGGGTTTGATCCCTTAGTGGGAAAAATCCCCTGGAGGAGGGAATGGCAACCCGCTCCAGTATTCTTGCCTGGAGGATTCCCTGGACAGAGGAGCCTGCTGGACTACAATTCGTGGGATCTCAGAGACAGGCACAGCTGAGCACATTGCACAGTAATAAATAAAGATATCAATAAAAGTAACATTTGTTTGGCATGGTTTAAAGGTAGCCACAGGCCTTGGAGCTAGAACACATAAAGATGCATTCTTGCTCTCCTGCTTCCTAGTTAATCATTTCCATCAGACCAGCTGCTTGTCATGGTGTGATGCTGGGACCCAGAGGTTCCGGGCACAGCAGGGCATGTGTGGCAGCTCCCAGCCGGTCAGGCCAGAGACGCGAGCAGCTGAGGGAGAGAGGGTCCTGGGGTGGCCCTGCCTTCTGTGGGGTGCTGCAGCTTCCCATTTAGGATGTTCCACCCATGCCATCAGTTGTGTTTCCTGTGCCAAGGAAAGAAAGATGCAGAATTTTATCTGTTTATCCTGGATAAGCCCATTGACTGCTTCTGGGTGGGTAGGTCAAAGGTAAGTGAAAAGAATCCTTACTTCCTCGGTAACCCTTAATTCTGCCTCTTAATGTCACCTTTTCCTCTTGCTGCCTTGGGGGCTCAGTGTCTATGAGACACGGGGAGAATGTCCTGCAGAGGTATCAGGATATGCCTGCAGAGCTAATGAGAGCCAGTAGAGTGGAACCAAAGGGTCAGAACTGTGAGTTTTCCCCCAAGGATTCCTTTCCATCCCTTCTCCTTTCCTTCTACTGGAAGATTCTTTCTGAATCTGTTAAAGCTTCTTTCAGCTGCCTTCCACCTGGTGGACACGGGGGGAGGGAATGGGAAGCTCACAGAACTCTGGTGGCTATTCTTTGCTGGAGTCTGTCCAACACCAGCTCGTTTCTGGTTGTGCCCAGACGCCTTCATTCTAATCCCGTTCTTGTGGTATCCCCAGAAAAATAAATCTCAGTGTGAGTATTTCACAGCTATCTTCCCAGCCTGTTGGCATTTTCTACCAGCCCTATAATAGTGATGGTGGCCAGCAGCAGTGCCCAGGACTGGGCTGCCCACCACCCTTCCCGCCCTGAGAGGGAGCGTTTTCTATTTGGCCAGCCTAAGAGTAGGAAATGTCAGGACCTTGGATGCAGGAGAGGGAATGTAAATGGTGTGGTAATTTGAAATTAAAGGGAAATGCTTAGAAATCTAGTAATGGGCAGCCCTGGGGTGAACAGTGCTCACTGTGCCTGTAAGACTTAATCTTGGTTGCTATGGGAACCACCTCTCACATTCCCCTTTCAAAGGGAGATATGACTGGATTTTTAAAAAGCAGAAAAGTTCTTCACCATGGAAAAGTGCCTTTGCCCCCAAGCCCCAGGTCTCTGCACACCTTGGGTTCCTTCCAGAAAGTTCTCCTGAGGCTTCCCCACACTAATGGGCTGGATTCGCCAGAGCCCATGCCTAGCCCTTTACGTAAACAGCACCGACAGGAGCATTAGAACACATGGCATCCAGTGTGAGCAGCCACCCCATGCACACTCTCCTGGTGTCCCTGGAGGGGTGCTATGGGTTTCCACTTGAGGGACAGGATAGGACCACTGGCTGCATCGTAAGGGGCTGTAAGGAACCCAGGGAGCTGTGCCTGGTCTCAGTGCCAGGGGGTCGGTCCCAGAACCTGGGGTAGGGCTGCCAGGCTCAGACCTTGTAGGAGCAGGAACAGTCCACAGAAGTTCCTTTCATATGCAGAAGACATCTGAGACTCAACTGCATTCTCAGTTGTGGTTTTTCATCATTAGCGCTTTTCCCCATTTATTTAAACTGCCCACTTAATCCAGGCCTGGTAAATGTTCAGGTTCTTTTAAACCATCCTTTGCCTATGATAAAAATGCATGAGATCTACATCTGTCTTCAGTGACCTTTGGTTTCTAGACCTACAGCTCCCTGCAAAGTTGACTTCTGGGCTTCTAAGTGGGCTTTGTGGAAACTTTCTAAGTTTTTCAGATTCCCTGTAGTTTGTCCTTATACTCACGCTTTACAGTAGCAGTCGTGAATAAACCCTAGTAACTCCCGTGCTTACCTTCACTGTATCACTGTATGTAGGAAGATGTTTAAATGGACTGGCTTGTCTACGGCGGGTTAAGTTCCCATTTCGCTGCCCTGGTGTGCCTCCTTTTCCTGAGCTTGTACATCTGCTAGTGATTTTTCTAGGGTTAATTTGGGTGTTTTTATTTTTAAATTGGAACATGGTGTCTGTCTCTTCTCCGTGTGTGTTTTGGATGCGGCCCCTGTGCTAGGCATGCGGTTATTAACTCCACTGATACACCAGTTCACTCATTAGCATTTGCATTTTAAATTACAAGCTAGAGCAGACGACATTTAGGCTATATTTGTGCCTCTGCCTTCTTCATGAATGATGTCGTATGTGCAGAGACTGCAGAAATAACTCCTCTGGGGCCCTGAGGTATTTTAGTCTCTTCTTCAACAAACTATTTCTTCTTTACTCTTGATTCTCATTGTTTGATAGCGAATTGTTAAATTCTTTTCCAAGTTTAGCCTTCTTCGTGAGTGCTGCTGATTATGATGTGCTGATAATAGCCTCACTCTTCATGTCAAAATAGGCCTGCTCTGTGGAGTGGCCTCTTCCCTCTCACGTGATGGTCCTGGAGAGCAGTCTGCTTTGACTAGAGAGGCGGGAGTTTCTTCCCCACAGTTGGGTGGGTGGGGAGACGTGCTAACAGATATTTGTTCTTGCTCGTATTCAGGCTCACACCCCTCTTTCCTATCATTGATTAGTCATAGGTTATTTTTTTTAACACCTGTTACTGCCTGGCACTGCAAGGAGAAAGAGAGTAGGGTGAGAATACATGCCTTTAAGGAGCTTATTTTTGCCAAGAAACATTGATATTGCACTACAGAGCTGCATGTACTTAAGACGCCAGGAGTTATGTTCTCTTCAGGGAACGGTTTCTCTTAGCAGATGGAAATATTAGCACCTAGATCACAGGATCTGAGTCAGAAGTGCCCAGATGTGGATCGGGGACCTGGGAGGGCAGCGTCCGAGGCCCAGCTCTGCCCCAGCCAGGCGTTGGCTGGTTTCTGACGGCAGACTGTGAGCAGCAAGCAAAGCACTGATAGATGGCTGTGCACTCACGTCATCCTTCGTCCCCTTTGTGATGACGAGTTTCAGTTCTCCGAAGATCTGTCACAGGAACCCTTCCTCTTGGTGAGTTCTGCTTTTAAAACACATCATGAAAAATCCAGGGAAGTCGCAGTGTGCATTCTAGGTAGTACATACAGAGGTAGGCAAGGGTTCTTTAGCAATTTTATCTTTCCCATCAACTCTTCTTTGAAAAGAAGTTTAAAAAGGTTGGAAGGTCGATGGGTGTGACAGAGTTGATGAAGAACTATTACGTCCCTCTGCATTTCTGTAACCCCATGAGGATGATTTATGTTCTGTGTTTGGCATACTTTTACAGTGTCCTTTAGTGGCTGCCCTGAGCTCTGGGCTCCAAACATGGCCCTTTGAGCCTGAGTGGTTTCCCCCTGCCTCCATAGTCTCCAGCTTCTTTTGATCGCTGTGTCTGTTACCCACATTATTGTTCTCCAGAAGCTAAGTCTGATACAGCAGGTGTAGATAAAGTGGAGGAGATGAGCAGGCCCCTGGAGGCTTTGGAGTGTGAGCAGAGCTGGAGATCCAGTGGCTGGGACATAGTGAGTCAGGTGGAGTTTCCTTGGGGTTGCATGGTGGCAGGCATCTCCATGGTACTTGGAGTGTTCAGAAATCTCATGTGTGGATGCTTTGTGAGGATGCTGATGGAAACAGTGGGAACAAACAGCTCAACTGAAGACCCAAGGAGCCCCACAGACTCTCACGGTAACAGCTGTTACCGGGGGAAGGCCTGCCTGCTGCTGCGGCTCCAGAGGAGGGGAGAGGGGTTGACTGCCTGCGCTCCACCAGCTGCTGAGACGTCCCTGCCCTCTCATGGTTCCCTACCCTTCCTCCACTCTGTCTCTGTGTTCGGACAGAGACCTTGAGTTAAGTGGGTTAGGAATAAACTGCTTGAATGCGTTTGTGCAGATAGCTTCTCTCACTAGCTATCTGAAGTGCTTTTGGAAATACACGGGAGTCCTTTGTAAGCTGCTTTATAAGCTGTGAAGTCCGTTGTTGCCACCCTTGGCCGCCAGCGAATCTCTAACCTGAGTAAGGTGGACTTGGCCCCCGGCCAGGGCTAGGGATTGGCATCGTCAGCAGCAGCAGCGCCGCCCACCAGAGTCACCAGCAGCTGTCGCAGGTTGGAGGATTTGCAGAAATTGCGATGGCTGTTCCCAGTTACTGGCACTTGCCCGGTGATGAATGACCGCGTCTGTGCGCAGCGGCTCTGTGAGCTTTCCTTCGGCCTTTTCTTCTCAGCCCCTGATTGTGGCGCCCGCTCAATGGCCCCGTTGTGGAGGAGGACACTGAATGGAGCGCCGAGTGGCCTGCCTCTCCTGCCATCCCCTCCCTCCATTGGCCTGAACGGAGCCAGTAAGAATAGCTCTTTGATCCCCTGAACTGCTTCTTGGGACAGGAATTTCATGGCACATAGTGCAGATGCCAAGGGGCTAAGAAGCCAAACTCCAGAGGCCAGAGAAATGAACTTCACCCAAAAGAGGGGATCCCACGTGATCCCAACTTCCATTACTGTGGGATCCTTTGGCCTTAACCCACACGTTTGCGCCAGAGTGGCCGGAGAGGGAAGACCAAAGATCAGAAAAGGTCTATCTTGATGAAGTCGTTCATGGGTAGCATGTTTATTTCTGATATGATTGCCCCAAGTGATATTTTTAGGGATTTGCACCACTTTTGTATAACTTCTTCTTATCCCACAGTCATGCATATTCATGTATGCGTATGCTGCAACTGGGGTTACAGTGCCCTCTCCTTAGAGATTAAACTGCAAAGAAAAAAGGCGTGAATGACCTCTTTTAAGAGACTTGCACCCTCCCAACTCTAAGCCTACTATGCTTCTCTCATGTTCCCTTTTAATTTTCTCCACTTGCCACTCTGAAATTTTCTAGTTTATTTACTCTTTTGTTGTGGGGTTTGTTTTTTGGGGTTTTTTTTTGGTGACTATCACCAAGATGTAAGATGTTTGAAGGACAGGGACCTTGTCGCGTGACTGCAGAACCTCTGTAAGTAGAGCCCAGACGGTGTGTAATTCAAAGTCAGCATTCACTGGGCAGTTCTTGGGTGAATGAATGCACACTGGTTCTGGGCTAGCACTTAGTTTATCTGGAAATTCTGAAAACAAAGCAATAACACTGTTACCCTGGAGAATGAATGCTGGAGCCACAGCAGCATCAAAATGAAAAACAGTACCAAACTGGGCGCCTGTCTAAAGAACTGAATTAATGCTTAGAATTGCCCTCCAGAGTCACACAACCTCTGTGGGCCTTGGACTTTTTCAAAGAGAGACGGGATCAGATTAGGTTTCTCTAGGGTTAATTAGAGATTTGAATCTCTAGTAATAATAGCCTTAATGGGTATTGTTTGTTGTTTAGTTGCTAAGTCATGTCCAGTTCTTTTCTGACCCTATGAACTGTAGCCTGCCAGGCTTCTCTGTTCATGGGATTTCCCAGGCAAGAATACTGGAATGGGTTGCCAGTTCCTTCTCCAGGGGATCTTCCTGACTGAGGGATTGAACCTGCGTCTCCTGCCCTAGAAGGTGAATTCTTTATCACTGAGCCACCTGGGAAGCCCTTAATGAGTATTATACACTGTGAATTAATTCAATCCTTACCATGCCTCCCTGGTGGCTCAGAGGTTAAAGCGTCTGCCTCCAATGCGGGAGACCTGGGTTCGATCCCTGGGCCGGGAAGATCCCCCGGAGAAGGAAATGGCAATCCACTCCAGTATTCTTGCCTGGAGAATCCCATGGACGGAGAAGCCTAGTAGGTTACAGTCCACAGGGTCACAAAAAGTCAGACACGACTGAGCGACTTCACCTTCACCTTACCATAGTATGGACTTCCTTGATAGCTCGGTTGGAAGGAGTCCACCTGCAATGCAGGAGACCCCAGTTCAATTCCTAGGTCAGGAAGATCCACCAGAGAGGAGATAGGCTATGCTCTCCTGTATTCTTGGGTTTCCCTTGTGGCTTAGCTGGTAAAGAATCTACCTGCAATGCAGGAGACCTGGATTCGATCCCTGGGTTGGGCAGATACCCTGGAGAAGGGAAAGGCTATCCACTCCAGTATTCTGGCCTGGAGAATTCCATGGACTGTATAGAGTCGTACACGACTGAGCGACTGTCATTCACTTTACCACAGTATTAGGTGGATACCATTACAACCCCCATTTCATAGATGAGAAAACTGAAGCCTGGGAATGTTAACTTGGTAAATAAAGAGCAGAACACAGTTTTTGTCCATATCATATGTACTGTCAGTTAGAATGCAGCACCCAGCTTGACACTGAATGTGCTGAAGGTCTTAGCTCTTGTGTTTCTCCAGTCTCTATCCTTTCATGTCATCTGCCTGCACTCTCTTGCTGGCTGGGAATCAACCAGATGCTGTCTTTCTTTGGGGATGACTGAAAGCAGAGCTTAAGAAGGGGACGGTGGTGGCCAGTTTGGTGAATGCAGGAGCATGGATATAAGATCTTGGCTGATGTATAGAGTCTGGGTTTGTTTCTCGGCCCTGCTGGTGTCACCAGTAGGAACACGTCTAAGCCCAGAGCCTGGCTAGGACATGTGATTGGGGATGAGAGAGCAGGTCAGACCTGTGGGATGGGTTTATGAGCAGGGGCATTTATGGACAAATTAAACTTTAGCCCTGAGTAAGCAAAGTCCTAAGCCAGTTATTACTGCTCTGGCACTTCTAATGGGCCCTGTGCAACCCTTATAAATTATTCAGCTGCTTTATTAATAAAAGGCCAAGCAACTTGCCCGGTCCTGGCGACACTTAAGTAGAGCTCAGAGAGAACAGGTTAGAGGGGCAGCAGACTTACCCACCTCCAAGGAACCTGCCTTTCTTATTTGGAGATGAAAGGGTTAAATTCACTACCTCCTGTAGCAGAGTTTTGACAGATAATGCATAAAATTGGTATTGAAAAGTTAATATTGGAGATTGACAAAGGGCTTTTCTCTGAGGAGGTGCCTGCCAAGGTTCCCTGGACTGCTGCATCTGATTCACGTTTCACAGAGAGTCTTGATTCTGGTGACTAAATGTCCCAGGACATCTATCACTTAAGCATCAGAAGTTGTTGGGTTTTTCTTTAATAATTCTCATAATATTTTATTTTGTTACAATGTCACGTTTACAGAAATGTTACCAGTTCTTCAAAGATCTTTTCCTTTTCCTTTGTTGAATTGTTGACATATTGCCCCATTTGCTGTAAATGTAGTCTCAGAGTCGGGAAACTTGCCACATTGCTCCTCATATCCATAAACTATATGAAATAACTTTTTCCATCTCATACAGGATATTCCATAAAATAACGTTTTTACCTTATGTGGTCACTGAACTTATTCCCTGACAGCGACTATGATGCTGCCCCAGTTTGGAAGGTGGTCTCTAACAACTGTATGTACACCNGTAGTCTTAGAGTCAGGAAACTTGCCACATTGCTCCTCATATCCATAAACTATATGAAATAACTTTTTCCATCTCATACAGGATATTCCATAAAATAACGTTTTTACCTTATGTCGTCACTGAACTTATTCCCTGACAGCGACTATGATGCTGCCCCAGTTTGGAAGGTGGTCTCTAACAACTGTATGTACACCCAGGCTTTTCGAGGAATCCCCTGCTTTCAAGTGCTCCATTTAAAGTTTGGGCCAGGCATCAAGCTGGTGCATCTTTTTAGTTCAAAAGATATTATTATAATAGCTCTGGGGGGCTCTGCCAGCCTCAGATTTCTCCAGAGGTTAGGGATCCCAGAAGGAGCACTTGGGGAGGTGGTCTCTGACCCAGGCTGGATGCCCCTGGGAAGCTGCCTGTCCCAGCAGGTCAGCGTGTTTGTTCTCTGAGCCCCTGGAAATGGTCAGAGCTTTCTAATCTTCCTTCATTTCAGATTTCAGTTTACAATGGATCTGATTAAAACAAAATGACTCATTCATACACACATCCTAAAGTGTCTGGGTTCTGTTTTCTTAAAGCTGTTCTGAGAATATCAGTGATTTCTTAAGGAACCCTACATTTATCTGGACCCTGACCTGCTGCAGGGCACAACGGAAAGAAGACTCGAGGCAGAGGCTTCCCATTGTGCCCTGTCAATGCCTGACAGTCCTGTTCAAAGGCCTGACGTCTCGTTTCACGGTGCACAGCACAGAATTCCAAAAAAGAGACCCCCCCCCTTTTTTTCCCCAGCTTTGCACATTCTTGTCACCCTATTTGCTCTTCTGCACTCACTTCCACTATTACGCCTTCGTGACTTTTCATGAAAATGAATAATACCGTGTTGGTATTTGTGCTTGCCCTCATTGTCTCTTTCCCCTTCCTAGACTATATTTTCATCTGTTGGTGAATGGCTTTGATTGTATAACAGCAAGAATTGTCCCAGTAATGTTACCACCATTATTAGCATTTGTACCTAGGGAAGCACTTGGTCAGTATTGCTTTCTGTGATCCTGTAGAAGACTTGACGAGACTGTTACCTTTTAGTGCAGCATGAAGTATTCAGTTTAGTAAAGCTGGACTTGGAGGCCTAATTCTAGGGAGAAAGATGGGAGAAAGATGAGTTAGAGTTATTTTAAAGAACAGTTGATGATTGATCACTGGGCAGGGACTGGGAAGACCTTGCCTCTGCTGCAGTGCCGCCTCTCTCTGGCTGCCTCTCTGGCCTTTGGCAGGCTCGCGAAGGTGGTGTCAGTCCTCACTTCTGTGACTCCCCTTGCCTGGACACTTGTAGGCACTACCCCCTGATTGTTAACTCCAGATTATGGTCCCAGCTTACGCGGCCTTGGATTATGTTCAATGAGAGCCGATGTTCTTTCTAGCCTAAAATGCCATGACCTGATGAACTCTCCCCGTTTCTCAGTAAGTTGAGTTGGTTGGATTTTCCCCCGACGTGAGTGTGATCTACATGAGGCAGTGACAGATTAGAGGACACCTGGCGTCTTCCCTCAGTTCCTCAGACAAACACTCTAATTGGATGGCAGGACCCAGCTTTAAAGTATCCTGTGTTTAAGGTAAGCTAGCGAAGGGCTAATGCTAATTGATCGAGGTCTTAGAAGAGTAATTAGGGCCTCAATGAGACAAGGACCACGTGCATCTGGGATGGCTCCAAGGAAGCCGAGAAGCTGCCTTGGACTTCCTTGGGGTAGGCTGCTTCTTAAGGGCACACCCTTTGCTCAGATTTCTCCCATGTGTTCATGTAGGACCTGGGCCCCTCGGTGGCCCAACTGTCTTATGTTCCTAGGTCTGTGGGATTTGAGATTGCTTGTACTAAGCATTGGCTCATAAGGGGTTTGTTTTTCTTCACGTGCCCACTTTTTAAAGCTACAGGTTTAAACACATAAGCTGAGAAATACATAAGATTCAAATGGTGTTGGAATGCTGGTTCGCCCACTTCACACATGCGGTATATTAAGGGTTCACCTTTAGCAGCAGCCCAATTAGTGACTGCCGATACCGCTGAAGTACGTCAGTGTGGGATTGTTAGCTGTTGCTATGAGAACCCTCACTTTTGCACTTCCTGCCTCATCTTACAGTGAACAATGCAAATGTGCCAAGATCTAAAGGGGAGGGCTGATAGAATGGGGAACCGGCAAGCACATGAAGCTCTGCTCTCAAATCCCTTTGAACAGTACATTCTCAGCACTCATTCGGAGAAGGCAATGGCACGCCACTCCAGTACTCTTGCCTGGAAAATCCCATGGACGGAGGAGCCTGATAGGCTGCAGTCCATGGGGTCGCAAAGAGTCGGACACGACTGAGTGACTTCACTTTCACTTTTCACTTTCATGCATTGGAGAAGGAAATGGCAACCCACTCCATTGTTCTTGCCTGGAGAATCCCAGGGACGGGGGAGCCTGGTGGGCTGCCGTCTGTGGAATGGCACAGAGTCGGACACAACTGAAGCGACTTAGCAGCAGCAGCAGCAGCAGCAGCAGCAGTCTTGCTTAAATTTTAAAAAAAACATCCTTTGCTCAGGTCACTCAGAGGTCATCTGGACTTATTTCTATCTTCACCTGGGGAAGAAATTCCCATTCCAGGGCAAGCTCCTTTGCCTCCTTCCTGAGCTCCCTGCTTTCTCAGGATCTGGCCCCAGCCCGGGGTGAAGTGCGGGTTAGATTCCCTCCGGAAGGAAAAGGTGCTTCCCTCAGCCTTTGTCAGCGCTAATTGCCAGCTGTGTTTAGTCCCTCTCTCACTTTGTTTTTCTTTCCCTGGTTGTCTGGTGGGCCTGGTTTTATGCTGAATAGAAGAGAAAGCCTGCTTGCTGATCCCTCCCCTTTCTTCTCAGCTCTCCTCTCACTGCACTAGGAAGAAGTTCTGAATTTGCGGTTGGGACCGGAGGCTTTAGAGGGCCTGTCATCACCATGACCCTGACGGGAACTAACTGGCACTCCCCACTTGCTGCTGCAGGGGTGGTATTTCCTTAGAGTCACGGAAGGGTTCCTGAGCACGTCCACGTGGTGTGAAACCCACTCCCGATAAGTCCCAGCATCCTGCTTCTCTCACTCAGCAGGTCTGGAAGAGGGCCAGAGACCTTGCATTTCTGACAGATTTGTCAGTGATGTCAACGTTGCTGATTTACAGACCAGTCTTGATTGGAAATGATCTAAATCACCTCCCCCCCCCCTTTTTTTTTTTTCTTTTTTCCCTTGTTCCTAGTCTTGGAAATTATGAAGTCTCCATTACACACACAAAGCCTTAGTGGCTATGAGAACAGGTTTTGGGAACTGGTCCCCATCTAGTCTACACTCAGGCTCCCCTACTTGCTAGATATGTGTAGTTTCCCCATTTAAAAAAAAAGAAAGTGGGACTGAAAGGGTGTTAATTGTGTGATGAGCAACTCAGTGTTGTGAAGCTAATCCAGTGACCCGCAAAGCCGGAAGTGGCCATTCTGAGCCCAGACTTGATGGAATAATTTGGATTCTGTTTGCATAGATGCCCTCATCTGGGGAAGCCTCAACCTGGGGGTGTCAAGGCAGCACCTTCTTTCCTGCCCACGAGATTACGCTCCCTTTCCTCTGCTGGCATTAGCCCCAGCTTGCTGAGGCATATAGGGGATCCTCAGCTGGTCTGTTCTCATGGCCGTGTCTAGAGGAGCTGGAATGGATCTTTTCTGCTGTGATACCTGTGTTTATATCATCTCTGTTGGAGTTCGGCGATAAACTCTCAGTGACGGGTCCCCAAGCAGTGCATTCAGGAGCAATGGAAGTTCCCAATTAAATTTTAGCTGTGTAAGTTACAGTCTCTTAACGTCAAGAGATACTCTGAAAAGGAGTTCCCAGGACTATCCTGGTGGTCCAGCTACTAAGACTCTGCACTACCAATGTGGGGATACCAGGTTCGATTGCTGATCAAGGAACTAAATCCCACATGGTGCAATAAAAGGTCCTGCATGCTACAACTAAGACCCAGCACAGCCAAATAAACAAGTATAATTTTTTTTTTAAAAGAAAGAAAAGGAATTCCTTATAGGGGGTAAATCTACATTGTTTGGGATAGAATGTGATGGTTAAAAGTGGAAAGTGGAAACATGGGGTTGGCTTGGTTGAAGAATGTGCTGGAATTCACGGGGCCTTTCCCGAATCCTGGTCCCCTCCTTAGCAGTCCAGGTGGGAACCTCAGGACATGTCTCAGCTTCTGTCTTTTATTGCTTAAAAAAAAAAAAAAAAAAAAACACTGCTTTCTTCTGCATAGGATTCCTAAGTTCTTATTTGGCCTTGTTTCAGGTCACGTGTTGGAAAATCCACATTGGTCACATCCATCTCTTCTCAGCTTCTGCCCTTTTCCCAGAGAACTTAACTGACTTCTGGACTAGGGTCAGCCCTTCCACCTTTTAATGCATTCCTAGAGTTCCCTGCCTTATGCTTAGAATACTGTCCAATGTAGACCTCCTCCACTTGACTCGAAACTCCTAGAGTCTTTATTTGTCTGTATTGTATGCACCATGCTTAACACAGTCCCTGGCACATAGTAGATGCTCCATAAATATCTGTTGACTAACTGGAAGAAAACTGAGTGCTGAAGAATTGATGCTTTTGAACTGTGGTGTTGGAGAAGCCGCTTGAGAGTCCCTTGGACTGCAAGGAGATCCAACCAATCTGTCCTAAAGAAGATCAGTCCTGGTGTTCACTGGAAGGACTGATGTTGAAGCTGAAACTCCAGTACCTTGGCCACCTGATGTGAAGAACTGACTCATTTGAAAAGACCCTGATGCTGGGAAAGATTGAAGGCGGGAGGAGAAGGGGATGACAGAGGATGAGATGGTTGGATGATATCACTGACTCAGTGGACATGAGTTTGAGCAGACTCCAGGAGTTGGTGATGGACAGGGAGGCCTGGCATGCGGTGATCCATGGGGTCACAAAGAGTTGGACACAACTGAGCGACTGAACTGAACTGGAAATTCCACTTCCCTTCAGGAGCCATACAAAAATAGGGAGCAGGAAGGTCACTTATGTTTTTATAGGTTCATCCAGGAGCAACTTGTATGTGTGTCTCTTATGACACACACTTCTAAGAACCTCCTGGCTTCAGTTCTGTAATTGTACTACCACCACACATTTGTAAGCTTCTCTCGGGACCATATCCTGCCTCCAGGAACCAGAAATGCACATAAATAGAGATCGTCACTGATTTCCAAAGGCCAGGCGACATTCGCAGAAGGTGCAAATAGATGGAACCCGCTTGGGGAACAGGAGAAAGCCAGCTTTGCTGAGAAACTATTAGCTTTAGGCTGAAAATTAAGAACTCTCAGCTTTGCTGTATCTTTTCAGACCCTCGACCTTAACAGCCTCTGGAGATTCCCAGGCAGATCCATCAGCCTTTGAGGAGAGCAGCTCTGGTAGATTTTTATGGCTGTTTGCTTCAGTTTTGCATGCCAGTAACTCATTTTTTACATGACAGGCTACACCAATCCAGGTTTTTTCTGAAGTTGCTTATCAAAACTGAAAGTGTCAGGTACCCAATATTTCGAGGCCAGTAATTAACTGGAACATTTTTATTTATGTAGATGCCTGTAAAACATCTTTATCGATATATCTTGACCTTTTTTTTTTCCCTAGTGTGGGTGATGGTAAGACAAGTAAGAAAAGCAGGTAGTTGGGAAGGAAGAAAGCATCTGCAATGAGATGTTTGACTCACTCTGGCACCCCCCCCACCCCCCACCGCTCCCAGCCTCTGAGGTCTGCTGATGGAAGCAGAGGGCCATGTGCTAGAATGTTCTCTTCCCTCCCATTGAACTTTTCCTCCCTCTGGCTTCACCTCCCACACACCATTCTCATTCATGATTCCTTTTCCTGTCTTCTGTAGTTTCAATTCCATTTCCTCTTTGTTTATCCAAGATACTTTTATTTTTTTCTTGCCTAGTCAAGGCTATGGTTTTTCTAGTAGTCATGTATGGATGTAAGAGTTGGACTGTGAAGAAAGCTGAGCGCCGAAGAATTGATGCTTTTAAACTGTGGTGTTGGAGAAGACTCTTGAGAGTCCCTTGGACTGCAAGGAGATCCAACCAGTCCATTCTGAAGGAGATTAGCCCTGGGAATTCTCTGGAAGGAATGATGCTGAAGCTGAAACTCCAGTACTTTGGCCACCTCATGTGAAGAGTTGACTCATTGGAAAAGACTCTGATGCTGGGAGGGATTGGGGGCAGGAGGAGAAGGGGACGACAGAGGATGAGATGGCTGGATGGCATCACTGACTCAATGGGCATGAGTCTGAGTGAACTCTGGGAGTTGGTGATGGACAGGGAGGCCTGGCGTGCTGCAGTTCATCGGATCGCAAAGAGTTGGACATGACTGAGCGACTGACCTGAACCAAACTAAACAGGCAAGGGGGGCAGGCAGAATGCTTTCTGTGGTGGGGCCTGAGAAACAGCGTCTGTGCTCTTGCCTGGAGGATCCTATGGACAGAGAAGCCTGGCGGGCTACAGTCCGGGAGGTCAGAAAGAGTCAGACACAACTGAGCAACTAACACAGAAGAGAAGTACCAAGGAAAAGTTCTAAATGCTTGGAATCAAATGAAATTTTTTCCTCATCCTACCAGTGATTTCTTTTTCACTGAGATCTAAAGCTGTTGTAAAACAAGTCTTGTTAATTTTCATGTATTCAGAGGCTGCTTATCCAATTTGGCAATTATCACTTCCTTCCCCGCTCTCTCCTGCCGCTGCTCTTACCTTAGCCTTTTTACTGTTCCTTCTGCACCAGCGGGATGGAGAGGGGAATGGAGAGAGAATTTCAACAGTGAAGGTTGCTACTTGCTGTTTAATTAGATTATTGTGAGGCCCAAACTGACAGCAGTTACATTCGGGAAATTGGATTGACTTCTAAAAATTCACTATTTGACAAAGACTTCGTGGTCCTGTGGGTGAAGACAGATTGGCTGATTGATGGAGAGGACAGAGAGCAGCTAGTGAGCGCCTTTCGATGGGATGCATCTGGCACACCCTGTCTTCCTTCCTCCTCCCTTCAGCAGATATTTATTGGATGTACACTGTGTTCTGGGGACACAGCAGTGAGTAAGACAATGGCCCACCCTCCTGGGCAAGCAGTGGGTTTCTGTCAAGAGGTGCCATGCTCCAGGTCTCACTTGGAAAATACATTTCTTCATTCCCCACAGAACACAGCCCATGAGCCTCTTAAGAGCCTGAGCCCTTTTTACCTTCTCAGGAGGAATATTTGTCCCTCCCTTGCTTCTGCTGGGTTTGTTCTTGTCCTCGATGAAGCAGTGGCTCTGCTGGTCTCACGAAGCGAGGCTTGAGACACACTCTAGGGAGATTCCTCTCACCCTGCAGCCTCTTCTGCCTCCGCCTTTGTCTCTCTTCCCCTGGCGTCTCAGTCTCCAGCCATGTGACCGCTCTCCAAGAGCTTTGTTATTTGTGTTGGCAGAAGTTTGGATCTGGAGAGCAATGCTTCTTATGGATTAATTGCCAAAGTAATTATATTGTAAAATAATATGCATGATTGATACTTAATATATCCCTCTCCTGGGAGCTGGAGAGCTTCACTGATTTGGAGAGATGAGCCAGTTGCTGGTTTAGGAGCAGAGCTTTGTATGAAAAGCCAAATTGATGGCCTAGGCTTAAAGGCAGGAGTAGATGGTAGGAGGTGGTTAAAGGATAACCAACGTAATCACGGAGTGTGTCGTCCTGAGAACGCGTCCTGCAACATCATAAATCTCCAGGAGATGACACGCAGCAAGGTGAGACGGGGTATCCTGTTGTCCCGCTCAGGCTAGCTCAGAACGAACCTCCCTGTGTCTGCAGTGAGGTCGTGTGGGTGAAGAATCTTCTCCCCTGCCCTCCAGACTCCATAACCCTCTCCCCGCTCTTTGCTGCCGAGTAAGGGGCACACAGCCTCTCCACACAGCAAGAATGCCTTATTTATTTGGGTGATCTGTGAGTTTACCTAACATGCCTCTTTAACACCCCCCTAAAAGCACTTTTCGGCCCATGATCATGTAAGGAAGCCCCCTAAATCCTGGGCTTAGTGGGCTGTTTAAGGATGTTCCTGCCGCTGGGTATTTATGGACAGCGGCTGGAGTTATGGCATTTATGTCTGTCGGTTAGGACACTGATATACATCTGCCGCATCTCCGGTGGAGGGCTGCGCCTTACTTCTCTCTCTCTCAAGAGCAGCCAGTGCACGCCCATCACTCATGCTCCCTGCGGGTGGAGACTCAGAGGGGAAGCCGCTTGGCCCTCTACCTGGGTTGGGTGGCAGATGAGGTGAGCATGGTGGCACCTGCCAGGGAGACTTGGATGGAAAATTGTCAAGGAATTTTTTTTTTAATAAGATTTACGTATTTGTCTCTGGCAGCACTAAGTCTGCGTTGCTTTGCACAAACCTCTAATTGTGGCGAGTGGGGCCTGCTCTCTAGCTGTGGTTTTTAGGCTTCTCGTGGTGGCTTCTCTTGTTTCAGAGCATGGGTTCGAGGGCACTCAAGCTTCAGTGGTTGTGGCTCTCAGGCTCTGGAGCGCAGGCTCGGTAGTGGTGGCCCACGGGCTGAGTTGCTCCTCAGAATGTGGGATCTTCCCAGACCGCAGATGGAACCCGTGTCTCCTGCGTCGGTAGGCAGATTCTTTACCACTGAGCCTCTAGAGAAGCCCTCGTCAAAGTTTTAAAGCCAGAGAGAGGACAGTACAGTCCCTAATAGCTTTCCTCAGGGACGCATGTTTTAACAAGCTTCCTTTTTTATTTTTTTTAATGTATATATTTGTTTTTTAAAGAGAGGGTTGAGTGGTTTCCTTTTTCTGTTTTGTTGCTGTTGTTTTAAAGAACACGATTATTGACAATTTTGTGAAAATAGAAAAATGAGGATGAGTAATAACTTCCATCATCCAGACAATCTCCAGACATTTGTGTGCAGCTCCTTTCCTGTTGTTTTCTTCACCTCTTCCCTGCTGGCTCTGAGAGCCAGGAAAGACCTGGTGCGATCTCCATGTCTTATGCAAGGGCCCTCACTAACTTGGATTAACTTGTCTGTTTCTCCATCCTTAAAATATAGGACTGGTAAATTTAAAGGAGATTAAAAATAGAAAAGTGGATGGAGAGTGAGCTGGAGAAGAGGCAGGCTGAGTTCTGTTCTTGGTGCTGGCCCTTGGAAATTTGTGGTTGAGCTGAAATTTAAGGCTCTTTTTGAGCTTCTGAGTCCTGGCCTTTTAGGACCAACATCCACTCCATTTTGGGGACATCACACCAGGAATCCATAGAGTGTCTAGAATCGATTTCTTCTAATCTTTCTTCCAGACAGGATCCCAGTCTCCTAATGGAGCTTCTTGCTTGTATTCTCGTAGTCCTTCTGCTCTGGCCGCCCTGTAACAGAGACTTGTCTAAGATGTACCTCTGCTCACGTCATTCCCCTACTTATAATGTCTCAGTGGTTCTTTTGCCTTCAAAATAAGGCATTTCAGGTTCTCCATGGTCTGAGCCCTGTTCATCTTTTTAGCTTTGCCTCCCTGCATCCCCACCAAGCCCTCCTCCTGAGCAGAGGCATTTGAAGTGCTCAGAACCACATTCTGCTCTCTCAGCGTAGAGTGTCTGGCCCCTGCTCTCCTTTCATCATCACCCCCGGGAGTCCAGGTCTAGGTATGTTCTGTCAGGGAAAGCTCGGTTAGCATCCTGATGATCTGTGTATATGTCTGCATGTTCCCTGCCCATCTCTGCATGCCCAGTGCCTGGTGTGGAGCTGGCATGCCATCCTTGTGTGCCAAACGAACCAAGCAATGAACAACGATCATCACCTGCTGGGTCTCTGTTCCCATCCCCTTCCTCCATGACCATGCAGGCTCCCTGAAATGCAGAGCCCAGGCACCCCACTTGCTCTGATTGTCCCACTGTGTGCACAAGAACTCTGGAGGGTATGTTAGGTGGCATGGGAGTGGCAAGTGCACTAGGGGAGAATGGTGTGTTTGTGAAGCCAGATTCAGATTGTCAAGGCAGCAAATGAAGATGTGGTCAGAGGACATCTGTGGAAGTTCGTGGGAGAAAGAGGAGTCAGGAGGAGCTCCAAGGAAGGCCTGGAGCTTCAGCTGAGTCCTGAGGGCCGTTTCCTGTCTGGCAGTGACTGTTACTGGCTTGCTGCTGGATTTCAAAGTCGGGAGCAAACCTCGACGAGTCATCGCCTCACCCTAGGCCTGGCTGCCCCACTGCACACATTTTGGTTCCTGCGTATGCGCATGTGTGTGCATTAGGGGCGACCTCTCCCTGGCGTGATCTCCCTTAGTTTTTACCGCATATCACTCGTCACCTTCCATCACACTGTGCGATTTATGCATTTAATATCCTTTCCCTTTACTTAACGTGTAAGTTTCAGGAAGTCAGGGATTTCCCTCTGCTTCATCTGCTACTGTAGAGTGAAACCTGGCACCTGGAATATTGCCTGCTTTATAGTGGGCCTTTAATCAATAGAGAGCATTTCCCAGAACAAGGAAATCCTGTGTGAGAGGCTATGTAGCAATTGAGCATTTACCAGTCTGTCCTCCTTTGTTCTGTGGCCAGGGGAACTGGAAATACATGATGAAAATGCACAGTCCTATAGTTCTGTCCCCAGCTCTCAAAAGGAATAAGTCCAGGTGTGGTTTTTCATCAACACAACTTTACCATGTTGTCCTCGCTACTTCTGAGCCAGTGGAATAGAGATGTGAGTGTTAGGACCACGCTGGCATGGTGTTTGGGGCCAGTGGTAGTACACTAGCTAGCATGCACTACTCTTCAAGCTCTCACATCCTGCTGGAAACTTCTCCTACTGGAGCCAGCCCCATCCTTTGGAGGCGCTGGTCCTGTGTAGGTGGCAGTGGATTTGATGACCATGTCATGTGACAATGCCTTTGATGAACTGGAACTAGTTCTCTCATCTGGTTCCTCTGATGCTACAGCTGCTGTCTTGTTGATTCTAAACCCGGACTACAGTTTCCGACCAACCTGTTCTGTGGAAGGCTACCATTTCTGTTCCACTTGGCGTGTACCTTTTAAACAGCAACTGGATTGTGGGCTTGTCCTCATCAGTCTTGGCTGTAGTGTAGAGGATCATTTAGAAAAGGGTGGCTCAGGAGTCTTAGACCAGAATTGTGTGATGAGGGTAATGGCTGCAGCTAACTCAGTTGTGATTAGCAAGCGTTCAGCTGCACCTTCAGCTCATTTTCGAACAGGGAGTGTACATGAGGATACTTGGTGAACCCATAGACCCCAGGAAAATCTGCTGGAAGGCTCGTAGTGCATGGCCAGACCAGATTGAAGGTTCACGTCTCTTGTTATGATATGATAAGCTATCATATCACGCTCTTCCTTGCCCACCCCCTTGCCCACCCGGGGCTGAAGTTGAAATGGTTAACTATTCTGAATTACTTTAGTAGACACTTACTATTTACCAGTAGTGGTAGATGCTTCTCAAATAGTGAATTACCTGACATTTGCATGACAATCCTATGCTGCATTTGAAATGTGATCCTTGTTTCTCTGGTGAAGAACCTGAGGCCTGACGCCATCTGTGCAGGTGGCCCCCCAGAATGAATCAGGGCATACAGAGCATAGCAGTGCTTGGTGGCCCTGAGAGGCAGCACCAGGACTAACCCTACAGTCCTTCACTCTTCCTTTGAGGGTCAGGGCTGACAGGTGTGACAGTGAGAGTCCTATAACATTAGGGTTCTGGTTCCCCATGGAGATTCAGGTCTCTATGAAGCCCCTGGATACATGTAATACAACGTCTTAGGCTGATTATTCTGCTTGTTTTTCTCTATTCTTAAATGTGCAGAGCGCATGCGCCTGCTCTCTGGCCCTCTGGCTGCTCCACCGAGAAAGAGGCACACGGGGCTCCCTGCAGCACAAGCAGCAAGTCGCCTCTCCTGCCTTCCCCCAGCCTGTGTTGTGTGTGTGGGCGAGGCAACCCAGAGGCATCAGGCATGAGTACCAGACTAGAACCAGTGACTTCTCAGTCACCTGGGTTTTCTGCACACACACGGAATAGGACCAGGGTTGCAAGTTGAGGGTATGGGATGGAGAGAGAGGGAAGACAATGCCACACACTGGCCAGTTGGCTAATTCAGTTCAGTCGCTCAGTCGGGTTTGACTCTTTGCGACCCATGGACTGCAGCACGCTCGGCCTCCCTGTCCATCACCAACTCCCAGAGCTTGCTCAAACTCATGTCCATCGAGTTGGTGATGCCATCCAAGCATCTCATCCTCTTTCGTCCCCTTCTCCTCCTGCCTTCAATCTTTCCCAGCATCAGGGTCTTTACAAATGAGTCAGTTCTTCGCATCAGGTGGCCAAAGTATTACAATTCTAAGCCAGCTTTAAATTAACCGGTTAATAAAAATTAATATACTATCAGAAGCTAGATTTGTGTGGAGCTTCTTGCTATTAAATGGGCTGATTTAATGCCATCCAGGAATGGTGGAGATTGTAACAGCAGCAGCCCATGAGCTCAGGAGAAGGTGGGGTGACGCCCTCCAGGCTTCTTCCCCAGGCAGTGCCATGTGCCCTGTGTCTTTGTTCAGTGAGAAGATGGGATAAACAGTATCTAGACATCAGCTGCCAGTGGCCCTTGGGACTCTGCTTCGTGTACATGGGGACACCACTTAGGAGTCTTGCCCCAGCAGGCTACATGGCGATCATTTTTATGTACACACTTCTACACATGTAGCTGTCTGTGTGTTTATTCATCCCTGGATGCCATTCGTACAAGGGCTTCCCATTTCACTCAAAGTAAAACTGGAGTTCTTTGTGTGGCCTCCAAGTGGTGCCTGACACATAGTTGGTGCTTGGTAAATATTTGTTGATGAATGAATTCCAACTGATAGCCACAATAATCTCCCATGGTACAGAAATCTAGACCAGTGTGTTGTCAGTCATGTTGTGAGAGTAGATTTTCATCTTATCTTCGTACTGGCAAACATCAGCCAACAGGAGAATTTGTGCATGTTCTCCCTCAAGTTCCTGTGCGCCTCCAGTCTCCTCAGATGGAGATGAAAGCAGAAATAGATGTGCTTTTCTCGCTGCGGCCTGTTTTGTCTTCTGGAGCCAATGGCGGCAGAAGGGAGGGGCCCACAGGGCCTTTGCTTCTGTCACTTTCCCCTTTCTCAGTCCTACATGACAGGATCTGGACCAGTATCACAGTTATTGGCACAGCTGCCCTATTTTTTTCCATTTCCTAGAATAGATCTCCATTATGGATTCCCAGTAAGTTGATGGTATGGGACTGCCCAGTTGAGCATCATTAAATGCCCTTAGCAGCGTCCCTGCTTCCAGCCACTGCAACAGCAGAAGTGTTCCTCACATATGTCGCACTCCCTTTGGGGGTTGATCTGCTCCTGATTAAAACCACTAATCTCTAATAGAAGAAGAAAGAAAACATTTTATTATAGCTATTCTAGAAAATGGAAGAGTGTGCAGAAGTTTTGCTGTGTAGCGTAGCTTTTTTTTTTCTTACTTTTTGTGAGGCCCCAGCTGAGGTTAAGTAAAGATGAATTAATAACGAAGTCAAATCAGCCTGGTTATATGACTTATTCCATTTAGCTATGTTCTACAGCCCCAAGGGTATCAGTTGCTGAGAAAATAGACACTAAATCTGATTTCACCATGATCCTTCTGTGTTGATCTGTGCAGAAAAATGGACCATGTTGCCATCTATATTCACATCTTCTCTGAGTTATATTTTAGGAGGGAGATTAGGGCCAGACTCTGAGAGCCTTTAAGGGATTATATCAGATGCTGCAGCGCTACAGTGAAATTGGAATGAAAGCTCAACTTCTGAGAGGTTCAAAACCCGTCTGCCAGCTCCCTAGGAACATCCTGGGATGGAGCTTAGGGGAAGCTCAAGGGAAGTTAGGTCCTGCAGAAGAGTTTTCTAGAGCCAGATGTATCCTTTCTTCCCAGATAGACTCGGGAGGTATAGGCAGAGGTGGCTCAGACCATAAAAAAGTCAATTTTACTTCTTCCTGGCAAGAAAGAGGACATTGATTAAATGCATCCTTAGGCTTCGGAACTTGTAAATCCTCACATGTGAGCCTCTGGGTTTTTCCACAGCCATAGCATTCTATCCAGATAGTTACTGAATTCATGGATAATGTTGATGCATACCTGTTTCTCAGAATTAAATCACCTACTTGGGTAACGAGAGACCATGAAGTTTTAACATATCACTGAAGTATCTTAAGTATATTTCTAAAATCTTACTGTAGTTACTCAGTGTCCTTTTTTTTTTTTCATGCAGTATCTTCAAAGGGTGTTTTCTTACATTTTTTGTTTTCTTTCTTTTTAAACAAATGAAGCTATAAGGTGGTGAGGTCTGGATTCAGACATCTTCATTATGAGCTACTTGAACAGCCAGCTGAAACATGAAACTAGAAGAAACCTTAGAATGATAGCAAAAACAAATAAAAATTAAATTCTTTGAGTGTTTGCCACTGTACCAGACACGTGCAAAAAACTCTCCTTTGCGAGAAAGAAAGACCTAAAACCAACACAACCAAAATTTAAATACCACTTTTGCCATGTGAGATTGTCTAATCAGCCTCATTTTCCTCTATTGACATCATCATCTTCTGTTTGTTCTGATGCTTCATTTTTAGTATCTTTATGGGCTTATGAAAGCAGTAAGATTGCCTGGGTTGGAACAAGCTTCTCTACCATTTCCTATATGTCCGTTCGCCACCAAAATAAATCAACACAAATGCCAGTGTCCGCTCCTTACCAGGCCTTTGGGACCTGCTGAAAAGGAAAAGAGTATATCTTATCAAGCTGAAATCAGCAAGCAGGACACACTTTAACAACAGTTGTGTTGCCCTTTATAGAGTCAAAAGAGCATCTCTCTTAGCATTACCTTTGAGAGCTGATTGCCCTGACCATTCATAGTACATAACCTGTGTGTTCAGAGTTTTGATCCTATCAGCATATTGAGAGCATCTTGCATAACTCTTAGAATTTGTTAAGAGAGTATCACAGTAGGATAACCACATTGGTGCACATAATTTATACCTTTTCTCATCATTATTAAAAAGAAAAGGTAACTTCGGGGTTCTAATGTAAAACCAAAGTACACTTTGCATAAAGAAGTACACTTTGCATGATGGATTTTCTCAGTACTCTGAATTGCTGGACTTGAAGGAAAATAGGGAATGGGAATGAATATAGTCAAATAAATTAAGCCTTGAAACCCAAATAGTGCTGTGTAAGCAAGCTGACGAGAAATCAAACACAAGTGTTTGCTGAATACGTGATCTCAGTTGAGGCGAAACAAAAGCAGCCTCTTTGTACATATGTGTGTATTTCTCTTGACACGTGCAAAGACTTGTTGTGTGTCCATTTCTGTGCCCTCAGATCTCTCTGATGAAAAGTTTCATTCATCCATGAAGCAGAAAGCTTGCAGAGTAAATTTTACCAAACAGCACAGAATAATCGTAACCAAATGTTGACCGATGGTAGGTGGGACCTGGGTGGGCTTTCTAGCCTTAAGGATCCCCAGATTTCCGATGTTTAAATACCTAGCTCTCATTTCTTTGTTCTGGCTAGCGTATACCAGTCCTGAAGGCCTGGTCATGGTGTGGGTCACAGCGATCCAGCCCAGTGTATTCATTCTTTTCAGTCCTGTCCTCCAGGCGGCTTCTAATAGCCTTTCTGGAGCAAATGCTGCAAACTATCCAACGTCTCATTTTACAGATGAGGAAACAGAGGCCCAAATAAATGGAGCAGCCTTGTCACAGTCACAAGCTGTTAGTCGTAAGGCAGGGACTTCCCCTCCATGGACTTTGATCTCTGGGCCTTGCATTTTGGCATAGTGTGTACTAAAATCACCTTTTTTGTTAACAGATTGCTCCCAACTCAGAACCAGAGCTTCTTGAAGCATCAGTTCAAATGTCACTGTGATCTCTTGGAGTCTATAGAAAAGTTTCGAGTGGAGTATTTTTCCTCTTTAGAACCTCTATATCAAATCTGCAATTACTTTTTAGCTTATTCTGATGAGTGCATTCCATTTGATCTATTTTTCTGTAAGTTGTTCAATAGCCGTAGGCCAAAATCATTATGTTCTGACCTGAGCCAGAAGATGGAGGCAGCTAGGTTTGAAAATGAAATGCGAAGCATGTACAGGGTGCAGCATATTGTTCGCTTAGGGTGAGTATAGCTGACGGGGGCTGCTGCTGCTAAGTGACTTCAGTGTTCGACTCTGTGCGACCCCATAGACGGCAGCCTACCAGGCTTCTCCATCCCTGGAATTCTCCAGCAAGAACACTGGAGTGGGTTGCCATTTCCTTCTCCATTGCATGAAAGTAAAAAGTGAAAGTGAAGTCGGTCAGTCGTGTCCAACTCTTAGCAACCCCCTGGACTACAGCCTACCAGGCTCCTCCATCCATGGATTTTCCAGGCAAGAGTATGGAATGGGGTGCCTTCTTGGAGCTGATGGTGGAGCGGAGGCCAAATTGCATCTTTCCCAGCAGGAGGCAGTTGTGGCATTTGGGGTAGAACTTTTCCCTCCGTGTCTGGACTTCCCATGAATTGAAGGATGTTTAGGATCTTAACACCCCCTCTGGAATGCCCTAGCACCCTCTCCTAGAGGATACATTAGGCACGTCAGTAGACGACTCCCACAGTTTTCTAAACGCTCCCAGGTGGTGTTTGCACAACCCCTGAGTGAGAGATTTATTGGTTGGTAGCAGTCTTGGGAAAGGAAGATAGGAACATTGAAAAACAGTTCTCCTACTTTAGGAGTTGGCAGTCTCGGCCCTGGTGGCTTAGTGGTAAAGAATCACCTGCCAGTGTAGGAGATGAGGGTTCAGTCCCTGGATCAGGAAGATCCCCTGGAGGAGGAGATGGCACCCCACTCCAGTAGTCTTGCCGGAAGAATCCCATAGACAGGGGAGCCTGGTGGGCTGTAGTTCATAGGGTCTCAAAGAGTCGGACAGGACTTAGTAACTAAAGGCAACGACAGTCTGTCAGTAGGATCGTATTTAACAGTGGCTTCCAGGGAGAGAACGCCATGCCACCCAAGTTAGTGGCAGCGATGGTGGTGGTGGAGAAAAATCTGTTAAAATGACAATGGGGAAAATCAGCAAGGAATGTAATTTCTGCTTTCCTGTAACTATCACTTGTTGCCATCCATGCCTTTTCTTTCTGGGAACATGAATACCAGCAGCTTGATTTACTCCCTTCCTAAATTCCCAGCTGTTGTCTGTTCTTCATGCTTCACAAACCTCAGTGACAAATAAGTCCTGGCATCTAGGAGATGCAGACCATTTCTTCCTAATCAGCACCCTATCCCTCCTGGCTGCTTCTTACTCCTGCCATGTTCTTTACAATCAAAAGTATTAGCATCCTGTTGTATTTTTCTTGCGGTATCTTTTTACATAAGAGTATGGTAACTGCATTTGCCTGGAAGCTAAAGTTCCTAAAAATATTTCCGAAAGGTCCAAGAGTGTTCTGGTGGTGATTGGATCTCCCATGAAGCACTGGTTTAGACCATGATCAAATATACTAAAACTTTTCAGGATGATTATCCTCTAAAAGATAATAAAAGATAGCTTGTATAGTAATACATACTTTTCAGTGTTTTCACATACTTTCCCTGCTGGGTGCTTATTACAACGCTGTGGGATAGGATGGGTTATAGTTATCACTGTTTCACAAGTGGAAACACTGAGACTCAGAGAAGTTGTTACTTGGCCAAGGTCACATGGCTTAATTAAGAATGAAGCTGGCACTTAGTCCTCCGCCATTTCCTCCTCCTCCTTTTCAGGGACTGAGGGAGGAGACCAATTTGATTTGTCCTCTTTGGATGTCAGAACAATGTTTCTTTTTTTAAAAGAATATTTTAAGCTTTTCAATTCCGATCTTCCATTGAGACAAGTTCTTTATTCTTCTGCCAGTGGAATGTGACCTCCTGTCAATCAAATATCTGTGTCCCCCTTTAACCCACTCTACTCTTGGTTTTGAAAGTTGGCTCAGTAGAACAGACCTGCAGTCCCTTTTGCCTGGTGTGTGTATGTAATGTGGGAGAAAGCCAGGTCCATGGTAGTAGGAAGTTCAAGATTTTTGCAAACTGCTGATGAGTTCAGAATCCACTTCTTACTTTCAGTCCCCCTTTGGATGCCTCTGCAGAGGTTTGATGACTAGACGATGACAGAGGGAAGAAGAAGGCTGTGATAATGTTTTTCAAATAGATCACAATTTTAATTAGAAAGAAACCTGGCTGATAACATGGAAAGCTGTATTTAGGCAGTAGATATGTATACAGTATTAGAATAATTATTACCTTTTTAGATTCTGTGAAATTATAACAAAATCTGTTGGGAGAAAGAATGCATAGGAAGCAGTTATGTGTTGTTAATAAGCCAGTTCCTTGGTTCATTTTCTGCCTTAGAAGTGAGTGCAGTAGGAAGATCGGGCATTGTGCTTTCCAGGGATAACACATCAGCTCTCAAATGTCCTGCCCCGGGCTGTGGTTCTCAGAGGAAACTCAGTGCCCTGCCAGGCACACCTGGAGAGGACTTTGCTCTTCCTCCTGCTCCTGCTCACCTTGTGTAACGTCCTTCTTGCTGTTACAAGTATTGGGAGGATCAGTAAGCAACCAGTCCCCGCACTTTTGCTCGATACGTGTTCCTCTGGCCAGTTGTTCACTCTTGAACGTCAGGCTTGATTTCTTTCCAGCCCTGCCTCTTCAGTGTTCACTGGGCTGCCTCTGCCGTTTCATGATCCTTGTGACTGTTTCTTTGTCTGGAGTGTGGTTTGGTTTGGGGTTTTTTTAAGTATTTAAAATTTTATTTATTTTTGGCCGCACTGCATCTTTGTTGCTTTTTTGCATGGACGTTCTCTAGTTGTAGCCGGGGGCTACTCTCCAGTTGCTGTATGCAGGCTCCTTGTCGCAGGGGCTTATCTTGTTGGGGAGCACAGACTCTAGGTGCACAGGCTTCAGTAGTGTGGCATGTCTGCTCTAGAGCACAGTAGTTGGGGCACACTGGCTTAATTGCTCTGCTGCATGTGAAATCTTCCCCGACCAGGGATTGAACCCACCTCCCATGCATTGGCAGGTGGACTCCCATCCACTGCGTCACCAGGCAAGTCCGGTCTAGAGTTCTGACACTTGGGACATGGTAGAAACACTGTAAAGTGTGGTGGGTGGGCACGATCAACCTGAGGAGGAGCATCACCACAGCGTGTCCATTTTTCAAGTCTGTCACTGTGAGCGCCTTAAGCCAGGAGAGGAGGGGACTGTCCTAAGCTGGTTTTCCTGCCACATGTCGAGGTGGAGCCTGCAGTCTCCTGCAGTGAGGCAGTATACAGGAGAAAGTAAATGATTCAGGAGACAGAATGCTTCCGGTATGAGGCTAGCTCCGCTCCCTCATGTATAAAATGACAGAAGTGGACAAAGATAATCCCAAGGATCTCTTGGCAACTCCGACCCTGGGAATTCTGTGAGATGTCTTTTTTTTATGGAGATGCTATAGTGAGTTCATCCCAAATATGAATTTCCGACTCATAGGAACAGACTCAAATTCTGGATTTGCCATTTATAAACTCAGTTATCTTGGGCAAATTATTTAACCTGTCTTTTCCTCAGTTATCTCATCTGTACATTAGGGTGCTCTAAGTATTAAATAGTGTGATGCATGTTTTTGAAAAGTATTTAAGAAGTGTAGTCACCCAGTTGTGTCTGATTATTTTGTGGCACCATGGACTGTAGCCTGCCAGACTCCTTGTCCATGGGANATCTTGGGCAAATTATTTAACCTGTCTTTTCCTCAGTTATCTCATCTGTACATTAGGGTGCTCTAAGTATTAAATAGTGTGATGCATGTTTTTGAAAAGTATTTAAGAAGTGTAGTCACCCAGTTGTGTCTGATTATTTTGTGGCACCATGGACTGTAGCCTGCCAGACTCCTTGTCCATGGGATTCTCCAGGCAAGAACACAGGAGTGGGTTGCCATTCCCCTCTGTAGGGGATTTTCTGGACCCAGGGACTAAACCTGGGTCTCCCACATTGTAGGTAGACTCTTTACCATCTGTAATCTGGTGCTTAACCACAGCCAGATTTACCATTCAGATTACAGTAGCTATAACTTGTTAGACTAATTTCTTTCTGATGTGTCTATATTCCCTGACATATGTCCCAAAAAAGCCTTTCAATGATACATAAACCTAGCTGTGGTAACAGCAACAAGTTCCTGATATTTTTTATAAAAGCCAACATAGCCAATCAGATTATATTATATGTCTGCTCAGGAAGAGATCCCCCAAACCAGAATTCTGTAGGCTAAAGCAGGACACTGGGCAACCTAAGATGAAGTGCATTCAGCCTGAACTGACAGGATTCAATGCAAAGAATAACTGCCTGTCAAAAGATCGGGCTTAGAATCTGTGTCTCATAACCAAGTTGGCATGTGACTTTGTGTAGGTCATTTAACTTCTCTGATTTCCTGTTTCCTCCTATGTGAAAATAGTTTCAGTTCAATGATTTCTAAGGTTCTTCCCAACTGTAAAATGCTGTGATTCTGTAAATGCTTAGATGATTCATGAAGGTGTCCTTACAGGCATTTCCTTTTGTGTTTTAGTCTAGAAACCTAGGAAAGATAAGCAGTTTTAATCCTCCAAGTTTTCCGTTAGGTTTTGTGTATTATAGAATTGTGGCCAGTGTATGTATTTTTTAGATCCTTTATACTTGAACTTGCATTAAACCATGTTTGTCACACCCCCCTTGCCCCCCATCTTCTGTTTAGACACTAAGTGCTACCCCATTGCACGTTATCTTGTTAACTTTGACCCCTGATTCTTCCCTCATTGAATCTTTGCTCTCTCGTCTCACATCTAATAAGCAGAGGTCTTCAGTTTCTTTACTACAAAAGCACTGGATCCAAGTACTGTGATTCATTCATTCCTTCAACAGTCTTTTCACTGCCCTTCTGCCCAGCTTCAGGCCACCCTTTGCAACCAGATAATTTCGCTGGACTTCACTTCTGAGCTGAGTTGTTTAGTTCACCCTACCTCATAGTTCAGTTTCTTTGCTGTTTACAGTAATCAGCAACCTTTTTGTGCATTTTAGAGAGCTACAGGCCTTCTCTCCAAAAATTGCCAGATACAGAAGATGAGGAAAGGGGTATAACCAGACAAGGAAAGAGAGGCAACTTGAAAAAGTATTGTTACTCAAAATGCAGATCGTTTAATGTGGCTAGCATGTCTCTTGTAAGAGGGACAGTGGTTAAAGGTGAATTTGGAAAGTCAAGACTCCTCGTCTTTGAAGCGTCCTGTGTCTGTGCTGCTTAGGTTGTATCTCAAAGAAAAGTCGTAGGCATTCTCTATGAATGATAAATCTGAGGAAGGCTACTAGTCTTCTGAAAATACATGACCACACAGTGATTTTCATAGACCTCATTGGATTGGCAAACACTAGCCCAAGCCTATCTTAGGGCTTCCCAGGTGGTGAAGAGTCTTCCTGCCAACACAGGAAATGACAGAGATGCAGATTTGATCCCTGGGTTGGAAAGATCCCCTGGAGGAGGAAATGGCAACCCACTCCAGTATTCTTGCCTGGGAAATCCCCTGGACAGAGGAACCTGGGGGGCTAAAGTCCATGGGGCTGCAGAGTCAGACACCGCTGAGCACAGACACATTCTTGACGCACACCCTGTTCCAGCCCCATCCTCCCCAGGTTAGTCATTCCAAAGACAGGTAATAGGAAGCAAGGAAGCAATGAATGGTGAATAATGCATCATCTTTTTTTTTTTAAGCTCTAGGAAAGATTATTACATAATAAAGCACACAAATCTTAAGTATACAGCTTTATTAATTTATGTTTATAACAGTACATGTATAACTCCAGGTCACCACTACCCCAATATGGCGATGCAGAACATTTCTCGCATTCCAGCAGGCTCTGTAATGGCCTTCCCCTCAGAGATAACCAGCATTTTGACTTCTGTCACCATGGATGAGTCTTGCCTCTCTTGGCTATCGTACTTGAAGTTATAGTCTTATTTTACTCAACTTTATTTTATCCAGGTTTTGTCTGAGTTTCATCCATGTTATTAGATATAGCGAAAGTCCACATAATCTCTTAAAAAGAGATTATTTTTACCACAGTACAAAGACTAGATTGGGGGAATCCACACTGACGTCAGGAAGTGTGGCTGGGGGGGTGCTTGGACTTAGGCTTCAAGATGGGGATGAAGAGGAAAGAACAGATCTGGCCAGGAAGGTTCTGATGTAGAATTTTGCTGGTTATTTGATAATAGAGGATGGCAAGGAGAGAATGGTCACTTTTCTGGCTTGTCAATAATAGAATGTTTGCAAGGAGAAGGTGGTTAGGTCAGCTTTGAAACCTTGAATGTTAGACTGCTGTGGATTTTTGCAGGTCCAGATGAATTCGATAGAAAGGTCTGAAGTAAAGATGAAAACTGAGAGGCATCCACTTAGAATGGAATCTAAAGCAGAGGGCGTGAATGTGATTGCCCAGGATTGGGGTTTCAAGGAGAAAGCAGCTGCGAAGGAGCAGGTTGAAGGAGCAGTCGAGAGAGGAGGTTCTGACCTCAGAGACTGAGGGGGCCAAGAGGGGCACCGAGGGGAAGGGTTAACAGGGAAGCCCAGCCAGGACCAGCAAGAGTCTCAGAGGCCTGAGGTGTGGGAGCAGTCTTCGTGAGGCGTCCTGTGGCTCCTCTCCCCTTCCACTCCTCCTGTGGCTTTGTGTTTTGTCTGTTTCTGTCGTCCACCCTGAACTGTGTGAAGCCTCAGAGGAGAGGCGCTGGGTTCCTTCCCCTGCTCGTCACTTTCCAAAAATCTGAGTCAACCTTTGCCCAGGAAGTGCTCGCAGAACATCCGGTTGCATGATTTCTAAGGCAGGCTGGAATGGGATGACCTTCCTGAGAAGCCCCTGAATCCCCTGGGAGTCTTCTCTTGCTGAGGGAGCCTGGGCCTGGGGAAAGAGCTGGCTTCCAAGCCCGGGCTGTGCTGAGCCTGAGGGGCCGCGGGCAGCTGTGCTCTGGGAACGCCCTCCTCTCAGCAGGCTGGGCAGCTCCTGCCGTTACATAAGACGTGTGTGTTCTGGCAGGGAAGAGCTGCCCAAGTGAGTGGTTAGCAAAAGTGATTTGTGCAGAGTTATTTTGAGACCCCACGGGAGGGAATGGCAGCCCAGGCCGACAGTATTTTAAACCGCATCACCCATCTACAAAGATTAATACCTTAGAATCTCAGAGCATGGGTAGCAGGGAAATAAGAACCTTTAGGGTCCTAGCAGATTATTAGTGCCAGCTCTCCTGGTCCACACAAGGTGACTTCAGTGGTTTAGACTGAACTCAGTGCCTCAGACTTCCACCATATGTATTCTTTGATCCTGTCTGCCCCAAGAGCTGCAAGCAGCCATGCAGGCTTCTTTCCATGGGGTAGGCCTGGGTCACTGAACAGCAGCAGTTTGGTTATGTTCTCATTCACTCTATAGGATACCAGTTGGCTTTATGATAGATAGAGGAAGGAACGCCCTTTTTGTGGTCCCTAGAGTCATCATTTAGTGATTGAGCTCCTTGTGGTTCCAGGCTGGCCAGGAGAAATCCCTTGTTCCCCACCCAAAGCATTTTCCTTTCTCCTGACTCAAGCAAGAACAGCTGGCTAAGGGTGGGTGAAATACAGAATGTAGAATTTTCCAGTTTAGTGACACGAGGGGAGACAACCTCCATATGAAACACTTCTGTTTTTGTTTTTCTCTTGGCTGTTTTGCTAGGAAATTGGCCTCCTCACGCCTCCACCCTCTTACCAACAGCTGTCCTCTGCCATTCAGGAGTCAGCGTCTCCCTCGATGGCTGCCCTAGGATGAAGAAAGCGTCTCCTTTTTTGTCCCTGGGTCCACAGGTATATAGCCGGACAGTTCCTTGTGCCAGGGCGTCTGACTGCCTTCTGACTCTGAGGAGTCCATCTGGGCTAGAGGACTTGCTAGAGTATGGAGCAAGCGTCCAGAAAGGAAGAACACAATCCAAGACTGTCATTTTGTTTTATTGCATTTTTTAAATTTCTTTTTTAAAGTTTTTTTCTTTCTTTTTTTATGTTTTGTGTTTTTTTGGCCAGGAGGCATGTGGGGTCTTAGCTCCCTGACCAGGAATCGAACCCATACCCCCTGCATTGGAAAGCAGAGCCTTAACCACTGTACCATCGGAGAAGTCCCTGTTATATATTTTAAGAGAACAAAGGATTATTTAATGACACATACTATGGAAACAGAAAAATAGTCACATAAAACAGGCGACCACATATGGTATATAGCATTTCAGAGCCCCCCAGATTTCTTACAAGAATGTGCCCTCTGGCATTTATTGTAAACATAGGTGCCTTGTAACAAGTTTCTAATTCCCCAGCACTGGTCCTGCTGGCAGATATGGAAGGGGACACACTTGAGGGAAGAAACACTGCTCACACTTGTGTGTGTGAGAGCATGTACTTCCTCTAACCCCAGAGGAGCCGCTGTCCATGGTCTGAAAGTCTTCCACCGATGGCATTTCTTTCTGGTTGTAATCCCTGACAAGGCTGGCCTTATGGGGAGTGAGGTTCAGATATGGTGAAATGTGAACTGAGAACAGAGACAGCACAAGCCAGCACTGTGAGTTTTCAGGATGATGGAAGGACCCTATAGGCAGTCTAGGGTTTGGGAAGACATGTCCAGGGCAGGGGCAGCAAAAGGGCGGCTCATATCTCCCTTCTCCCTGAAACGAAACTTGGTTCTGGCCTTTGCTCTGCTGAGGAATCCAGCCATTCCTGTCTCTGGCCTCTGCCCTTGAGGCCTTCTCGCTGAGTGTCTGTGCCAGTCCGTAGGTGGATACAGTCCTGGTGTCTCTCTCCCCGCAAACAGCAGCGTCTCATCCGGCTCATTACGACCCCTGCTCCTCCTCAGTACCTCCTTCCTCCGCTCTTCGGTCTGCCTCCCGCACCCCTTTCCTCCCCTCTTTGCACCGCTTTCCTTGGACGTGTGAGCATATGCAAGTGTGTGCATGTGCGTGCACTCCCCCCCCCTTGGTTGTCCCAGCACCCAGAATCACCATCGGGCAACATGCTTGATTGTGAGCTGTGTTGGGGAAGTTGATTGTCCCCACCCCTCCTAAAGACACCACTGCCACTTCCTCCCAGTGACTCGCAGCCTTGTTAGAAATGTGCACAATTCAGAGCAGGCTTCTCGTCCCGGGGCTTGTGGCACAAGCTGTCCTGCAGCTGTGAGTAATAAGCCCACTGGAGCAGCTTTCCTCTGCCTTGAAGACAGCCCCAGCCTGGTGAGACAGGTTAATATCTCCCACTCGCTACGAAAAATCAGGCAGCCTGTCTGTCAGGTCCCTGATTCTCTCCCTCCCTGTGCTCCCTCCTCCCCTGCTTTTCAGCTAAGCTTTGTGTCCTACGTCACAGCTCAGATCCGGGTGCTCTGCTGCCCCGTTGCCACACTGTGACAGGAGCTAAACAGCCTCAGTTAAGTGCCAGCCGTGCTGTCAATGTCCCACTGGCCACAGTGATGGCTGCAGTCGTCGCTTCTGCAGGAATGCATCCATGGCAGGCACTGGATGCCGAAATCCTTTTCTTTCGCTCCGGTCTCCCAAACAGAGCAGATAATCACTTCAATAGAACTCTCTTTCCCTGAATTCTGCAAAGTGGATTCGAGGCAGTGGTTTGGATTTGCTGTTCCTTTTTATCCCCAAGAGCCCTGTGAATGAGAGAGGTAATGAATAGACGACTTGTCACAACACCACCAGGGTCTCCACAGTGCCTGGGGCGACGGCTGTGAAGCAGAATGGAGGTGGGCTGGAATGGAGGCCATAGAGGCTGCTGCCTTCCTCAGGATGGGCCCCTGCTCTCCAAGCCCCTTCAAGAGCTCCCACTTCCCAGGGGCTCCTTCTGCACTGATGGAGCTATCTCTTGCTGCAACCTCCTGCCTGGAGGAAACGTCTTAACTCTGCCTAGTCATGGGTGGGGGAGTAGTGCTGGTCCACAGTCTCTGCACACCCCTCCCCAGTCAGTCCAACTTGGCGAGTTCACCTCCAGAGGCACCTCTCTGCAGCATGCAAGAAGGGCTGCTCCCAGTGAATGAGCCCCACTACCCCATCAGACCTCTCAATGAAGTCAGTTCTAAAGGTATTTCCTATGGGAAGATGTAAGTTCCCTGGTGGCTCAGATGGTAAAGAATCTGCCTGCAATGCAGGAGACCTGGGTTTGATCCCTGGGTTGGGAAGATTCGCTGGAGAAGGGAATAGCAACCCATTCCAATATTCTTCCCTGGAGAATCCCATGGACAGAGGAGATTGGTGGGCTACAGCTCATGGGGTCGAAAAGAGTTGGACACGACCGAGTGACTACACTTTTACTTTCAAGGAATAAAAGCAGTGGAGTGGTAGGAAGTCAGAAACCCACATCTTGTGAACACCTGGGGATGTTTAGACTGGATAAAATAGAACATGAGGATGAGAGAAAATGTTTTACTGTCTTCATGTATTTGAAGGGCTGTCAAGTGGGTAATGATGTTTCTTATGGTCCCAAGGAATTGGACCAGATTTTAGAAGGCCTAGAGTGTCAGGTTTTGGATTTCTGATTTTATATGGTAAACCCTTGGAAGCCACTGAAAAGTTTGAGGGAAATTATGAAGGAAGGATCAGGATGGGGGAAATGAAGGGCAGGCAGGTAGATCAGAAGACTTGGCCAGAAGTGACGGGAGCCTGAACAAGCAGAGTAAGGTTGAAGATTCAGAAGATCCCATGGTTTACATAAACAACTGTGGAGGTGGAATTAATAGGATCAGTAAGATGTAGCAATCAGTAGGTTATGTGGATAAAGTAGGGACAAATCAAATATAGGTGAGAGTTTTAGACTTAACGGGTTGCTAGTGCTGCAGTCGGACTAGGGCACAATGGAAGGAGCGGAAGAGAGTTAGCAGGAAGATGAGGCTGAGTTTGAGGGATTGACAGGACGGTCAAGGGGAGATGTCGACCAGACCCTTGAGGATTGCCAGACACTCCTTGAGAGCTTAGACAGTTCAAGCTTACCTGCCTGTGGGTTCCAGGTGATCACAGTGATGGAGAACGTGAAAATGGGTGGGCTTTCCAAGGGAGGCTGCAGAGAGTGGAAAGGAAGGGGCCCAAAATATAACTAAGGGCAACAGCAGCCCAGAGAGAGGACCCAGGAGAAAGGAGGAAAGGGAAAGACCTTCACTGTGGCGTTGGGGCACAGTGTCGGGTGCGTGCAGAGATCAAGTTACTTTTCCAGGAAGAGTAGAAAGATGAAGTCTGAGTACCAGCGAGAAGTGTGATAGTGAGAGTGTGCTGTCCTGGACTGGAAGGAAGAGGTTGTGGTAAGCAGAGGAGGGCAACCCTGGAAAGTTCACAGATTTGAATAGTGTCTGTGGGAGTAGAGTGGGAACACGGGAAGATGGTGGGTACCGGAGTGACGACGTTCCTAGAATGGAGTGCTGGAGAGCCAGTGAGCAGGCACACGCCCGTGCTTGCTGTTGGCTGCATCGGCTTCCCTTGATCCATGTGTGCTGGCTTCTTAACCGCTTCAGCTACGTGGCCGTGGACTTTTTTTAGTGTCTTTGTTTAGGATATCCTCATGCTGTCGCCTGTACTGATCCTCTGGTTCTGAGAAGTGAAACTCTGCCTTGCCTGGATTTATATATATATATATATTTTTTTTTTTTTTAACCCAGTTTTACAACAGGCAAGAGTCAACCCACCTCTTCTCTGAAAGGCCAGATAGGAAAGAGACGCTGAAATTTGAATTTCGTGTGTTTCGCGTGTCACAGAATATTTCTTTTGCAACCATTCAGAAATGCAGACACCATTCTTAACTCATGGGGTGTACAAAAACAGGCGGTGGGTTGGACTTGGTCCTCAGGAAGCTATCTGCTGACCCCTTTTTTGTGAAACTAAACCAAAACAACAACAACAAAAGGTGAATGCCGGTCTTCATCCATAGTCCAGAATTCAGGCTACTTATCAGGATAGGATATATTTCTGCATCCACAATCAGCCTGTGCTCTTTAAGAACCTTGGTTTCTCAGAATTCCTCTCCTTTTTGGCTTGTTTTCATTTCTTCCTTGAAGTATAAAGAGGGTGAGGTGGAGGTCTCTTCCTCACAACATCTCAGCTCACAGTCTTATTCATTCTCCTTGCTCCAGGGGTCTTAGTATTCCTGCCAGTCGCTGGTTTTTCTCTTCTCCAGTTCCACTAGCTGAGCATACTAATCTCTAGACATTGGGCTTTCACTTGCCTCAGGAGGAGAAGCTCAAATTTTCTGTGAGTGGAAAGCTCAAGAAAGCAGTGGTTTGAAAGTGTACTCCACACATCTCAGAAGCATTTTGTTCAAATAACAACACAGCTTGGTTTAGAAAAAGTCACTCTAAATTTATGCGAGTAAGCAGCTTTTACATTTGGCTGCCAGGTGTATGGCAGGATACCTCCTGGAACCTGGTATTGCAGTATCCACGTGCTTGTTTCCCATGGCTTTCCCCTTTCCCTGGAGCTCTTCTCTACCAGCCTGAACAGGAGATTCAGGTCGGTCTCTTTATCCACGGACAGGGAATTTGAAAGACCCAACATGAGGATTTGGGGGTACCAAAATGACATTTATGTTTTAGAAGTCTAAGTTTTGATTCAGAGATAAAGTTACATGTTTAAAATAAGTCAGGAAAAGCTAACGTTAAGGTTCTCATAGAAACCAACTCCCCCTCACCACTCAGTCGCGGGTTTGGGCTTGTTAGGTTCGGTCTCCATGGTGCCACAGCGTTTCGTAAGCGCTGGAGTCATGTGGCCGTCTGGTCTCTGGAAAGACCATTGTGGACCTAGCTCTTGACCTCAGATGCTTTGTTTTCTGTGTAATGTTGTGAGGTGGCTGTGTTGATAGGGATAATTAGGAGAAACCCAATGGAAAGCATTTTTAGAGGGCATGGTGGTTTCATTCTGCTCCTGGTTGGTGGTGATCTTATTGCAGCTGCTGCTTGCCACAAACCCCCAAATGAACATGTGTGTCGGGGAGCAGACAGCCTGCCATCTCCACCCTCCCCTTCACAAACACACCCCCAGAGAAAGCGGCTGCCTTGTTTACGGCCGTGCACTTGGCATGTCATGGAACAGGAACAGCCTCGTTTGTCAGAGTTTTTTTCTCCCTTTAAAAAAAAAAAAATCATCGTTTTCTGTCTCTTGCTCTGCAGTGGGACAAATCATAAAAGGTTATTCTGATGCTAGCCTCATTATCATCTGCCACTCCAGCTCCATCTGAAAAAGCTCCTCTCCCTTTGGGGAATGAGTCTTCAGCGTCTAAAGCCAATGATCAATCAAGTTGGTGAAGCCAGTTCTGCGCCCCGCCTGGCCAAGCCATCTAGCGTGAGGCCTCTAAGCCATCCCTTCCTTGTCTCCTTCTCAGACAGCGGTCAGTGATTTAGCATCTAACACTCTCTGTCCTTAAAGCCCCAGAGGTGAGAGTTAGAAGATTCTGTGGTGAACTCGCCAAGCATTAACTAGTGCAGTATGTTTGCAGGAACTCGGAAGAAGACATCGTTATTCCAGGTGTGCTGCAGCTGTTTTTACTCTCTGGGATTTGCTTGGCAGACAGTCATTGAGTATCTGCTTTCTGGGGCTCCAGAGAGGAGTGGCATGTCCGCTCCCTCAGGTAACTGCAGAATGGGACCCACCAGTGGTGGGCTGACAGCCCATGGCGGCGAGACTCAAAACGTCGCCCTCTCCTAGTGCTCGCACCGTGTGACTCTTGTGCCAGAGAAACTTGTTCTTCCTATGGCTGGCCTCTCCCCACCCCTCCCTTTCTTCATGGGGAGCCAACGCTCCCATCACGTGTGGAGACTGGATCTCGTTGTTCCTGTTTGCCAGTTAACTTCGCTCTCTCATCTTTTCAATGAATGCATCAAACATGACCAAATCAAGCAGCCTACTAAAAGTCTCCCTCAAACAGTTGGAAATATGAACCAGAAACAGCTTCAGTCTCAGCTCTTGCCCAGTTCTGACTCCCCTGACTTCAGTTACCTGAGGAGTATCATCCCTTTAATCAGGAGTCCTTCATTCTTCTTTTATCCCCTTCTTCTCATCACCGAAAGGGCCTTACCAGTGACATGTTCCAGAATTGGCCCAGAAGATGCTGCCTCCTCCAAGGTAACAAAATAGTGGTTTAGCGAACAAGAGAGAGGATAAAGAATCGGAGACAATGCAAAATCCTTGTTCATTTCTGACCCTTTCAGTACAAATTGAGGCCTTATATGCTATAGAACTCTTAGGACCCAATGGTCTATGGCTTGCCTTGCTCCTTGGGCCATTTTGGGAATGTGAAAATGTTGGACCAGCTGGTCCTAAGTGGGACAGTTTGCTGTTCTCAATTGTTAACTGACTCACTGACAACGTTTGCAGCTTGGGGCCTCCAAACAATTTCTACTTTAAATCTTAGGAGAGAAGACGGCAAGCAAACTATTTGGTACATCAGATTCTTCTTCTCATTTTTTTTTAAACAGTTCTATTTCTTTATTTATTTGGCCACACCACAAAGCTTGTGGGATCTTAATTCCCCAACCACAGATCACCTCCTGCCTTGGCAGGCAGAGTCTTAACCACTGGGCGGCCAGGAAATTCCCGAGACGTGTCTTCGTTTCTGCAGTCCAGCCACGTGCAAGGGTTTGGCTTGGCATAAGGATTCAGATGATAACTACGTTCCTTACCATCAGGCAGCTGGCCTATCTGTCTCTGTGTTTTGTGCCGAAAGCTCAAGAGGTCTAGATTCTGTTTTTGATGCTTAGGGAGAGAGTAGAAAAATAAGGAAGTGTTACTTTTCTTAGACTGCTGCGTCTTACTCTCTAAATACGGAGTTCACTGTCTCATTCTCTGGGTGACGTGTTGTTGTTGTTGTTGTTGTTGTTCTTGGGGATAAGGATGGCAGGGGAAAACAGAGAAATGGAACTAATCGACTGTTAAGTGCTCAGTCACACCTGACTCTTGACGACCCCAGGGACCATAGCCCATCAGGCTCTTCTGTCCATGGGATTCTCCAGGCCAGAATACTTGAGTGGCTAGCCATCCCCTTCTCCAGGAGATCTTCCCCACCCAGGGGGTCAAGCACAAGTCTCCTGCATTGGCAGGAAGGTTCTTTACTGTTTGCCACGAGGCAGGGAGTTATGAGTTGGCCAACTGCAGCAGCAGGGACTCAGGCAGNGTGTTGTTGTTGTTGTTGTTGTTCTTGGGGATAAGGATGGCAGGGGAAAACAGAGAAATGGAACTAATCGACTGTTAAGTGCTCAGTCACACCTGACTCTTGACGACCCCAGGGACCATAGCCCATCAGGCTCTTCTGTCCATGGGATTCTCTAGGCCAGAATACTTGAGTGGCTAGCCATCCCCTTCTCCAGGAGATCTTCCCCACCCAGGGGGTCAAGCACAAGTCTCCTGCATTGGCAGGAAGGTTCTTTACTGTTTGCCACGAGGCAGGGAGTTATGAGTTGGCCAACTGCAGCAGCAGGGACTCAGGCAGAGGTACCGGAGTGCAGTCAGTGTGACGGGCAGCTTATTTTGGCTTTCTCTCTGTGCCTTGTCCTTGACGTTCAGTCCAGGGGACTGTGTTTATATAGCAAGAAGGGAGAGCGTCCGTGGTCTCCTCTCTGGGGAGCTTGCAGCACTTCCCTGAGTGCTCACCCGGGTCTTAGAGACTAGGGATGAAGATGTGAGATGATCCAGTCCTCTGCTCTACCCAGATGTCTGTGCCCCTGTTCTGCTTAGCTCCACTGTATCTGCTGGTCAGGCACGTGTCACATGCTAGCAGGTAAAGCCTGTTTTTATTCTGAAAGCTCCACCAGAACAGTCATTTTATCTCTTCTGTGGTTTGACCAACAAAATTGGTTAAAATTTCAGGAAGCAGTACTTAAAGCAGAAGTGTTTTGACTTAGATTTACTTAAGAAGTCTCTCCGTAAATGTAGAAAATAAAAGTCCCCTGGTCCAGGCTGCTTTCCCAGAAGCAGAGGGACAGGCCTCATGGCCACCTTTCAGCTTTAGGATCGAATAATTGCCTCTTCCTTTCAGGAGCCTTATTTATAACCCCGTAGTCATCCCCACACTAAGTTTTTCCGACATTTCACCCAGATTTTCCTTCCCCTGATAATTACACCCCTGTTTCAGGCTGAGCATCTCCCCTCCTCTGTGTGTTTGCACCTTTCAGATATTTGCAGATTGCTGTCGTGTCGCCCTCTCAGTCACCACTTAGCCGAGCTGTGCGGATTTAGCACCTTTTATCTTTCCCTTTCAAGGCAGGCAGCCCCGCCCCTGAGTCATCTCCCGCTGCTCTCTAAGCGCACTTCAGTTTTCTGCCCTTCCATCTGGCCGCATGACTGCCTGGAACCCAACAGGGGGTCACGGGTGGGCATTGTTTTCCTCCTCTGCTGCACTGGAAGCCAAACAGGATTGCGGTGCTCCAGCCTCAGGTCTCACTGACATTGCTGGTCAGTCCAGTTCAGTCACTCAGCTATGTCCGACTCTTTGCTACCCCATGGACTGCGGCTCGCCAGGCTTCCCTGTCTATCACCAACTCACAGAGGTTGCTCAGACTCATGTCCATCAAGTCGGTGAGCCATCCAGCCATCTCATCCTCTGTCATCCCCTTCTCCTCTTGCCTTCAGTCTTTCCCAGCATCAGCAGTGCTGGTCGGTGCTGCCCATGTGCCCTGTCCACTTAAATTTCTTTTCCCGAGTGTGCCAATTCAAAGACCAGAGGGGCAGATGGGTATAGCTATGTTTTCTTTTTGTCCTTCAAGTGTCACTGTGGGAAAATGGGATGTGTGTAGTTCGGGATCCTGTCAGCCCCTTGCTGGTATTTGCATGAGGTCTATAACCCTGACTGTTAATGAGCCATTTCCTTCTCTTTCCAGAAGTATTTTTCACTAATATTTATTCAGTCTTGATTGAGGAATTACAGTGCTGCTCTGTGCTAGGCAGTGTGTCAGATACTTGAAAAAATAAAATTGGAGCAAGACAATCCTCAGTCACTTAGAGCCAGACATCCTGGAGTGTGAAGTCAAGTGAGCCTTAGGAAGCGTTACTACGAACAGAGCTAGTAGAAGTGATGGAATTCCAGCTGAGCTATTTCATATCCTAAGAGATGATGCCGTGAAAGTGCTGTACCCAATAGGTCAGCAAATTTGAAAAACTCAGCAGTGGCTACGGGACTAGAAAAGGTCAGTTTCATTCCAATCACAAAGAAAGGCAATGCCAAAGAATGCTCAAAGTATCCCTACACTTGTACTCATTTCACATGCTAGCAAGGTAATGCTCAAAATCCTTTTAAGTAAGGCTTCAGTAGTATGTGAACCAAGAACTTCCAGATGTAANCTAGAAAAGGTCAGTTTCATTCCAATCACAAAGAAAGGCAATGCCAAAGAATGCTCAAAGTATCCCTACACTTGTACTCATTTCACATGCTAGCAAGGTAATGCTCAAAATCCTTTTAAGTAAGGCTTCAGTAGTATGTGAACCAAGAACTTCCAGATGTAAAAGCTGGATTTAGAAAAGGCAGAGGAACCAGAGATCAAATTGCCAACATACACTGGATCATAGAAAAAGCAAGAGAATTCCAGAAAAACTTTTGCTTCATTACACTAAAGCCTTGGCTGTTTGGATCACATCAAACTGGAAAATTCTGAAAGAGATGGGAATACCAGACCACCTTACCTGCCTCCTGACAAACCTGTATGCGAGCCAAGAAGCAACAGTTAGAACTGGATGTGGAACAACAAACTGGTTACAGATTGGGAAAGAGTGCATCAAGGCTGTATGTTGTCACCCTGCTTATTTAAACTAAACACTGAAGAATTGATGCTTTTGAACTATGGTGCTGGAGAAAACTCTTGAAAGAGTCTCTTGGATTGCAAGGAGATCAAACCAGTCAAATGTATAGGAAATCAGTCCTGAATATTCATTGGAAGGACTGATGCTGAAGCTGAAACTCCAGTACTTTGGCCACCTGATGCAAAGAGCTGATTCATTGGAAAAGACCCTGGTACTGGGAAAGATTGGGGGCAAGAGAAGGAGAGCAACAGAGAATGAGATGGTTAGATGGCATCACCGACTCAATGGACATGGGTTTGAGCAAACTCAGGGAGATGGTGAAGGACAGGGAAGCCTGGCGTGCTGCAGTCAATGGGGTCGCAAAGAGTCAGACATGACTTAGCGACTGAACAACAACAAGACACAGTACCTACCCCGAGAAGCAATTTCATCTTAGTTTTATTTGGGTTGGAAATACCAGGTTCTCACATTGGCTTACTTGTGGTAGCAGTGAGAGGAGAGAGCAGATTTATGGAAACATCCAGTAAACAGGAGCCAAGCTAAGATCAGACCTTTCGGATTCTGGAACCCCAGAGGGGCNCAGTACTTTGGCCACCTGATGCAAAGAGCTGATTCATTGGAAAAGACCCTGGTACTGGGAAAGATTGGGGGCAAGAGAAGGAGAGCAACAGAGAATGAGATGGTTAGATGGCATCACCGACTCAATGGACATGGGTTTGAGCAAACTCAGGGAGACGGTGAAGGACAGGGAAGCCTGGCGTGCTGCAGTCAATGGGGTCGCAAAGAGTCAGACATGACTTAGCGACTGAACAACAACAAGACACAGTACCTACCCCGAGAAGCAATTTCATCTTAGTTTTATTTGGGTTGGAAATACCAGGTTCTCACATTGGCTTACTTGTGGTAGCAGTGAGAGGAGAGAGCAGATTTATGGAAACATCCAGTAAACAGGAGCCAAGCTAAGATCAGACCTTTCGGATTCTGGAACCCCAGAGGGGCGGTCTTTGGTCAGAGGTGGTTCGCACCTCCCTGCTCCAGTGTTGAAGCAATGCCCTCCCCTCCTTCCGCTTCCTAATGGCCTCATGTTCTGGGCGCTGCCCAGTTTCCAGAAAGAATCTTTCTGACCTCTTATCCCTACTTCTCTTTAGACAGAGCTTGCTTCCCCTCTGCCATCTGCTATAATGGACTATCCTTGAATCAGGTACGGGAGCAGCTCTGCCCTCTCGCCCTCATTTCTCACCTCCTGCTCTGACGTCCATCCCCAGCTTGTGACCAGGAGAGGGCAGAAGCCAGGGCCGTGTGTGGGAAAGCAGCTGCCTGAGGCTGCCTCCTTAGCAAGGGCCGGGTCAGCGGTGAGCTCGTGACTGACCTGTCCAGTGCTTCCTCCCAACAGTCTCCTAGACACGGATGCACCTGCCCGCCATAAGCCAGATATGGCGTGTTACTGCATAACATCCAGCACCCTACAGACTGATGACAAACTCCGTCACCGACAGCTTACTCAGTGGTGGGGAAGATGATATTGTCATGCTGCTAATTATTCATTAGGACAAAGTCTGTCTTTTTCATCATTGAGTTTTCATCTCCCAACCCAGTGCCTAACCCTGAGTAGGCAGTGATGTGTATTTGTGAAATAGGGGGAGAGAAGGTCTGCCAGGGGATCTCAGCAAGTATCCAAAGTCGGCAGAAGGCCCCATCCTTCCCTCCATGATCTCCAATGCAGTGACAAACACACAGTAGATGAGTAATAAACACCATCAACTAATCCTTCCAATTGGTTACTATTTCCGCTAGAGTTCTGTGTCCAGCCGCAGATGCCTGGCCTCTTGTTTGCTGGACTAAGAGCCATTGGGAAGGTGTCCCTTCTAGCCGAGGCAAATTTGTGATACTTCCCTCACTTCAATAATAAAAAAAAAAAAGGCACCACGCTTTGAGCCCAGAGGCTTAATTGTCATAAAACTCAACACATAATGTAAAATATTCAAGCAATATACAACTCTCTCATATGGCCATCAGTAGAATCTTATGTAGCCATTATCGTATCATTTACAACAATTTGTACTTCTTGCTCCAGAGCTGACTGACCAAAGTGTTTGTGTTAATTGACCTAGTTAGTCAATGTCTCTAAATGTATAATTTCTTTTTAATATGCTGTATATAAATCCAGAATCTGACATTTGAAAGGAGGCACCCTATACTCCCAGAGTCGAACCTGACATGGGAAATCTCAGAAGGGCATAATGCAGATGGTAGGATTTCCTGACCAGGAGAGAGTTTTGGAGCTCCTTCATTGTACAGGCAGAGGCCTTGAGGCTTGGAGATGTGTGATACTTTGTCAGCAGCAGAACAGAAACCAGAAATGATGTGCCAATGCCTGGTGATGGATTTTCTCTTTCTCAATTGTACAGAAGCAAATTCTCCTCTGGTTCTGTTTTTAAGTAATCTTGGTCAGCCTTCCTGTCCCAGAAAGCGTAGAGAAGGTGTGAGGGATAATGGCTTTTCCCTTCGGCAGGTCTGTCTGTCGGGCTTTAAAGAGGTCAGGGAGCCTCTGGAGCAGAAGCAGATGTGTCTGGCCTGCCTCTCCTGTGTCTGCCCTTGGCAGAAGTCAGCTGCAAGGGCCCCACGGGGGTCTCTTTCTTCTCCATTCTGCCCTCCCCATTATAGGGAAGGAAATATTCAAGAGTGTTTGGGATTTAAAAAAACAACAACAGCGTTTTCAGTATTCGAGTCTTGCCTGTGTCAGGGGTCAGCTTGGTGGCTGACCTGCACGTGCGGCATTGGAAGCTCAGCAGAATTAACTGTGTCCTCGTGAGCAGGTGGGGCGGCCCCGGGGCCTTTGTGGGAAAGACAGCAGATAGTGGTGATGGAGCCCCAAGCAGAATTGCAGCTCTGCCTGGCCTGCCTACCGAGGGCTTCCGGAACCCGATGACACGCGCTTCCTTCTCACCATCTGGGGCGCTCACCTTTGCGGCATGTGGACTGGNCGGCCCCGGGGCCTTTGTGGGAAAGACAGCAGATAGTGGTGATGGAGCCCCAAGCAGAATTGCAGCTCTGCCTGGCCTGCCTACCGAGGGCTTCCGGAACCCGATGACACGCGCTTCCTTCTCACCATCTGGGGCGCTCACCTTTGCGGCATGTGGACTGGCCCAGCTTGGCCACTGCAGCCTCCAGGTCGCTGTCAGACAACCCGGCCCTCATTCCTGTGATGTGTTTTCTTTAACCTTCCCTAAATCTGTTGCATCAGTAACAAGGCAGCACGCCAGCCTGGCCCGGCACCGAGGGGCATTTGAGTCGGAGGTACAGTGCAGATGGGCTTCCCTGCTGGCCAGGCTTTCAGGAGGGGAGGGCGTAGCAGGACTCCCCTCACTGGCTGAGTGTGTCCTCCCTCTGCCTTCAGCAGCTACGTCTTGTCTCTCCTACCTTATGACATTACCTCGTTTGACTTAATCTCTGTTAGTGGGCCGCATATTTCTCGTCCTGCCTTTGATCCCTTGGGACACAAAAGCCAAGTCCCAAAGCTGGTATGTAAGCACTTGGTGTGGCCTTTGACCTCTCAAAGAGGGCGGTCAGGCCACCCAGCCTTCTGTCCTCACACCTCAGTCTTCCCCAAGCCCTAGACCTTGCCGCTCCTCCCCCTCACCCCGAGGTTTTCAGTTAACTCAGTGCCGTAACTGTATGCTGTTTTCACTAATGAAATAGAGAAGGGAGACACAAGATCACGTGTTGTCACAACTGACCACTCTTGTGGAAACTGTATGTGTACATCCCCATGTGTGAGTGGGGGAGGGAATCATAATAAATGGTGAAAGCTCGAAAAACACTCACCTGCTCGCTCCGTCTACAGAAGTAGCTTGGCTCATCACGTTTCTGACACTCAGTCAGTGATGTAAAAGCCCTTCCTGCTTTCCTAGCCCCAACTGTGAGCCCTGGTCTGGTAACAGATTCCACCTCACTCACCCAACTCCCTGTTTTGCGATCCAGCCTGGGGCCCACCTTGTATCTAGGGATCCCCTGCCTCTGCTCTCATGAGAACCCCAGTGCCGCGGGGGCATGTCTGCCGTACACGTCAGCTCCAGCCGTTCTTGCCCTCACCTGCCTGGAGTCCCCCAGTCCTGCACTGCTGCCTTGTCCAACACTGTCTGGCGAGAGCAGTGCTTGACTCCAGAAACTGGGCTTTTTCTCAGTAGCTTTAGCAACTGACAATCTAGGGTTCAGATTGGCTACTTGGTGACTTGGGGCCACATGTCAGCTCATAGATAGTCAAGGATGCTCGGTAAATACTCATCCCCTCGCTACCTTTATTCTCCTAGAACTTATACCTGGGTTTCAATATTTGGTACCTGCTCTCACTGGATAGAACCTCTCTCTGTCCAAGTAATTAGCCTCGGCTAAGCCATCCTGACCCAGACCTGAGATGCGACGTTGAGACAGATTTTGCCCCAGAAGGGGTTACTTCAGAAGAGGCAGGTCAGAGAGAGGGATGAGTCAGCCTGGAAGAAAGGGGAGAGTGAATGATAAAGGCGGTGATAATAGTCTTGTTCTCAGGCAACTTTCCTTCCTCTTGCCTGCCTGCCTGATGGGAATTGATGTGCTAGGATGTGTTTACTTTTCCCATTTGAAGGACAAGGAGACAGCCTAGTTCAGCTTCCTCCCCTTGAAGAGCTGGAACCCAGCTCCTGGCAGGTGGAGGGGCAGCAGGACTTAGGCCCGCCTTTGCCTGTGAGTCCACATGCAGTGGTTAAGGTTTGCTCACCACAGGCCCAAGAGTCTCGCCAGGAAGCTAATCTGAATCCATTTCAGCTTGACTTGTTTGCCTCCCCAGGCTCAGTGGGCCATCCTGCCTCTCCAGTTAGTCACTTGGTGATCTCCCAGGATTCAGAGAGAGCTGGCAGGGTGTGTTGCTCCCTTGAGACTTCAGAATACCCAGGCAAGGACAGGAAGAGAGTGGGGACATCTGGTCCCCTAGAGTGACTCTGTGTCCTTCCTCTCAGTGACACCGCAGCCCCACCCACAGCACCCCAGGCACATCCCATCCAAGAGTCACAAACAAACTGAATGCTTGTTTTCACAGTACTCTTGTTTGAGCAACAGTGTTTTACCTGTGGTTATGTGGCCAGAATAGAATGGTTTATTTTCTTCTGATAATTATAATGTCTGCCTAGTTCACACATATAAAATGGAAAGGGTTTTTAGCTAATAACATTGTGAAAGTCATGGATGGGCTAGCTTTCATTTTTCTGGAGCCCTCATCTCTTCTCAAGGTGAATCTTAGGCTTTTTGGTCCCATGAGTTTATTGATGTCTTTTTCAAAAACCAGTTCCACTTGTCCCTCACAGCCTGGCACTAAGGTGTGGGCAGGGAGAGAGGCAGCCCTGGTGGCCTTCTGCGCAGGTGGCACTCGGGCAGGCCCTTCCCCGTCCCGTCTCCGCCTGAGTCGGAGAATGGTCCTGGCGCCAGCTCCAGGTGCTCCCTTGCCGCGGTTCCTCTCCTGGTGCTATGCTCCTCTTCCAGAGTTCTGTGTGACATCATGTGTTCCTTTGCGGAGGCCTGGAGGCTTGGAGAGAAAGCGCGCTGTTCTTGAGCTTCTGAAAACCTGGGGTATAAACTATTACCTTTCCTCTGAGCTCCTTGACCTTGAATCTGTGCTGCGGCCAGAAACATGCGCAGCCACCTGGCTTCATCTGTAAGGGATGTACCTTCTGTCCCAGCAGTGGTGGCCCCTGTTCTCCCAAAGGCTCCCAGCAGGTGTCCGCCCTACGCCACCTCCCGGAGCCAGATCAGCTGTCACTGTCCCTGAGGCTGTTTATAAATAAGAGATCATGCCTCCCAGCAGAACTGCCTATTGCAGCAGGAGAGGCCAGCAGTGGTTTAGATACGGGCACTAAGTGCATCCTGCCCCCCCCATATCTTGATTCCTTTCCTTTCCTAGGTCTCTAACCTAGGTCATGTTGGCTTCATAATTACAGCTGTAGTTTGAATTTGGGGGAAACCTAATTCAGACATCAAAATGTGACAGAGTTCATGGCCTGTCACAGGTGCCCACCATCGATGATAAATATCTGCAATACCAGTGACTGAAACAGAAAGAAGACGCAATCTGCTTTGGTTAGTGAGCACCCGTGTTGTACACAGTGCTGTCCTTGAGTACACAGGCGTGTGAAGGGTGAGATTCTGTCCTCAAGAATCTTGCAGGCTACTTTGTAGAATGAAAGATGACTGAGAGTTTGAGCATGGGTAATTGTGTCAGTGATAATAATGATACAATAATAAGAGCTAAAATGTACTGAACCTTTCCATGTGTCAGGCATGTTACTAAATGTTTGCCGGAATAATCTCCCCTAATTCCACCAACAGCCACGTGAGGTAGGTTTTACAAATAGGATAACTGAGGCTTTGAGTGGGCTCAGTCACGGGGCCTGATCACAGATCTAGTAAATGGCAGCTAGGATGTGAATCCAGGTCTGTCTGGTTTCAGACACCTAATATTTCATCAAGATTCTGTTTTTTTCTGTCCCCCATTCTGAATGAAATACTGATGGTGCTGTTGTCCCAAATACAGCCAGAGGACAGAGGGGGAGGCTTATTTGAAGAGGAAAATGACACCAAGTTAACACTTTTGAATTGGATGTGCAAGTCAGGTAGTAAAGAGAAAATGTCTAGGCATCAGCCAGAACGGCTCTCGGGAGGCAGAATGGCTGGGGATATCAGTGTAATTTAGATGAGAGAGCCATTTGTTTAAGAGATGGTTGAAGCAGAGAGACTATAGGCCCTTACAGAGCGAGGAGCCCAAGATAAGGATTCATCCCACATCTTGGTGGAGTAGGGGGTTTTTCCTGAATATCTTACTTGGAACTCCCCTGGTGATCTTAATAATTTCCAGACTCTGTGACCAAGATCCCCTTCTCCACTGTTGCTGCTGACAGTGGTCGCTTTTCCCACCTCAGGTGAACTAAACACCTCCCCTGCTACCACTTACCTGCCCTGTCCTGCATTATCATCTAGCACCCATCTGGCTCCCAGAGTCAGGGGACCATTCTTGCTAAACACCGGGCCTCACGGGCCCCTTTTCATCACAGATTCTTCCTTTCTCCTGACACAGGTATCGAATGCCCCAGAGGAGCCCGGAACCTCCCAGGCTTGGTGCAGGAAGGGGAGCCATTCAGTGAGGAGGCAACCCTTTTCACCAAGGAGCTGGTGCTGCAGCGAGAGGTAGGACGTCTTCCAGTTGCTTCTTGGATGAGGAGGGTGGAGGGAGCGGGGCTCACTCGGTCTGGTGTTTTCCTGCAGTGTCGGAGATCCGTCTGCCCCTTTCTCTGGCGCTCCGCCTTCCACGTCCATGATCGATTCCGTGTCTGCCCACATCCTGTTCCTGGAGCCCTGCTTCATTGACCAGCCACCCACCAATTGCTTCTCACCCTGGGTGTCCTGGGACACGGGGTGAACGCCGGCTGGCCCAGCCAGGATGCTGAAGCAGTGAGCCTTGAGCTCTGTGGTCTCCTCCTTGGTGAATCAGCCCAGAGCTGCCTGCCTCCAGCTGGATTTAGAAGCTTGACTAACCCTGTCAGGGGCCAATTTTCTTTGAACATTTATTTGTATCTTTGAGTAATTGCATTTTCTGTAGCGGGTTTTCTGACTTAATTTAATTGTATTTCTGTTTCTGCCTGTTGGGCTGGCTCTTGCAGGCAGGAGTGAGGCTGCTCAGCTGCCATGGTGCCCATCTACCTGCTAATTTCTATCAAGTCATAGTCAACAGATCCATCTTCTTTCCAGGAGTATGCCTATCACTCATTCTGCTAGGTGGGCACAAAAAAGGAGCAGTGGGAAGTGTGCTTGACTCAGGCCTAGGGTTTTAGATCTGCCTTTTTCCTTTTTGTTTTTTTTTTAAACAAATCCACAGGGTACGTCCTGCTTTAATGCAGTATCATATTTCATAACATAGTGAAAAAGATTATGGGGATCTTAGAGGTTATCTTGCTCATGGATCTTTGTAGATTCTTGGGAGCAATAGTGTGGGCTTCTTTGGGATGTTAAGTGGTACAAATACCTGTTTATAAGCTTTCACAGCTCTCATATTGATTTGAAATGTCAGTGAATATATTAAGGGGGGTGCTTAACCTCCTTAATTGTCTCATCAGTATCACATTGCCCTCTATTTCCTGTGTGGTCAGATGCATCTGTTCGTGAGGAAGCAGTCCTTGTGTTGGTATGCACAGTGTCTTTCCCCGCTATTTCGCAACTGCACAGTGCAGGCTGAATTGTTATCAGTTAAAGATACCCCCTCCCCGTATGCCAGAGAAGTGTTTCCAGAATCCACACGCTCCTGTTATCAGTAGCTATTGACATTTTTGACCCTATAGGAATTGAGTTACAGGGGTGGATATTTTAGAATTTCCCTCCTGCAATATCCCCTTTGAATAAGGAACTGCAGAACTGTTTCATGTTGGAATAAGCAGGTGAGTCCACTCAAGGTCATGACTTGAAGACTTCACATAGGGAGCAGGAACAAAGGTTGGTTGGTTGGTTATGCTTTAGATGGGGAAGGAAATCCGCTCACTGGGCTGCCTGAGACGTTTGTTGGTAACATCCTCATCACTTACTCTCTTAGTCACGTTTCTGTTCATTTCTCACCAGTATCCTCCTCCTCTTGTTTCACATCTTCTAAAGCACCTTCTAAAGGTGCTTTCCCTTTTCTTTTTCAACTCTTGTTTCCTCGGCCACTTTTCTTCCTGATCGTGTTTCTGGCCCATTGAAAATATCCAAAAGCACAAGGGGGTCAAAGAGAATACTGACCCCTGAAAGGAGTGAGTGGCCCAAAGCTTTTCTACTGTCTCATGGTTATTATGACCTTACCTTTGTCTGTGTACTTGCTGATATTTGATTGTTGAAAAAGCTAGAGTTTTCCCCATCCTCTTTGGTCTCCCTGGCATCCTCAGTCTTATCCACGGTTGATATTGATCTTTATTAGTTGGAGTGTCCCAATCTTTCATAGCTGTAAGTTGGGGATTCTTGATAGAGAGCCTTTCCACATTTTCTTAGCCGCTTGGATGATTGTTGGACTGATGGGTTTGAAAGGTCTTTATGCAGAGGAAAGACAAGTATGGCCTAAACGGAGGATAACTTGGGATTCTGACCAAAAGAACCAGTTACAGCCTATTCTGGGCAGTTTCCTTCATAGTATATAAAAACTCCTTTCTGAACAGCATAGGAATGAGGAGGGGTTTTTGTTTTGTTATAGGTTTGTTCACTAATTTTCGCCTGTATAGTATCCTCGTTTTTATTTCAGGAGCTGTCTTAGGGAGCATTTCTCTTTGCCATCTTCCCCCTACCCAACAAGAATGTAGAAAAGCCCGCCAGATTGGTCCTCAAGTGTAGAGGTCCTTCCCACCCTTAGGAGAAGGGCCATGTGGTTGGCTGGGTGGCTGAGCATGGGACCACAGACGTGCACTGCACGTAACTCTCGCTTTCAGGGCAATGTCCACTGAAGACTTCATTCCAGGAACTCTTCAGGGGCCAAACTGCTGCTGTGATGGCCGCAGGTGAATGGGTTCTCTCACCTCCTGCCTGTTCCCTTGGTAATCACGTTTAGCTCAGTAAAACAGGTGTGGTGATGCAATTGTCCTTGACCCTCCAACATCCCCCCCTCTCTATATATATATATATGTTTTATTATCTTTTGGGCCAGCAGTTCTCCAGCCCCTGCCTACCTTCCCCAGTCACTACAAATCTGATCTCAGAAAGGAGCAGCACTCGGGTCTTATGTTGATTTCACAGCACCTCCTGGGCCTCATGTGTGACCCCACAGAGGGAGGCGTGGCCATCGAGCTGGACTCAGGAACCCAGAGACTGCCTTGAGAAGGATGTGAAGTAGGGGAGAGACTGTGTAATAAACACCCTTGCAGGGAGCAGACAGAAAGCTCAAGTATGGGGCACCTTGCCCTGAAAACTGTCTTCTTATTTATGAGATGCACTGTCTTACCTTTGGGTCTATGGGGCAGGAAGTGTTGCCTGTCTCTTTCCCAGTTTCGGGTGGAGACAGACTTGCAGTTTTAGCTGCACTGTCACACACAAGACCCCTCTCATTTCAGCCAACCCCCATTATCTTGAGACCTGAACGCCCTGCCTTGCCAAAATATGTTTTTACAATGACACTCATCAGGGGAGAGTGCCTGGCATTTTGGCCATAACGCAGCTCATTTTCCTGAGTGTCTCCCTACCACCTCTCGTTGCCTTTCTTCTTTTTTTCCATCTTTCTTCATGGCCCTTCACCTCAGCCATTGGTTCCTCTTGGCATGTATTCCTTTCCCTGAGTCGGGAGCCTGGCAGGACTGTTCAGGTCAATGGTCTGGGTGTCCTGGTGGTGCTGCCAGCTTCAGGGCATTAACTGTAGGCTAGACACCATGTTGTTACCTGGTTCTCTTTGTGACCTGGAAGGCCGCAGCAGCCCAGGAACTCTCAAAGAACTTCAGCTGTTCTTCCCAGCCTCGCTCATTTGGTGTAGAGCAGGGGTGGGCAAGCCTGGCCCACTGCCAGTTTTGTAAATTAAGCTTTATTGAAACACAGCCACACGAACCTTTTTACATACTGTCTATGGGTCCTTGCATGTTATAATAGCAAGGTTGAGTGGTTCCAACAGTATATATGGTCCGCAAAGCCTAGAATATTTACTGTCTCTCTTTTTATCAAACATGTTTGCTGACTGTACTACACAGGTTTTGCTGGGTTGGGTTTAAATAGCTGGGTATAGCCCTGAAAATGGATTTGTTCTCATGTCCCCTGCCTTTGAGGCTGGACCACTTCTGGATCACACAACATGAGATCATTGTGTCCCATTGGACGACATGTGCTTGGTGACATCCCCTCTGCCAGGCACCCTCCACCCCCCAAATACAGCTGCCTCTGTCAGGCAATTCCCTGCCACATTGCCAAGGACAGGAAGATCCGGTGTAATTTCCCAGATGGAGAATTGTGCCCGTTGCTAGCATCTTCCCAGAAGTAGTGGTGAGAGAGAGCATTAGATAACCAACCGGCTTAAAAGTGCAAACTCCAAGGTTTTCACACTCCAGTTATCTTGTGGTCCTGGGTAAGTGATTCTTTCCTGCCTTGGCATTGCTGTCTAAAACATTGATCCAGCAATCCCAGGTCATCCTCTTCTTTCTGAGGCCCTTCCTGTGAGTTAAACAGTCACTGGGGAGTCTCTCCACACCTTTGTGTCAGAAGGCCAGCTAGCTAGCTCTCACTCACTCACCCGCTGCTGCCGATGCAGCAGGAGAACCTGCACTGTTAGAGAGGGGCCCAGAAGGTATTATTAAGAGGTAAGCACCACAGTTGAACCCTCTTCACAGTTCCTGGCTGTAGGAAGGCAGTTCCCAAGGGGATGGGGGCATCATTTCCACGGCCTTTCTGAATGACCCCTTTGTCCTGAGCTCTCCGAAATTGCCCTTTGCTGCTGCCTGGAAAATGACATCCTCATGCTGGAGAGTAAGCCGAAAACTCTGGCTGCTGCCCTGACCTATTTCCCTTCTTCCTGCCAGCATCCACAGGGAGGCTGTCCCCCTAGGGAGCTCATTCTGCAGGCTGCAGTGGCCAGGGCTCAGACCTGGATTCCCCCCTCCCACTACCCCTGCTTTAAAAAAAAAAAAATAGAAAAATACACAGAAGCATCACAAGCAACTGTTGCTGTTTGAAGAGCAAGTATTTATGTTTCAGAAAAATGTGGGCTCAGCATTGAATATTGGTGTCTTATTTAGAGGGGTTTGTCTGGGAAAGAATACTTAATTAAAAGGAAAGTGGTTCCTTCTCCTTTGTTTTAGCACCAAATGTACTGCGTCTGGTCTGAAAAAGGTAAACCAGTCTAAGCAGTTCACCGCTGATCAAAATAGTGTTTTCCCTCATGCCCTGTCTTTCCCCAGAGTTCTTGGTACCTGCCCTCTCTCCCTTCCTTTCCCGTCTGTCCATGCAGGCCCCCTCCCTGTCCAGGACACAAGTGTAAGGAGGAACAGTAGCCACGTTACTTCTCTGGATCAAAGCAATGAGGATGGTTCAAGCCACAGGAAGTCCACCAGGGTGGAGGATACCCACTTTTCTCCAGCTCTTATCAGTATCTTGCCCCTTGGTAGCCCTCCCTGAGCTGGAAAGAATAACCTGCTGGGAAAGCAAGCCAGCCATCCGGCAATGTTGCACTTCTTTATACAAAGACACCCTATTCTAGATTATCTCTACCACTGCCCAGGAAAGAGCAAAGACAGCAAGGCCAGCTTTCTAAACACCTCTGTTATCCCCCAAGGCATTAAAGGCTATTTGGAGGGCTGAGGTTTTTTCTTACCTCCCCAACACATTCTTGACAGTTCATCACCCACAAGGGGTCTTTCCTTTTTTTTTTTTTTCTCCAATTAATTTAAGGCTATTTTCTTTGATGGGGGCTCAAGTAAAGATTTTCTGTCTTAATAGTGATCAATTTTATATAGCATTTTCTAGTGTAAAAGCACTTTCTTATATAATACTTTGTTTTAATATCACAGCAAGCCTATAAGAAAAATATTATCCCCACATTTACAATTCTAGAAACTAAGATGTAGAGTGAACTGCCTCTATTCACAGAGCTTATTGTAGGACAAATATCAATACCAAAATTCAGATGTCTGCATTCCCAAATGAGTGTTTTTTCTTCCCAAATTTTGCCAGTTTTGCTATTATAAGGTGGCTGTTCTTTTTAGCTGTGTTGTATATTCCTCAGCCTTCAAATATCTGGAACTAATAAATTTGTAAAGGATCTGCCTGGAGGCCTAGCACTGGTTGAGTGGTCAGAGTCTCTAAGTCTGATTCTGGGGGCCCACAACTGCAGAGGGGCCATGCCTTCTCGAATTACTGACTCTCCTCTTGTCATAGTTCTTATATCATTTAGCTGCTTGATTCCTGCTTCATCCTTTGTTTGGCCTTAGTGGGCCTTAATTTTTGTATGATTTCTCGCTGACCTGCCTTGCTTCATATCAGTTTGATCATGTATGTCCATATTTCTATTTTTAACCCTTCTCAAAAGATGCATTGTGTATAAAACTGTAACTCCCCATTGCCTCTGGGATGAAGTTTAATCTCCTTAGTTTACATGTATCTTTCATAACCTCTGAACTTCAGGTATCTCCACTATTTGTTTCAATCTGCGCCTCATCAGAACTGACATTATAATTCACGATTCCCCATATGTAACATTTCATTCCATATCTCCCATCCGTGAGGTCAACTTAAGCTCTCCACCCAGTATATCAACAACCCCCTTCTTTTGCTCTCTTATTCCCATCTGTCCATCCAGATATACCCCCTTCTCTCTCTTTAGCGCTCCCTGGATCTCTCAGGCTGGGCAGATGGCTCTCCTTCAGTCCCCAGAGTGCTGTGTCCATACAGACATCTGTCATGTACTGGCCAGTGATGTTGAAGTGATCTGGCTATGTTGGTCTCCCCATCAAATTGTTAGCTCCTCAAGGACAAGAAGGAAAGGAAATGGCAGAAGGAGAAGGAAATGGCAGCCCACTCCAGTATTCTTGCCTGGAAAATCCCACAGATGGCGGAGCCTGGTAGGCTACTGACCATGGGGTCGCAAAGAGTCAGACGCGACTGAGCGACTCCACTTCTTCACTTCACAAGGACGGGAATCATGCATTCTGCCTTCGTGTTCTTGTATCTTGCCTCGTGTGTGAGAGACTCTCAACTGATAAATGTTCATTAAATCAACTCATTGATTCCCTGTGGCCTAATTCTAGAGACTGGGAAGAAAGCCTGTTCTTGTCTGTTCTGGTTCTTCGGGAAAGCTCTCTAAGCTTAACATTCGTACAGTGGAGAGGAAGTCTTTGGAGTATTGAGGTTGGACATACAGCTGCTAATTTAGGGTCTTCTCATAGAAAAAGTCCAGTACTCAGACCTGACTGTGTGCTTTCTAGGGGACTCTGACCTCCTTTGGTCTCCCTGTCTGACAGATAGGGTAATGAGAAAATGGTATTTGAGTGTTTTTTTGTTTGTTTTGTTTTTAATTCCAGTGTTCAAATAGAAAGCGTTATGTCCTTCCCCACTCTCCTAATAGATGCTGCTTGTCTCTTTCCCTTCCTGGTGGTTTCCATCCTCTGCTTTTGTTGATCTAACTGCTAACTGAGGTGAAGCGTTTATTTTGAAGTCCATATTTCTGTTCAGGGATAGGCTGTAAGCACCGTGTGAATACTAGGCTGCCCACTTACAGCCCCTTCACTTACGGGCTCCTGACTCTTGCCAAATTATCTCTCAAAGCTCTAGGAGGAGGACCCTCAATTCCCGTTCTAGTCCCATTCCATGAAAATGGCATCAAAATACAAAGAGGTGAGGCTAAATATAATGAAAAATGTCACATTGCCCTTTTCTCCCTCCTCCCTTCACCCCCACCCCCATTGGCTTTTAAACTCCTTGGGAGCCAGTCACCAGTTGCCTTCCCCAAGCAAACTCAGCAGCGTGCACTGATGGGAGCCAGCAGCGTGCTGGCTCCAGTGGGATTCCTCTCAGCAAAGCTGCTGGCTCAGCTGGCTGTTGTCTGTTTCCCTGTTCTTCTGCCTGGAACTTTCATAGCTAGTCAAGCATAGAATTGCATCCATTCTTCTGAAATAGCTGCTGGGCCTGATTCTTCATTGGCTTGGCCAAGATCCTATTACCTGTAATTATGTCATACAGCCTGACTGGTATAGGTTTGATAGCCCTCACTGCCCTCCAGAGGCTAGTGTTTGCATCCCAGGCTGGCTGATGAGGGGGAGGGGGTGCAGAATAAAAGTTAGGTCCACAAGAGATGCGGCCTCCTTATAGCTTCTATGTAGGATATATATATATATATATATGTGGGAAGCTCTCTCAGATGCCGTCGTATCTCAGGGATGAAGATCCTTTTCAGCAGAGAGACTCTTCCTTTCCCTGGATAACGGGTCCTTACTGTGGTGAACTCTTTCTTGATAAACTTCTCTGTTTTTTCTGCCACTTTAGTTTGGTTTTTCTTACTGTTCCTTCCAGTGCAAGAAAATTAGAGGTGTAGACCTAACAAATTGTTTCCTCCATAAGTAGAAGCCTTGGCAATGCTAGGGCAGTCCCTGGCACTGGTTTTTCCTTTCCATCTTTAGTTGAACCCAAATCAGTCCTAGAGTAAAGATGTGAAAGGCTCAAACATGACTTCCTCTTGCATCTTTCTGCTGCAATAGTCCATAGTCCTTACTTTGAACCTTATCTAAATTGAGGCTTGGAAGTGAGTTATAGTGGGCAGTGATTGCCCCTGGAGAATGCATTTACTGGTTCACTAACAGATTATCACTACAAACATAAGGTCATGAAAATCCTTCAAACAGCCTTGCTAAGCAGAACCCCTGCCACCTATGGTATTTGATACTATCTGCCTGCCTGACATAAAATGATGTTCTTTATGAGCCATCCCTGTGGAACACGGCTATTGCCAGGCACGTTCAGCCTCCTGGTCTGCCTTCTGTAGAGCTATGGAGAGCCTCTGGCCTGGAACAAATGGAGAGTTGCTATCAGGAGGTAAGAGACTGCTGGGCTCCTCAGAGGTAAAAGTGCTAGTGAACTGGGTGACATTTATTTTAATTTAGATTTCTCTTACCTCTTCAATCATCCTGGGGGTTCACTGCTTCTAAGCTTTGGTTACAATTCTCTTTTAAAAAAAAAAAAAAAAAAAGGTGGCATGGGTAGGAAGGGAGTAACATTCTTAATGACAAAGGGCTAAAGAAAAGGGACTTGGAATTAGCGTTTTTCAGGTGAAATCCCATCTATGCAGTCTGTCCACTTCTTTCTGGAAGCCTCATTTGGGAAATAATTCTGTTGCATTCATATCTCTTGACCAGCACGTTGTGTTCACTGTCCACACAAGAGATGGCCTCGTGCAGACTTGCCCCGTCTGTTTGCAGAAGAACTTCACCTCAGACCCTGACACCTTGGCCCACGCCCATGTAGACCTGAGTGTGAGCCTTCAAGCTGGCATGTTCAGGGGTCTTCAGGCCTCACGCCTCCCAGTTCTGATGGTCCTAACTATTCCCAGACACACCCACTGCCTGAATGTTCATCATTTCTCCTTTGAATTACATGATTCAACTGATGCCATTTTAAAACCCGTCTCCTCATAGACAATAGCAGGACTGTCCACAGAGAGGAAGCAGCTTGTGGGTTACATTTGCTCTCCAGGTAGTATCGCTACTAACATCCTAGCATTTCACATGCAACCCCCCCCAGGGCATAGCCCTGACTGCTCTGGCAGATGAGCCAACCTCCACACCACCCTCTTCTTGCCCTTAGCACGCCCACTCCCTGTGTCTGTTACCAAGGACTGGACGAGATCCTACGGGTTCCAAACCTGGCTTTAGTGATGAACTTCCCACTTGCCACTCCACCCGTGACCGTTTCTGGTCAGCTGAACTTAAATGGATTTTGAAAATGAAAGTGACCAATGGTCTGTTATGAAACGCAGTGATGCATGAAATAAGATTATGAGCAAGCTTGAGAATTAACAGCAGAGATCCCCTAACCTGGTCTGAATAGCATGTCTCACATATTCAGCAAGGATAAGCTCATTCTTTAGACCCATCTCCTGAACACTGAAGGACATCTTTCCCTTCCTGGCCACTTAACAAAGACTGTTAGTAACGTGCAGAATCAGACCTACGTGCTCATTCCAGCTTCACCATTTATTGTGCAACCTTGGACATGATCCTTAGCGCCTCTAAAACCTGAGCAATCTCAGCGCCTTAGTGCCTCTAAAACCTGGCAATAGGTTTGATAATAGATTCTGTTATCAGTATCAGTATTCAGTAGAATTCGGTAACCCCCAGCGGTGCCCGAGGGGTTGGGCAGTGCAGCCATCCTACTAAACCTAAGCCCTTACCTCTCTGGGTACCTCTCCGTAGGGTTACCATGGATATAATGGATATTTGCAGTGTGCCCAGCACTGGTGCCCTGGTAGATAGGTAGATAGCTCACGAGATCTTTTACATTGTTCACGAGAATTCTCACCGAGTTGAGCTAAATCTAGGATTGGAACCTCACTGAGGACAAACCACCATAGCCAAGGCAGGCAGGATGGACTGGACACAGGCCTGTGTGTTGGGAGCATTTAAGTAGAATCAGGGGTCAGCCAGTCTCTTTTCTATAAAGAAGAGAAAAGTCTGGGTCTCTTTGCTACTGCTTCCACATCCTCCTGCACATTAGAACCACTTCTTCCAGGCAGCATTGTGTGCAGTAGAAACACTGATGCTCAGAAGTCCTACACCTACAAACAGAGCCTCTTCTCAACTTGACTGTGGACCAAAGATAAGCCGCCTGTCACCAGCAGGGAAAGCTGCTGCTGCTGCTAAGTCACTTCAGTCGTGTCCGACTCCGTGCAATAGACGGCAGCCCACTAGGCTCCTCCATCCCTGGGATTCTCCAGGCAAGAACACTGGAGTGGGCTGCGATTTCCTTCTCCAGTGCATGAAAGTGAAAAGTGAAAGTAAAGTCGTTCAGTCGTGCCCAACTCTTAGCAACCCCATGGACTGCGGCCCACCAGGCTCCTCCGTCCATGGGATTTGCCAGGCAAGAGCACTGGAGTGGGTGCCACTGCCTTCTCGACTCCACATATGTCATATGGACATCTAAGAAGCAGTGGCTTGAGGAACTGTGCCATGCACCCCGACTGCCATGGGGTATTTGGAGAGTGATCTGCCATGCTTTCTCTGTTTATACTGGACTCTGACCTTACTCATTTCCCGTTGTCACTGGAACTCGAAAATGAGGGCTACCAGGATGACTTATTTGTAGCCTGGCTGGGCCATGCTTCCTTATGCTCTGACGTCGCAGTGGTCTTTTTTGTCTCCATATCAGCTTACCGTGACCATAGTCATCTGACTGCCATGAGTTTATCTTTGATCTGGGTAAAGTTGGAGGGCTAGAAGAGAGTGGAATGCCAGGCAGGAGCTCTGAAGAAAGATCCAGGCGTTATCCAGGATTGAAAGGGACAAGAAAAGGAGCCACAAGTCCTCTGGAACACTGAGTGCACCAAGAGCAAAAGCTGTCCATTGAACCAGGAATGAGAAGTGAACGTAAAGCTGCACAATGAAACTGTGCCACTTTTCATTCCAGGTTAGCCTGATGCCTTCCCTTTCTTCTCCCTTCTCTTGATGCAGTGGATTTCCTTGTAACAGTTACCAGAAAAGGATCTTGGCCCTGAACGTATACCTAGAAGTGGAAGATCATGCAAACAAGACCAGCAGGTCCGTCCTTCCCCGCCAGAGCCTTCCATAGGCCACTGCACTTCAGAACCTCTCCAGTGCTTGCAGCGCTGGGCGCCCCTTGCCGCTCCAGTTAAATCAATCTAAAACTACTGACCCAGGGTTTTTATAGCAGTGCTGCGACGTTACATGAGGAGACGCCACACATAATCCATTACCACTGATTGGATATGGATTTTTGGCCTGGCCACTTGCCACTTGGTAATTTTAGAATAGGGTCACTTTCTGAGTTGGAAGATGCCTTGTAGGAGGATACTGGTGTTTGCTAAATAGTTGTTTCTTATCTTTATGCCCTCTTACAACCGCGCTCTCACTCCTGCGGGTGGGGCCGGCTGTCTCTCTTGTCTGCCTGGCAGAGTTGGCCAGGGCTCATCCTTCATCGGCTTACAGGGCTGCAGACGTGGCCGTTTGTAAACACCCAGGGTGCACTTAACCTCCTCTTCCTAATCTCAGCACTTCCACTCTAAACACATCAGCAGCTTTGTAACTTGCATTCTATTTCGCTTTACGTTGTGGGCCTTCAGGTATTTGTGGGAGGAAGGTGGGGAGACTGGCAAACTGTGTTGTCATTGATTTCGGAATTATACAATCACAGCCTGAGTCACTGTCCCTGGAGAATCATGCCAAGAGCTCTCAGCAGGGCTCTTGCTGCTTTCATGCGTGGCTTTTTATGGTTGGGTTCTGCTTTGTATTTGCCATGCAACTGCCTGCCAACCTTGGTTTCACCATCTGCAAAATGGGAGCACCTAACCCTGTTCCACCTGGAGAATACTGAAAGGCATGGGGTGAGGTTCCTGGGGAGTCCCCAGTTATTCCTATGTATGTAGAAAAGGGGTGCCAGGCCCCCAGTGACAGATAACCACCCACAAGCTGAAGGCACTCCGTGACCTGGAGAGGGACCTCTGATCATACAGTTTTTTTCCTCATCTGCCTCTGAACAGTTAGACCCAGTGGATGAAAGAAGAGAACTGTTGTTCCTGACCCTGAGGCCTGACCATCTTTGACTTCATTGAGCCAACCTTGGGTAGAATTTCCCTTTTCCTTCTGCCATGCCATCTGTCTGTTACATTGCCCCTTTCTTGACATGACTTTGGTTCCAGTAAGCACTGCTTCCTAGACAGCAGCTGTCCCCAAGTACTGAAGTGTTCTCAGTCTTCCTTAAAGCCAACTGAGTGGTCCAAGTCCTGAGAATCACAGTCCATGTGTGTCTTCCTGTTATGGGTTGACATCCCTGTCTGTGATACCAGCGTCCCCTGTTTTCTACTTCACGGGGGAAGACTATTCACATATAAATAACATCGTCAAGCCCGTCTGCACACAATCCCAGGATCCAGATCTAGCCTCTCGCCTTCTGATCTTTTTGACACGTCTTTCAGCCCAGAGTGTTTCAAAGGTCAGGCTTGAACCCAGAAGCCATCGTTTTTGTCATTATCAAGTGTGATAACATATGTAACATTATGTAACATGCAGACTAGTTTCAACTTTATCTGCTGCCTGTCTAGTGTTGTTTTGTGTTTTTTTTTTTTGCCAGTTGACCCAGAGGTGGGGTTAGTACAATGAAGCCAGAGTTTATTCTCAAAGCATTTGATTCTTGCTTCCCCATTCCGAATTGTAGTCAGCTGCTGACGTAACCTAGCTAGACACCACTGGAGAATGGCAGCATCAGAAATTCATGAGACCTTGCGATTCGCAGCACCTCTCAATCCACAGACTTGAGGCCTCCTGTCAGGAGCCGTGTGGCTTCCTGTGCCCTGATGAGGCCTACCAAGCATGTGAGGCGTAGAGGGAGCCCCAAGGCCACTCTCCATGGCAGCGCTGCTGGGGTGAGGAAGGGCCCTTGTTGATACATTTGCATGTGTCCTGAGCATCCATTACACCCCTTGACAGGAAGACCACCTCCAGGGAGGCCCTGCTTTCTCCTGCTGCTCAGACTTCTTCCATCTGTCCTCCTTCTCTCTCTCCTTCACCCTCCCCCTGGTGTTTCTGTAATTTGTACAGTATCGTTGAGAAGTATTGGAAAGATCAATAGCAATTCACCTTTTCCTTCATTGATTAAGGTGGTGGCAAGGAAAAATGGCGGGCAGTCCCGATTCATTTATCATGAGTGATCTCTTTCCTACCAAGCCACCAGTGACCTCTTCTTCTGCCTGTTACTTTGCTGGTCTGCAGCTGGGGCCACTCTTGTTTCTGGACTGCTGGAACAGGAATGAGAGAACCACTGGGCTCGGCTCCGGTAACCAAAGCTGGGTGGGGATAGAGACTCTGGCTTTGAGAGGGGTTGGCTGCGTGTGCTGTACTCTCAGCGAGAACAACATGGCAACAGCTGATGGACATTGCTGCCTCACCTAGCAGTTTCCTCCCCTTGTTCTTCCAAAGGGCACAGCCTGCCTTGACTACCCATTTTTCTACAGCATGTAAACTGAGTATATGGAGTAAAAAGCTGCCAACTGGCTGTTTTAGTGTGTACTGTTCTCCTTCGGGGGAGCACCTACCCCTCACTTGGGGAAGGTGATGAGACCACCCCACCCAACCCCCAAATACTTATGACATCACCCACCTGGGAGGATGCCCCAAGGTCTTTAAATCCTTTAAGAGGAAGGCTGGCCCTGACTCCAGAGGCAGCGCTTGGCTCACCCAGCATCTTTTCCCCTTCTGTGTGGTGGTTTGAATTTTGTTGATTGTCTACCGCATACCCTTACACAGGAGCATCTGTTGTCCGCCATGCCTTGCACAGTCAATAAGCCCTCTCAGCCCCTCTGTGGCACAAGCCAGTTTCAGAACATCCAGTCCGTGGAGTTTGGGCCACCAAGTGTCTGGAGCTGCCCCTGCTCTGTGACTTCCACCACCCAGCAGAGGGATCCACTTACTTGGGCGGGCACTTCGTGGGCAGTGTGAAGCCAGCATTGCCATCAGACAACTCACACTCTTTCGTGTCAGCCGGAGCACAGGGCCAGGCTTCTGTGGAGGAGCATTGCCACAACGGTCACACATCCTGAGTGCCTGCCCAGTGAGTTAAAGTCACTATTTTAGATGCCCCTCTCCCAGGAGGGGGATTTTGCTAGAAACCCAGTGCTGCCGTGTCAGGTAGCTCTGCAGTCTGCAGCTGCCAGACCCGGAGAAGGCAGCCAGCTCTCCACGAAGCTGGTTAATTACAGGCAAAGCTGCGGCAGGACGATTGTTCTCTTCCGGTGGATCATTAATAAACCACCCTGGCCTGCACAGACAATTCCATCACCTTCCTCGGTTTGGTCAGACAGGTCTTCCTTTCCTCCCTGTCCATCTAAAGTTTTCAAACAGCTGGGGAAGAGCAAAGAAGGGGGAAGATGTTCCACTTAATGCACGTGTTTTTCTCCTAAGCTGGAAAGCGGCCTCCTGCTTTCAGACGCTCTTGGCAGCCCATGTATGGAGGGTTCAAGACTTGCCATGGGTGGGAAGTGCTAGTGGCTCAGCTCCTAATATTTGCAGCAAACTACAGAACAGGCCCAATTTGGAGACGAGGCAGCGAGTGCAGCAGATGGCAAATAGTCCTGCTCCACTGGGGCCCGAGATGGGCACCATCTTCTCACTTCAGCCAAGGCAGCCTCATTTCTGCTCTGCCAGAGTACCAAAAGCATTTCTGGTTTTTTAGAAACTTCTTTTTTAGGCAAAGATGGAAGAAGGCAGAGCAAACAAAATATGGGAAACTCAATCTAGTTAAAAACATTTCCCTGTCAAACAACCTAAAATAGATCTTTTCCTTTGTTAGTTAGGAAGAATTTAGAATAGAAATCTACATTTCTCCATAGAGCATTGAGTGCAAAAATAAAAAATGGATTATAAATAGAAATAAGCATGACCCATTCCGCTTCCAAGGACTTGAGCGTACAGCCTTCAGAATACTGAAGTTTATAGCTATGAGGCCTATAGCATTTTACAGCTATGAGGCCTAGACGTTATATTTTCCAATCCATAGGGTTCACAGTAGTTGAGAACTGAGGCTGGAAGAAGGTGATCACACTTGAGCACATTCACACAGTAATTCATAGACCTGCATTCTCCACACTCTGGTCACATTGCTCTCACCTGCACTTCTACAGTGCCTCCCAGACAACAGCCACACCACCTGTCCATCCCCTTGCAGTACAGGTAACCTTGGAGACTATGACATTAGCAGCCTATAAAAGGGAGTTAGGTGTATGTGACAGGCAGACAGAAGAGGCAAGCCTGTGTGTTGTCTACACTCCATTATTTTAGTGAGAAAGGAACAAGGAGCTAAGTCAGGAGGAAGTCTTCCAGACCCTCTGTGTTCTGTAAAGAAGACTCTCACTAGACAAGAGTGTCCAGAGGGCCGCACACAGGAGGGGAAGTCCTGCCAGCAAGGAAGGAGGCCAGGTACCGGACCCACCTGGAATTTTCTGTTGCTTATCCTGACATGTGAATCATAGAAAAGCTGCTTTCCTGCCAAAAACTAAGCTTCAGAAGAGCCCAAAATTGGTTTGTTTACTAAGAGAGATGACCGTTGGGGGTCAGATTTCCTAGCTGGATTGCCCTCAAGGTACTTGGGGAACTAGGATTGCCCCTCAAGCTTGAGCTCTGTGTTCTGGTCACGTTCAGCCTGGGCACAGGGTAGTGCCTGGCTGCTCTTCCAGCATCTTGTGGTCTTAGACCTGCTCACTGTATGCTCACAGGAGGCCAGTCCAAAAGCCATGTCCTGTTACCAGGGTCTGGGCTTCATCTCCACCTTATAGCTGAGGCCAGTTACCCATCTTGGTAGCAGTGATGTCTGTTTGTCTTTCATGGGGTTGTCAAGTGGGGGAGGAACAAATTACATTTTCTGGCAATTTAATTAACTCTGATTTTTTTTTTACCCCCTCTTCTTCCAAAGCACAGCTAAATGGAGCTAAACATACACACAAGGGCTATATTTAGTCCTAATGGTGTTCTTAGCGTAGGGAAGGCACAAACCCAGAGGTTTATCTGCTACCTAGTAAACACAAGGAGGTGTCAGGGCTGGAGAATTCAATAGTAATAATAAGCATTTATATGGTGCAATGACAACTTTGATACAGGGCATAATTTTCTGGGGATTGCTATTAATTGTGCTTCTGCCTGTGAACGGCCCCCTGGTGAGGGGCTTTGAACACCACACAGAGTTAAGCTATATTAAACATCAATTAAAACAGTGTAAAATAGAATCAGAATAAATTATGCAAAGGTCAGAGTGGCTGTAAACATGCAGGGGAGAGAGGGGAGAAAGGGGTTAGGGCCCTGGGGAGCCTCATACACTGGTAGGTTCGTGCTGCTAGTCGCACTGAGCTTTCGAGTTTTCAGGTGTAGTAGATTTGCTGGAGAGTGAATAATGGTACCTTCTGGCTTCCCCCAGTTCAGTTCTTCCCCAAAAAGGTGTCAGAACCTACTCATTGTGGCCAGTAAGAAATGAGTGGAGATAACCAGGCAGTCCCCAGCACTGTCCAGTAGAACTTTCTGCGAGTATAGAACAACAGGTGCTTTCTGTCCAGTGTGACAGCCACTGGCCATTTCTGGGTATTGTATACTTGTAATGTAGTTATTGCAACTGAGGCACAGGATCTTTAATGAAATTTAAATAGCCACATGTGGTTAGAGGCTGCCCATATTGGACAGTGCAAGACTTTAGGCCATTTTTGCCCATACTCTCATACACTCAGGACATGTTCGATTTGCACTCTTCTTCCTGACCGGTTTGTGCCTTCTCCTACACCTCTCACTGTTTGTTTCCATTTTTCTTTTTCTTTTTTTTTTTTTTTTGACCCAGTCCTCTCATGCTTTTGACTTCAGCTTCCAAATTCTTTCCTAAGGGTCACAGACAATGCCAAGAAACGTGACAGGAAAACATCACCTGCATCAAACCAGACACCATGGCCTTGGCCTTACCCCCTTTTCTGCATGACAGCCCAGAGTCAGGCTAATACCAGACGTTTCCCACTGTCCGAGGCAGAGAAGAGGGGAGTGGCTTTGGANCTTTCCTAAGGGTCACAGACAATGCCAAGAAACGTGACAGGAAAACATCACCTGCATCAAACCAGACACCATGGCCTTGGCCTTACCCCCTTTTCTGCATGACAGCCCAGAGTCAGGCTAATACCAGACGTTTCCCACTGTCCGAGGCAGAGAAGAGGGGAGTGGCTTTGGATCTCTGGCTGGAGATCAGATCTACGGCACTGTCACCATCCCCCACTGACCATCTGATGTAGTTGCTGAATCTGACCCTTGAGTTTCCCGGAACCTGCAGGGATTGTAGAATCCCCAGGTCATCGAGGGAACACTCACCTGAGGTCCCTGTGGCACCTGAACTATGAAAATACCATTTCCTATAGCTCTTTCAACACTTGTTGAATGTTTAGAATGGGCCCACTCATTGTGATAGTATAGTGGAACAGAGGACTAGACTTGTAATCAAAAATCCCAGGTTTAAGTCCCGGCTCCTCCATTTACTAAATCTATGACCTTGACAAGAGCCACTATACCTCGGTGGGACTTTATCTTCCCCAATAAAAAAGACTCTGCTGGAGTGAGTGACCTGTAGGTGCTGCAAGGACCCAGCAGAAGAAGCCCTCATTGCCATGAGACCCTTCACCTCCACTCTGTTACCCACTTTGGGTGTTGAGCCTACATTTAAAACACCCTTTTCCTGAGGCCACCAAGAGAGGCCTTACCTGCGTCTGATTACCACCGACTCACACTGGGAGGTTATCCAGCAGGACAGACACACCCTGAGCCAGACTGGGTGGCATTCCCACCTACCACCCCCAGTTGTCATCGTACTCCTGTGCAGCTTAGGAAGTCAATGGCAGTCCCCATGACTATGGGCCCACCTCGGAGATGGTGTTTTAGCCTGCTGCAGAAGGCAGCAGAAGTTTCTTGGCTTAGGCAGTAGGTCCACCAAAAAAAAGAGAGGGTTATGGGACTTGCCTGATGTGTGTTGACCATCCTGGCCAGCTAGCTCGCCAGCTCCCTCCGCCCAGCAGTCACTAGTCACTGCTCCCGGGATTGTCCCTGGCCACCCAGAGCCCCTGTGGAGCTGCCAACACTGCGCAGCTCACAAAGGGCCCTGTAGCATCTCTAATTGAGGAGCTGGTGAGCAGACGCCCTCAGTAGAGGTATTTTTAGCTACAGTGATACAGCCTCATCTTTTTTCAGGATGTTTTGTTTAGGTTTTCGTCTTCTCTTTTTTTAATAAGTAAATTTGAAGACGGGGTCCCAGTCCCCAGTGCCAACACCCAAGAAGTTTTGGCACACACCCCGTACCACAGACCTCATGAATCCTGTCTACGGTCAGGTGCTAAGGCTCAGAGTTTGCCCCAAATACCAGGCCAATGAGCCAGAGTGCACAAAGAGAGAAGAGCTAGAATAGGGGTGGTGAACGCAGGCTGGCCTGGCGTGAGGTGCTGAGGGCCCCAGGTCAGCTGGAACAACTCTCCTTCCAAACCCCTCAGACCTTTGCTGGGTCTGGGGGACCGAGTGAGTGGGCCTCACCGTTACGGCAGCCTTGCCCTGAACAAGCAGTTCTGCTCCGTGGCTGACTGACTTCCAGGTGCTTTTCTTTTCCTTCCTTCTTCATCCTGGTCTGTGACTTGTCTCCTTTTCCTTGACCTTATTTATTTATTTTGTATACCATGCGATGGGGGTTATAGGACTTTGGTGGAGCTTGCGGCAGACCCCATGGGTGGTCCTGTGGAGGTGGGCAAGGGTAAGTTTCCCAGGTATATTAGGGGATACCATGGAATCATTTTGTTAATTATATTAGATGTGATAGTGGCACTGTGGTTATATAAGAAATGGCCATGGTTTTTTGGGAGATGCACTGCTGAAGTATGGAAGGGTGAAATGACATCATGTCTCGAAGATGCTTTAAAATATTTCAGCAGAGAAGAGGAGGGGATAGCTGAACCGAATATGACAAGTTCAATAACTGTTGAACCTGGACGGCTGGTATATGGGAGTTCATGACAACTCTCTATTTTCAGTGTTTCAGGTTTTTCAAATCAAAAGATTTTTTTAATAATGAAAAAAATGTTTAATTAAAAAAGCTCTCCGGGTGATTCTGTTGTTCATTTCAGGTTGAGAACCAGTGGTTTGAGCGATTAAATTTGGATCACTGCACCCTAGATCAGCTCTGACTTTGGATAACCTAAGACTGACCTTTCAGGATGAGTTCCCACGAGTAGTCTGCACCCCAGACTTATGACTGGGTGAGGTGCAGGGTGGGCACAAAGGACAAGCCAGACCTGGGTCTGCACTCAGAGTTCATGGTGGACAGCTGGTCTGCTATGTCTCTTGTGCCGACAGACCTCAGTGTCACCCAGCCCCAAGCAGTGCTACGCCACGTAGCGTGCCTGCCAGCGTGCCCACACTCCACCCTGAGGCCCTCGCTCACACACAGGAGACAGAGGACGGCTGCGTGGTGGCACACACCCAGGAGGGTCTGGCTGTCCTCGGTGTTCAGCACTATAACCTAGTGGGATTTTGCTGAAGCTGGGGGGCGGGGGGGCGGGGGCTGAAAGCTGCCCCTCCCCCTGCTCCCAGGAGTCCCCATGTTCTTAGCTCTGCATGCCAGTCCGTGATGACTCTTTTATGTCCTCGGTGCCTATGCGGACTCCAAAGCTGAATGTTGCATTGGCTGCTCAGCAGGTGGGGTGAATAGCAGCTGGCTGCAGCCAAGCTAAATGGAGCTCCAGAGCTCAAACTAGAAGCTTCCATGTGACATTTACACAGCACAGCCTTGCTAAGGATTCTGGCTTAGCACCTCTTCATTCAGGGGCAACCTGCCGGCCCTCCTTCACTTGAGGGGGGCCTTGTGATTTACACCTAAATGCTCAGCGAGTCTGTATGTCGCTAAGGGAAGCTGAAGCGGAGGGAAGGCTACAGACTGCCAAGGTCACACAGCCCAGAACAGCCAGTCATATGTACTGAGAGCCTGGGCACCCTCCTTTGTGCTCCCGGGGGAAGCCTTGGCATAGTCCTTTCAGCAAATGCCAGCTTTAGAGAGGGGCAGAAGTCGCCTCCTTCGTCTCTGTAGCGGGGCTGGAGCATCTGTCTTCCCTCTGAGGTCTGAGTCAGTGCTAGTCCCGCTGGCGGCCCGTGCTCCACCCCAAATTCCAGCACGGGCGGCTCCCTCATCCGGACCAGACCGGCGGGCTCCGAGGCGCTGTTTGGGTGGGAGAAGGTGGCTGTTCTCCCTGACTCCGTGCTGCTCCCTAGCACACAGGTCCCCGGTCTCCACCTGCAGACCATCCATCGTAATTGTCTGCCCCGTTGTCCTGAGCTCCTCAAGGGCAGGGCCCAAATCTTTCGTCTCCACCGTTCCCTGTCACCTGGCACGCTGCCGGCCGCTGGACTGACTCTAAGTGAACCACAGAAGGGCTTCAGCAGCCAGCGCCCGTCAGCCAAGGGTCAGAAACCTAACATTCAAAACAGTACCTTCTCCCTCGTTTAGGCTTCTGGACCTAAACTGGGTGCTGACCTGGAGCTGTGTCTGAGTCAGTTTGTAGAGCAGCCTCTGTCCAGGGAGGGGGCTGTTCTCTCCCCACTTTCCTTCAGAATAAATGATATTCTCTCTGTGTCTCAGTTTCTCCCACTTGATACCCACAGGCCTCTGAGCAGTCTGTCCTCTCTCCCCGCTTGCCAGGACCTCTGAGGAGGGTGACACGTTTGTAGGAGGGTTTCCCTGTGTTTTTTGGGGGGCCATCGGTGGAGTGATATCTGGCCTGGTGTTCTTGGAAGTTACTCTCCTAACCTGAATGAAACCTCCGGGCCACTGGCTTCGCTTAAGCAAAACCATCTACAAGAGGAACCCTCTGGAGTCAGTAACAGGACTGACCTGTCCAGGCGTGCTCTCGAATCATCAGGATGTATCTTTAAAATATCAGAGTCCTGTCTCCTCCATATCTGATCTAGAGGTAGAACGTTGGATGTTTTTTAACCGCTCTCTCCATGCGGTTACATGTATTGGGGACTGACTACCGCTGTGTCGGAGGGTCTTTGCCAGAAGGAGCAGTAACAGCCCTTGAACATCCACTGCTGGCCTCCCTCCCCCACCCCCCTGCCACAGGAAGGCGAAGATCAGAAGGGGTGTTTGCTGCTTCTGGGCACCCCTGTCGCCTTCCTTAACCGGTTTGGAGACACCGCTATTGTCCCAGGAAAAGCTGCAGCCCCACCCCCATCGCCCACCCCACGCAGAGCCCAGTGCTGCTCAACCTTGGAGGGCAGATAGGTACCTGTGGAAGGCAGGTCAATTGTGTTTTAGAGGACAATCCAGAGCTGTCTCTGCAATTTGTTCAAATGAAGACTTTTTTTTTTTTTTTTTTTTTAACTCTAGCTTGAGGGAGTCTCACCTGGGTCACGCCCGTCAGCTCCCAGGCATCACCTCCCCGCCCCATCGTAGCAGGAGTCTGCCTCAGCTGCAAGAGGCAAGGCCAGACACCAGTTGAAAATCCCAGACAGCTTCCTCCCCTCCCTCCACATCTTGTCAGATATTTCAAGCTTTGAGTCCTTATTCGTGCTCTGCCTACTTGGCTGGCTGTTCTTGCACTTGAGCGGCTTGTTTGCCTGGACAGGTCCAAGCTGTCTGAGCCATCAGCAGCTGCACCTCCTCCCTCGCGCCTTCTGTCGGAGCCAACCTTGATTCACAGTAGTGCAGATGGCCCGGCCTTCTCCAGCAACGCCCGCCACTCCCAGCCCTCTCGTGCCCTGCTTTCCGAGATGAAGGGGCTGGGCCAGGCCTGGCCTGCAGGTCAACCTGGGGCTACCAGGGAGACCACTCAGTTCATGCTCTGGCATATTAACCCAGACAAACACACTAAGAATATATATATATATTTTTTAATCTGAACCACATCAGATAAGGGTACGTCAAGGTCTAAGTTCAGATTATGGAGGAAACACTTCCCAGCCTGCAGCAGGGCTAATCTGTTTTTGCAAATAGCCCTGGTTCTAGCTTCTAACTCTGCTTGCTGACTGTTACTGACAGCTGAGAGAGAATCAGAGACAAGGTCAGGTGTCAGACATCAGCGTTCCCTCCTCCCCTCCACTTGTCTCCCTTTAAGGCAGACTGGGCAACTTCTCTACTGCGCCTTGCTTTCTCAGACGGGCTCCAGGTGCCAAAAGGTGGTGCCCTGTAACATACCACTGTCATCAGTTCATTTCCTTTTTCCTTGTCCCTCTCCAAAAGAAATGAAGTGGCAGATGACAAATGTGAGCGGAGTCGGGGGTGACCTTGGACATATGAAAGACATGCACACCAGGGCTTGGGCATCACTCTGCCCTCCTGCCGAGCTGCAGATGAGGCGCAGGAATGGGGGTCCCATCTAGCAGGCTGGGCCTGGGTGAGACCCACAGCCATGCCTTCTGGCAGCAGCCTGCAGCAGGCTGGGGTGCTGGGGCCACAGGCTCCTCGCCCACCCGTGTGGCTTGGGACCAAGTGCAGATACATTGGCTCATTCAGCTCGTCTGTAAACAGAAGGGACACTAGCACCTATTGGAATGCCATTGTTCCAGCAGTACCAGTATTCACAGGATTTACCCCGAGGCTCAGCTGCCACTCACATTATTTCCAAGCATTCTCCTCCATTGGAGAAACTGTCCTAGGTGAAAGTAGCTTCAACACAGCCCCCAAAGCCAGCCCTTTCATGAGGGAATATCAGGACTGAGATATATTATCCACTCTCCCTACAACTTGGGGTACTTTCCTAAGGACTGGGTATTTCTAATCCCTGATAATGCTACAGTATCTTTATTGGCACCCAAGGACCAGTAAAGGAAATTAGTCCTGAATATTCATTGGAAGGGCAGAAGCTGAAACTCCAGTACTTTGGCCACCTGATGCAAAGAACTTACTCTTTGAAAAAGACCCTGATGTTAGCAAAGATCGAAGGCAGGAGAAGAGTCAACAGGGGATGAGATGGTTGGATGGCATCACCAATTTTATGGACTTGAGTTTGAGTAAGCTCTGGGAGTTGGTGATGGACAGGGAAGCCTGGCGTGTTGCAGTCCATGGGGTCTCAGAGTCAGACCCAACTGAGCAACTGAACTGAAGGACCAGTAACACAGAGACTGAGGCAGAGGTTGCCTGAAGATGTATCTGCTGCTCTCCCCGCCATCAGAGCCAGCCATTTGGCGAGCACGCTCATGCCCTAGTAAGCATGATAGTGGATGGGATGGAATTAAGGGGCCTTCGATAGTGGAGGACAGAGGTGCCCGGCATGCTGCAGTTCGTGGAGTTGCAGAGAGTCGGACACGACTTGATGGCTGAATAACAATTCCACCCCTAAGAGTGGGGCTCTATTCTCTTCTATCCAATTTGATAAGGAAGGAAGGAAGATCTTTTACCTTTTACCAATACTTGGGAACGTTTTTATTTCTCTAAAGCCACAGGGTAAGTATCACCAAACTGCTGGATTTCCTGCTCTTCAGGACTGGCCCTGTCCTCCAGGGCTTCTGTCTTAGCATTGGGTGTTGTCTTCTCTTCCTGCTACAATTGCTGCTTGGCCTATTAGCCTCAGGAAACTTACTCTCTTGGATCCATTCTCTTCAAGTATTGCCATATTTTATCCACCTGCCTGCTTTCGTTTTTGATCCACACATTGTCATTATTTAGATCCGCTGGTCTAAGTGACCTACAGGCACAATCCAGGCTCTTGAGATGGGGGTCTCCACGGTCTGAAATTGACCATATTTGTCTTAACCCTTAAAGTAACCTTGTTGTAGCCAAAAACCTTAGCCAGCAAACACCTCACCAGATGCACTGCCGTCCACTCCACCTCACCGCCCTGGTGACACAGGAGAACAGCCCTGGAGCCACGGGGCACATTGTCTAGAGGGCAGCAGAGCTCCAGTGGGTGCTGCCATCCCCTGGCTGCCAAGCCCCTTGTCACGTAACAGGTTCAGAGGCTTGGAGGTTGGAGTGGGGAGGTTCTGTCCTCCAAACTCAGCACGGCATCTGCCGAGCCAGGCCCAAGAGGGCTGCCTGCATAGCCCACATCATCCAGGTGTCTGCTTGATGCCATGATGTCCCGGGCCTACGGAGGCTACATAAGTACAGCTGCAAGCTGCCCACTAGATGGTTCCTAATGCCCTAGCACAAGGTGACGCTCTCAGGCTCCATGTGCCATTCGGTATAGGTGTAGGCATGAGAGATGGCGCCCTTCTCTCCGGGGACAGGTAAGGAAGAGATTTCCCAGCTGAGTCTTCCTGGGTCTCTCTTCCAAATGAGAAAGAGCAGGCGCCATCCCCCCCCCGCCCAATCCCTCAGTGTCCCCACCTCTGCGCACCTGATTCCGCCTCAGTCCATTTCCCAGCCTCAGCTCTACTGAGGACAAACTCTTTACCCTCATGGTATTCTGTAAGCTGGAGCGGTAAGTCCCGAACCTCCAGAAGGGAGATGAAATGACTTTGTGGGGCTGACAGGTAACAGCACAGCCAGCATTTGTTTCGGGGTGTTGATTTCCACGTATTAATGTTTGAGTTGCTACTGAGCTCCCTTGCCCATGTGTGTGACAGTCAGGCTCTGTATCCACTGTGGTGCCCAAGCAGGGAGGCGGTGAGGGGCAAGAGCTATGCTGCTGTGCTCTGGCACCTGAGCACATTTCCATCTCCAGCACGGAGCTGCCAGTGGGGAAGTGCTGAAGTGGCACTCCGAAGGATCCACCAGGGAGACCCCTCCATCTCCTGCCAAGCTAAACAAACCCTGCCTTGCCCTGTTCTGAATCACACCTCCCTGCAGATTCATTCCTCCTTCCCTGGCGCAGCTCGGGAACCGCCTTCCGGGAAAGTCCTGGGTGTCTGCAAGAGAGGTGTTGGAGGAGAAAGGAACTGAGGAGGCAGGGGGAGTGCCGCTCAGTCATCTTTTAAGTAGAAGGGAAAAGGTCAGCGGAGCCGCACAGGGCCGCGGCCGCGTCAGCGTTGACTCTGCCTCGCTGCGGCAACGGGGCCGGCTCACCGGGGTGAGCGGTGGGCGCTGCCAACCCCACCCAGCTGCTGAGAGCCAAACACAAAGAAACGCGTGCTCTGTACACACAGATGGGTCTGAGTGTCAGCAGGAGCCCGTTTTTAGCCCTTGCCCAGGAAGGGCAGCCCACAACACAGTAATTTAATTAAATTTGCTTCTCTCCATGGCCCACGTATTTGAAGAGGTTTGGGGGGAAATGAATCTGGCTGAGGAACATCACCCTGCCACTCTGGCACTGCCCCAGAGCCAAGCCGCAGCACCATAAAGGGTCTCGCCATCCTGATTACGGCCCAGGGCATCTGTCTGCACTGCAGGCTCTCTGGCCAGGCTGCCTGCTGGAAGCAGTCCGTCTCCATCACAGGGAAGCCACCAGGGGCAAAATAAGGGGACTCCCCGCCCCCGACTCAAGACCTGCTGGCAGCAGCCTCAGCAATACCTAGAGCCGTGGTGGCATTAGCTCTCCCCACTGGCCTCAGAGTACGAGAAGGGAGAGGGCAAGACAAGAGGACCCCCCCCAGCCCACCCCCACTGACACTGCGGCCTCAGTCATCACCCCAGTTTCAGCGTTAGCCCACGTGCCTGGGCTTCTGCCCTGAACGTGATCGGTTTTTAAGGACCTGAAATGGACTCAGCTTTTTCATATTACCCTGCTGCCTGCCTCAGGTGCTGTCAGTTTTTGTTCATTATGCCTGAGCTTAACTCACACCCAGACCCCCCTGACCTCCCACTGCCTCCCAGCCAGTCTTGCATTAAGTTTATCAACTCCTCAGGGCTTCCCTGGTGGCTCAGTAAAGAATCTGCCTGCAGTGCAGGAGATCTTCCCCTGGGTTGGAAGGATCCCCTGGGTGAAGGGAATGACTACCCACTCCAGTATTCTTGCCTGGAGAATTCCATGGACAGAGGAGCCTGGCGGGCTGCGTCCACGGGGTCACAAAGAGTCAGGAGTTGCCTAAGCTTTTGCTTCTCCCTCCTGTTCAGAGTGTCTGCCTTTTCCTCTTAGCACTAACCTCTAGCCTGTCTCTCAGCCTTTCTTGTCCTAGGTCAGCAGCACCAAGCCTCAGAGAGGTACATTCTCTGGTGATCTTTCTGTCCCCCCTCCCAAGAGTACATCCTCCTGGCTGGTACTCTCTCCTGCGTAATGAGAATAGCTGTACCTCCGAGAGAAAGGGAATTTCTCTGGCACGGTTCAGCTCAACACCAGCAGAACACAGGCTGTTGCTTAGGAGTGGGAATCATTAGAGTCAGGCCATTATTGGAGGGGACCGGTCTCTAGGGGAGCTAGCAGAAATTACTGTTCCTTAATAGACGGAAACTCATTTGCTCAAAGCCCCCGCCCTCCTCTTTATTTCTCTGCATTCCCCACCTCCCTTCTCTTCCCAGCTTTGAAGTTGAGAAGAGAGGTAACTCCACCCGATCCAAGATGGCAAATTTCTACTAAATTAACTTGGTTAAAAGACATCCTTGGCTGCAAGCGGCTGTTTTTTAGAATGTTTCTGTTGGGACTTCACTTGAAACCATCATGGAGGAGACAGATTCTAATTAAATGTATGTGATAGAATTCTAGCCAGGGCCACTCTGTCGTTTCCCTAGAGAGGATTTGTTGAGATGGGGGAAGGGGCATTCACTGGCTGCAGGCCCCTGAGTCAGCCCAGGCTGTCTGAGGTTTTCCTGTGAGGGTCTCTCCTTGCTTACAGTACCAGGGAAGACATCCCTGCTTCTCCAGTAGTCAACTTGACCTTGAACGGACCTCTGACATGATTGAGCTTCTGCAGAACTTCCTTCTACCTGTTCTTTACAGCTCTTCACTTTTATGGAGGTGGGGAGCCTGGTGGGCTGCAATCTATGGGGTCGCACAGAGTCGGACACGACTGAAGTGACTTAGCAGTAGCAGCAGCGTGGCCTCAGCCACAAATGCTCCTTCTAATTTGTTTGCTGGCTGGGCAGCAGTCAGAACTCTCCTGCTCTGGAATACTCGTAGTTGAAGAGAAAGGAAAAGTTGCTGGATTTCTCAGTTCTAGTTGTTTGAGTAAAGTCAGGTGTGGGCACCATCGGGCTTAGAGTATGAAGCCCAGATAAAGTACTGGCGTGAAAGGCCTTCCCCTCCTCTCCCTGCCTCCCTGGAAGCAAAAAGTAAGGGATGGCACCAGTTTGCAGACTGCAGGGGCCACTGGTCACCTTGTAGCTTCTGTCCGTGGCGCCCCCTGCTGTTATAAGTCTCAGTAGCTCTGCCGGTGCTGGGCTGAGAACACAGAGACCTAGTCCCAATACCACCAGCTCGTGGGCACTGGCAGTTACATCTCCCTGGGCTTCCTTTTCCTCACAAATAAGAGGGTTCACCTAGATTTTCTGAATTAACTTGGAAACTCCCTTCACTGTCTCCACCTTCCTGAAGTCAGAAGCTGGAAATTATCTGTCCTCAGCTGCCCGTCCCAGGTCGACTTGCTGTGAGAACACATAGGTGATGCGGAGGGGCCCTCGGCTGACATTGATCCCACTGGTCAGAGCAGGTGTGGACTCAGAACAGGAATGCTGAGAGAGATTAAAGGACAGGGAAGTTACTCTGCAGCCCAACAAGCTGAAACCAGAGGCACAAGGAATAGTCCAAGTCCAGTCCTGTCTTGCGCTTGTTCTCCTCTGTGACTTCAGAACCTTTTTTCCTTGTACACGTGCGTACAACACACCCAGCAGCTGCCACTGCTTCCCTCACAAGGGAAACCGAGTGAAATGCAGGCATGCTCTCTGAGCTGTCTCAGTCTTGCCATATCCCTCTAAGTCTCCTCTCCCCATTCCCCATTGAAAAATTGTCTTCCCTTCCTCTGGTTCCTTTGGCAGTCTCTTCCTCAGCCCTCCCTCCAATCTTAACTCCAGACTTCCCCAACTCATCCCCTTTAGAGATGAATGGGAAGAATACACTGTCATGTCAGAAGGAAGCCATTGTCAATTCATACAGGCAGACGCTAATAGGATAAAGTATTATCCGACTTCCTTTAAGTCCAGAAATTAAGTCTTCTTGCAGTGGTAATAGATGATCACTGCAGCCACTGCAGCTAGGGGGCTGCGGGAACAGGCCGTCCGTATCTGAGGCCTGGGCTCCGTGTCTGGCACTGTGATGGGCCTGCCGCAAGGGGTGTGCTGTGCAATTCTGCAGACACCAGGCACTATCCAGGGAACTGCCTCCAGCTCATTCAGTTCACCTCCAGGGTGGACCCTGAGTAGGAGGACCTGTCTGAGTGTCCTTAATGAACCTGGGTGAGTGGGTTGGGCCTTGAAGCCTGGGGAACAGTAGCCTGAGGCCAGGAAACCAAACTTTGCACAGGGAACAGTTCGTGTGCGAAAGCTCATCTCCGTCATACTTGCTGACTCATGGAACGGGTAGAGTGGCTTATCTGGCGGCTACATCCCCACCTGCACAGACAGGGAAACCAGGGTTGTGAAATGTAAGAAACTGCAGATTAAGGACTTGCCTCGGAAGAGGAAACGAGACGGTGGAAAGGAAGAAAGAGCCACTGGGCTTCTAGAATGGAAGGAGCTTGCGGGGCATCCTTGGGAGGGGGAAGCGTGACAGGAGAAGGAACAGAGGGTGTGCTTTTTATTAATGGGGGATATAAGCAGGTGAATGGATATTAAAAAACAAGTAGATCAAGGGCTGTTCCTTTGGTATTTAGTAATTAATCTCAACTTTAGTAATGGCTCTGGTATTGTTTCTAGGCGCACAGAATGGATGAACTTGAAAAGCTAAGTACCACTTTGGTCCATCCAGTCCCCACACCTGGCGTTAGCGTGGCCTCTCAGTCTTACTGCTTCCCTGCTACAGGTCCAAAAATCTTTAATGGGCTAAGGTAGAGATGGCAGCACCATCCTTTCAAATGCTACCTTCCCTGGGCAAGAGAGTCTCCTCTCTCAGGGCTATCC
>SJYA01000599.1:2523425-2535627 GCA_006410615.1 Neotragus moschatus | reverse complement strand
CCCCCCCAGCCCACCCCCACTGACACTGCGGCCTCAGTCATCACCCCAGTTTCAGCGTTAGCCCACGTGCCTGGGCTTCTGCCCTGAACGTGATCGGTTTTTAAGGACCTGAAATGGACTCAGCTTTTTCATATTACCCTGCTGCCTGCCTCAGGTGCTGTCAGTTTTTGTTCATTATGCCTGAGCTTAACTCACACCCAGACCCCCCTGACCTCCCACTGCCTCCCAGCCAGTCTTGCATTAAGTTTATCAACTCTTCAGGGCTTCCCTGGTGGCTCAGTAAAGAATCTGCCTGCAGTGCAGGAGATCTTCCCCTGGGTTGGAAGGATCCCCTGGGTGAAGGGAATGACTACCCACTCCAGTATTCTTGCCTGGAGAATTCCATGGACAGAGGAGCCTGGCGGGCTGCGTCCACGGGGTCACAAAGAGTCAGGAGTTGCCTAAGCTTTTGCTTCTCCCTCCTGTTCAGAGTGTCTGCCTTTTCCTCTTAGCACTAACCTCTAGCCTGTCTCTCAGCCTTTCTTGTCCTAGGTCAGCAGCACCAAGCCTCAGAGAGGTACATTCTCTGGTGATCTTTCTGTCCCCCCCTCCCAAGAGTACATCCTCCTGGCTGGTACTCTCTCCTGCGTAATGAGAATAGCTGTACCTCCGAGAGAAAGGGAATTTCTCTGGCACGGTTCAGCTCAACACCAGCAGAACACAGGCTGTTGCTTAGGAGTGGGAATCATTAGAGTCAGGCCATTATTGGAGGGGACCGGTCTCTAGGGGAGCTAGCAGAAATTACTGTTCCTTAATAGACGGAAACTCATTTGCTCAAAGCCCCCGCCCTCCTCTTTATTTCTCTGCATTCCCCACCTCCCTTCTCTTCCCAGCTTTGAAGTTGAGAAGAGAGGTAACTCCACCCGATCCAAGATGGCAAATTTCTACTAAATTAACTTGGTTAAAAGACATCCTTGGCTGCAAGCGGCTGTTTTTTAGAATGTTTCTGTTGGGACTTCACTTGAAACCATCATGGAGGAGACAGATTCTAATTAAATGTATGTGATAGAATTCTAGCCAGGGCCACTCTGTCGTTTCCCTAGAGAGGATTTGTTGAGATGGGGGAAGGGGCATTCACTGGCTGCAGGCCCCTGAGTCAGCCCAGGCTGTCTGAGGTTTTCCTGTGAGGGTCTCTCCTTGCTTACAGTACCAGGGAAGACATCCCTGCTTCTCCAGTAGTCAACTTGACCTTGAACGGACCTCTGACATGATTGAGCTTCTGCAGAACTTCCTTCTACCTGTTCTTTACAGCTCTTCACTTTTATGGAGGTGGGGAGCCTGGTGGGCTGCAATCTATGGGGTCGCACAGAGTCGGACACGACTGAAGTGACTTAGCAGTAGCAGCAGCGTGGCCTCAGCCACAAATGCTCCTTCTAATTTGTTTGCTGGCTGGGCAGCAGTCAGAACTCTCCTGCTCTGGAATACTCGTAGTTGAAGAGAAAGGAAAAGTTGCTGGATTTCTCAGTTCTAGTTGTTTGAGTAAAGTCAGGTGTGGGCACCATCTGGCTTAGAGTATGAAGCCCAGATAAAGTACTGGCGTGAAAGGCCTTCCCCTCCTCTCCCTGCCTCCCTGGAAGCAAAAAGTAAGGGATGGCACCAGTTTGCAGACTGCAGGGGCCACTGGTCACCTTGTAGCTTCTGTCCGTGGCGCCCCCTGCTGTTATAAGTCTCAGTAGCTCTGCCGGTGCTGGGCTGAGAACACAGAGACCTAGTCCCAATACCACCAGCTCGTGGGCACTGGCAGTTACATCTCCCTGGGCTTCCTTTTCCTCACAAATAAGAGGGTTCACCTAGATTTTCTGAATTAACTTGGAAACTCCCTTCACTGTCTCCACCTTCCTGAAGTCAGAAGCTGGAAATTATCTGTCCTCAGCTGCCCGTCCCAGGTCGACTAGCTGTGAGAACACATAGGTGATGCGGAGGGGCCCTCGGCTGACATTGATCCCACTGGTCAGAGCAGGTGTGGACTCAGAACAGGAATGCTGAGAGAGATTAAAGGACAGGGAAGTTACTCTGCAGCCCAACAAGCTGAAACCAGAGGCACAAGGAATAGTCCAAGTCCAGTCCTGTCTTGCGCTTGTTCTCCTCTGTGACTTCAGAACCTTTTTTCCTTGTACACGTGCGTACAACACACCCAGCAGCTGCCACTGCTTCCCTCACTAGGGAAACCGAGTGAAATGCAGGCATGCTCTCTGAGCTGTCTCAGTCTTGCCATATCCCTCTAAGTCTCCTCTCCCCATTCCCCATTGAAAAATTGTCTTCCCTTCCTCTGGTTCCTTTGGCAGTCTCTTCCTCAGCCCTCCCTCCAATCTTAACTCCAGACTTCCCCAACTCATCCCCTTTAGAGATGAATGGGAAGAATACACTGTCATGTCAGAAGGAAGCCATTGTCAATTCATACAGGCAGACGCTAATAGGATAAAGTATTATCCGACTTCCTTTAAGTCCAGAAATTAAGTCTTCTTGCAGTGGTAATAGATGATCACTGCAGCCACTGCAGCTAGGGGGCTGCGGGAACAGGCCGTCCGTATCTGAGGCCTGGGCTCCGTGTCTGGCACTGTGATGGGCCTGCCGCAAGGGGTGTGCTGTGCAATTCTGCAGACACCAGGCACTATCCAGGGAACTGCCTCCAGCTCATTCAGTTCACCTCCAGGGTGGACCCTGAGTAGGAGGACCTGTCTGAGTGTCCTTAATGAACCTGGGTGAGTGGGTTGGGCCTTGAAGCCTGGGGAACAGTAGCCTGAGGCCAGGAAACCAAACTTTGCACAGGGAACAGTTCGTGTGCGAAAGCTCATCTCCGTCATACTTGCTGACTCATGGAACGGGTAGAGTGGCTTATCTGGCGGCTACATCCCCACCTGCACAGACAGGGAAACCAGGGTTGTGAAATGTAAGAAACTGCAGATTAAGGACTTGCCTCAGAAGAGGAAACGAGACGGTGGAAAGGAAGAAAGAGCCACTGGGCTTCTAGAATGGAAGGAGCTTGCGGGGCATCCTTGGGAGGGGGAAGCGTGACAGGAGAAGGAACAGAGGGTGTGCTTTTTATTAATGGGGGATATAAGCAGGTGAATGGATATTAAAAAACAAGTAGATCAAGGGCTGTTCCTTTGGTATTTAGTAATTAATCTCAACTTTAGTAATGGCTCTGGTATTGTTTCTAGGCGCACAGAATGGATGAACTTGAAAAGCTAAGTACCACTTTGGTCCATCCAGTCCCCACACTTGGCGTTAGCGTGGCCTCTCAGTCTTACTGCTTCCCTGCTACAGGTCCAAAAATCTTTAATGGGCTAAGGTAGAGATGGCAGCACCATCCTTTCAAATGCTACCTTCCCTGGGCAAGAGAGTCTCCTCTCTCAGGGCTATCCTCCATGGGCCCCAGCCTCATCTCTCTGACTCACTGCCAGGGTCCACGTGCAGCACCGAACTCACAGTCATCATGATTTTTATGGGGAAACATGATTTATATAACACCCCCCCACACCACCAAAATAATACTCTTGTTGTGGATAAACAGTGAGCTGCTATATCCCCTCTTTTCCTCTCCATGACTGTCCCTTCTTAGAAAGGAGGGGAGCCTGTCAGGATCAGAATTTGATTACAGCCCTGAGGGAGGGGTTGCTCCCAGCAGTGGACAGCCTCCAGCATCTCCCGCCCCCTGCCCAGCAGTGGACAGCCTCCAGCATTGGGAACAGGACTGTCGTGGGTAGGTGGTTTGGCCCAAGTACTGACAGCAAAGCTGGCATGTTCCAGAGGATGAAACCTGTGATCATGCTAAAATCTAATTCTAGCCTCTCATTAGGAAATCAAATGCTTGCTTTCTTAGGCTTCTCTTGGAAAGTTGATCTCCCTGCCTTTCTTCTCCTCTGCTCCATGCCATGAATTTCACACTGCCGGTCCTCCCCCCATCCAGGGTCCAGCCAGCCTCCTGTTTGTGAGGGCAGAGGAGTCTCCCTGGCTTTCCTCCCGAACTGCATTGCAGCCCCTTAGCCTCTGTATCTGCTACATAGCTCCATTCCACTCTCACTTGCTCAGATTATGGTGCTTCTTCTCCTGTCTTGTTTTTCTTTCCTCCAAGCCCCCCCCCCAACTGCTCTGAAGCCCCAACAGCCCTCTCTGTGCTCCTTTCTCTTCCTGGTGCCTCCGTGGGCCCACCTCCCTTGGCAAAGCACCCCGATAAACAAGATGATCTGAGAAGACACTAGGCAGCTTAGTACCCTCTTGGCAAAGGCCCAGGGTTTCTGGTAGTATTTCCTACCCCAGCTCTCAGCCTGTGCACCATTACCACCAGCTGTGGCACCTTTCCTATCCTGACTCGCCAGAAGAAAAGGTGATCTGTTCCTGGGCTAAGACAGCGCCTTGGGTCATCTAAAGGGCTCAATTAGCACAAAGAAGAAAAGGAAGCCCATCTTCCCCACAGTGCTTGGGCTTGTAGACAGTGCTGTCGTGCTCCCCAGGACTTCTGGGTAACCATCCCCCCTCATGAGACTAGTTCAGTAGGCGTGTTCTCTCTTTGGACGTGGATGAGGTTCAATAATAGAGGTGGTGATGGAGGCTGGTCAGTTGGTCTTCCCCTTATGTAATATCATCAAATTTTAATTCCTACAACAACCTATGAAGTATTGAAGTAGACACCAATATTATGTCCATTTTAGAGATGAGGAAAACGAGTATTTGTCTGAAGTCACACAGCTAGTAAGTGATAGAGCTAGAATTCAGCCTGGGGAGATGGGCTCCAGAGTCTGTACTTGCAAGCACTATGCTGTATTACTTTGCAGATATGTATATTTCACTGATCTGCTTCCTGAAGCCTTTATCCCTGCTCCAAGAAGCAATTCACTTCATCTCAATATAAAGCAAAGATGAAAACAACCTTAATCCACTGCCCAAACCATTCTTCCCCCCTCCAGGGGAAAGGGTGCTTTCTGAATGGATGGAAACCAAGAGAGGTGCTTTGAGCCAAAAGTGCCTTGCAGTTTAGCTGAGGCAGGATTTTGAAATGGCGTGAACAGTGCCTGCATTAGCCGATGGCATGGAGCACTGAGTGCCAGCAGAGAAGATAAAATCAGACATATGTTTGGATATAAATGTTCTCTTTTCCTCTTCTGTTTCTTCTCTGATTTTAAGCCCCTACTGCTTTGTTGCAGTAAAACGTTGCAGCCATAATTGTGGGCCCTGGCCCCTGAGGTAGTAGCCTGGGCTGAGTGAAGCCCACTTAGCCTTCTGTTAATCTCTGCTCAGCTCTACTGAGGTGAGCCAGAGCTCTTCACTGTGAATAGCATGGACTCTGGACCTCCTCCCCATTAACAAGAATTGTCTTGAAGGGACCCTACTATTAATATGCTGTCTGCGCTCCCTCCGACCACCACCCCCACACCCCACCAGCTTTGGTACATATGAACAGCCATGATAAAGCAGATGTCCCTAGGCCTTAGAAACTAGTTTGTCTCCTCTACCCTCACTGCCAATAGGATGCAGCTTTATGGCCAAAGAGTCATAAAATGCCCTAGAGCAGATTATGGGAGTAGCAGTCAGATCGTGATTTTAGAGCTAGGGCTGGGCAGATGCAATGGAGAAGAGTTAAGGAGCCCCCCGCCTCCCCCAAACAGTCTCACTGTTCAGCCAAACAAGCAGAAAACACTCCACTGTGCACAGGTTGCTCTGAGAGGTGCCTTAAGACCTCTGTCAACCCTTACTCTGCAGAGCTTCCCAGGCCAAGGTTAGGAGAGCACCCAGCCTTGCTTACGTCACCTTTTACCTAGCAGTCGTTGCCCTCTGTGGGGTTCCTGTGGTTTCTGTCTGCCATGGAACCTAAGAATCGGGCAGCTATTTTGTGTAGTCCTGAGAACCCAACTCCTTAGTGAGCACACATGGCCCTGGGGCCCCTGTGGTCAGAACTCCGCTCAGCAGAGCTGGTTTGAAGGAGACTGGGCAGCTCCAAGAAGGGGAGAAAAAAGCACAGCAGTATCTCTAGAAGGCCCCATCTTCATGTTGGCTGGGAAGGAAATGTGTTCCTGGGAGCCTGAGTGAGAAGTCACATTGGTGTGGGGTCAGGAGACCTGGCTTTCAATCCCACCTCTTCCCCTAATTAGCAGTGTGACCTTGGACTATATCATTCAGTTGCTCTGGGGCTCCATTTCCTTGATTATAAAATGTGAAGGGACTAGGCTACATGATTTTTCACGGCCTTTAAAAAATTCTGTCACGAAAACTCCCTAACTCCATATAATCAGCAGCACTCTTTTCGCTCTAACATGTTGCTATGATTCTTCCCACCCCCATCCCCCTGCCCCAATCCAGTGAGCTGCCAACCCATGTTCCATTCTCAGGTAACAAACCCTACATTTTGCCCAGGCCAAGGATGAGTCTCCTGCCCAGCATTAAAGGCGGCACCTTCGGTGCTCAGGGGACCCCTTTCTGAAAAGTTGACCCAAGTGCCTGCTACAGAGGAGGGCATNCCTGCCCCAATCCAGTGAGCTGCCAACCCATGTTCCATTCTCAGGTAACAAACCCTACATTTTGCCCAGGCCAAGGATGAGTCTCCTGCCCAGCATTAAAGGCGGCACCTTCGGTGCTCAGGGGACCCCTTTCTGAAAAGTTGACCCAAGTGCCTGCTACAGAGGAGGGCATACTCAACACCATGGCAAAGGAGCACTGCCGCTCTAGAGGCTGAACCAGTGCCTGGGTCAGGGAGCAGGCCCAGTGAGCAAAGGGAACCCCCCAACAGCTCTAAGGGCACTCAAGCCCGTGAACCACATCCTATCTCCATAGCGTCCTCTGACGTTCCTCCGGGAAAACACCTCTCCCTTAGATTCCAGAGCCTGAACATGCCCCACCGCCAGTACAGGTGCATTTGTTCTTAAGGCTCTTCCCCAGGAATGTCTCAGGCCTGTTTCTTCACCTCTCTCCTCAGATGTCTATTCAGCCCCCAAGCCTTTGTCATTTCACAGCAACTGCATAGTTCCCTGACTGCCCAGAGAGCTGTCGGAAGAGCGGGGGTGGGAGGGAATGGGCTCCACACCCTCTGCTTCTGAGGCCGCTCCTTCCTTCACAATCACCTCTGAATGTATACCCGGGAAGCTGTTCTAATAAACAGCCTGAGTTGTGTCTATGGTACTAGGAGAGGGGCTGATTTCTTGTATTTTTCAGCTGGTCCTCGCCAAGTCCCACCCTTTTTTCTGCTGCAGTTTTCTCTTTTATTGGGGGTAGGGTAGCAGAGGACAGGCGGAGGGAACGCATCTTTGTAGCCTAGAAACATGAATAGCAGTTTCTTAAAGTGTGAGCCTATGCATACATGCTGCCACAAACACGGATACCCAGAAATTTTGTGTAAGTAAAATACACATAGAGAGAGGAGGATTAAGAATTGGCCCTTTCTTAGCCAACTGCTGCAAAGTGCTGCCGCCTCTCTCCCTGTTCAGCGCCAGGGAGATCACACCCACTCAGTCCCGATTCCCTGCATTAGTATAAATACTGGCGCTTGAAGAGACGCAGGGTCCCAGTTCAGGCAGCCTGCCTGAATGACACTCCTCAGCTAAGCATCAGGAGACCGACACCCACCACCACCACCACCACCACCGAGAGACACATTTGTATATTTAGTACCCAGAGAATGGGAGCAGCCCTGCCAGAGGGATCTTTTAATCCCAACAACATTATTGCAGTCCTCTTCAGTCCCAGTCCCCCAGGGTCCCCCCAGTAAAGCTGGTGCTGTCTGACCAGCAGCTTCTGCTGAGGTGGCATTTAACTCCTGGCCGGGTCCCAGGAGCTGAGGTTGACCCATTTCCCCTGCTTTTCCAGGGCACAGGAAATTCGGTTCTACCCCCAACAGAGCCAGGGACTAACACACTTAGCTTGTGAAAGGTGTACTAGAATCGGGGTACTTTTATTTAAGCTAAGGAAAAGTGGTTGACAGCTTCAACGTGTTCCCATACTTTAAAAGAAACTGAACATTGTCCTCCCCTCCCCTTTATTCCTTTAAATAGAAATGATTCGGTCAATGCTCATAAGAAGCTATAGGTTCAGGGTCTTACTCAATTTAACCCTTTAGGGACATTGAATTAAAAATTGAACAATATTTATTAAAATACAAAAATACACTTTTCTCACATTACAATCAATGTTCTTTTGTTGGCGTTTCCCCACCCCCCCANAGGTTCAGGGTCTTACTCAATTTAACCCTTTAGGGACATTGAATTAAAAATTGAACAATATTTATTAAAATACAAAAATACACTTTTCTCACATTACAATCAATGTTCTTTTGTTGGCGTTTCCCCACCCTCCCACTCAAACCCCCTTTCAAATCTGAACCCTTTATTTCCTTTTAAAGCTAAAATAATAAGTAAAGTTACATCATTAAGTGGACCAGCATAACAGAGATCTCTGCCTTCCCCACCCATGCCCGCCCTTTCTCTTCCCCTCCTCCTGGGCAGGCCTGGGAGAGGGAAGCCTTCTGCCCCATTGTGCTACATTCAACAGGGCTCCACGGCCAACTCACTGTGCGTGCGCGCGCGTCACTTTGTTCGAACTGTGGATTTCAGATATTTTTTTCTGAAGCATCCTTGGTGAGGAAAGGCTTCATCACTTTAAATGAGCCTGTGCCCTCTCTGTCTCCCCCTTTTCTTCTCTCCCCATCTTCTGCCCCTCTACCCATCACCACAACCCATTGACATCAGCAGTAATAATCCCTAATGAATCAGCATTTAGAACAGTCACCAAATCACAAGCATGAGAAAAGCTTCCACTCCCCCAAGCTTCCCACTCCCGGCCTCGCCTCCCTTTTTCCACCTTAAAACAAACAAACCCTTTATAAAAGAAAAGCATCAAATGCCATCATTGTCGACAATCATTTTCAGATACTGGGAACAACAGGTGGACATGGCACTATGCTGATGTATGGCTTCCCGTGAATACCTTTTCTCTGTGGCTCTCTGCCCCCATCCCCCTCTGGAACCCCAGGCCCCTTCAGGAGCCACCTCCTTCACCTGGGAAGCCCTGAATAGACACATGCCTTGCACAGAGTGGGTTAAGCCCAACTGCAGGAATCTGGTACAACGTGAAAGCATTTGACTGCGAACTACACCAGTTCCCTTCCTTCTCTGCTCCTTCCCTCCGCACTCCTGTCAGGCGGGGCACGCGGTATCCCAGTGCACAAACCAAGAAGACCTGTGCACAGGGGTGCACACCCTCAGTCCCTTGAGGGTTTCATTTGAATTTCGGTGATCTTCCTGTTTAAAACACTTGTGTTATAGATCTGTCTTCCCCTTGGCCTCAGAAGAAAAATGTACTGCCTCTCAACATTCTAAGCACAGTACAAATACTTAGTGCTTTTGGGGGGGTAATTTTTTTTGTTTGTTTAAATAAGATAAATCTGCAAAGACAGCTCTCAGCCTAAGAAAGATGTCTATAGAAATGGGTAGTCCTGGGTCCCATGAAGCATCTTCTAAAAAAAAAAAAAAAAGACAAATTCCATCTACTCCCACCCCACCCCTCAGCAGCCGGCACTCTAACTCTTTAGGGATGTTTGTTGGTGTTTTAAGTTGGTTTTATCTTAGCAGTTTTAACCATATTACAGAAATCCCTTCTGGCCACATAGCAAGTTGACTTGTGACTTCTACCCCACAACATTCCCAAGGTAACCCTCCCCTACCCCCTTTAAATAGAACTTACAAGTTAGAAAATAGTTTTGTTTTGAGTTTTCTTTTTTAAATTTTAATATAATCTGTTTCTTTTACCAGCCCATAGATTTAATATATAAGCATATACAAGAAAAAGTCTCTCCCCACTCTGTACAAAAGTTGCTGTCTTTGTGTGTGTGTGCATTCTATTGCATTTGTATAAGTTTTTTTTGGTGGGGGGGGAGTCATATCTGAGTTTCCTGTACCTTGTCCTTGGTATGGGTCTGAATGATATAAGGTTCAGAGATAGTGGTGACCGCGGGGTGGAGAGAGTTCCCCAGGCTGTTTTCTGTCCAGTGGGCCCCGTGTGCTGGTTTGTAGGTGTTGTAGTTAATATGGTCATGAATTGTGGGCAGCACGACTGCCCCCTCACCTGATACACCGGCCGGAGCTGCTGTTGCCGCTGCAGGTGCCGCCGCTGGGATGTCGTCATCCACCTGGATAATCTCAACTGTCCGGGCGGCTGTGACTGTACTCCTCTGCTGGTGCCGCTTGCGAAGTTTATAGAAGACAATCAACATGGCAGCAGCGAGCAGGGTCACTGCCACAAAGCAGCCGATGATGATCTTGGTGGTCTTCATGACTTCATCCAGGCTGGTCTGCATCTTGTCGTTGGTGTCCGTCGCGGTCACTGCCACCTGCTTGGGCACACGGGTGGTCTGGATGAGCACCGTGGTAGAGGTGGTATAGGCCGGCTGGTAACCAGTGGACGTCGTAGGAACAGGCTTGTACTTGCGCGTTGTGTCCTCGGGCGAGATCTCGGTGGTCTCCACTGTGACCGTGGTGAAGAAGCTGTAGTTGGAGGTGTTGAGCTCGGCCGTGCTCACGTTGAGGTAGGCCGAGGCGTTGGAGTTGCCTGCCACATTGGTCACCATGCACGTGTATACCCCTGTGTCTGAGAGCAGCACGTGGGAAAAGTTCAAGGTGCCGTCGTTGAGGACGGAGATCCGTGGGTGGCGGGAGGCGTGGCTGAGCACTGTCCCATTGGGCAGCAACCACTTTACAGAGGACATGGGGGGAGTCCGACACTTAAGTTCCGCCATCCGACCTTCCGAGATATTGAGGTCCCGGGGGGCATCCATGATGAAGGGGGCGGAGCACTGGAAGGAGGCCTGGTCCACCTCTACCAGGTAGCGGCCTCGCATGTGCAAGGGAGCGTGGCAGCGGCCACAGCAGGTGGAATTGGTGGGTATGTACTCCCGAAGCCACCAGGCTAGCCAGAGAATGTCACAATCACAGTTCCAAGGATTGTGGTGTAGGTGCAGCTCCACCAGATACCTCAGGGGGGTGAAGAGGTCATGGGGCAAAGAAGAGAGGTTATTATGGGCCAGGTTGAGTTCCACCAGCGAGGCCAGCCCATCAAAAGCATTCCGCTCAATCAGGCTGACCTGTGAGTTCATGACCCAGAGCTTCTTGAGGGAGCCGAGGCCATGGAAGGAGCCAGGCCTGATCTCCGGGAAGTGGTTCCCCGACATCTCCAGCTCCTCCAGCCCTACCAGCGGGGTGAGGTTGGGCATGTCCTTGATGTTGCACATGCCCAAGTTCAGGTACTTGAGGTTGAACAGTCCCTCGAAGGCCCCCTCGGAGATGTACTCCAGCTTCTTGAGCTCCCCCAGGTCCAGGCGCATGAGGGAGGGCACCCGGTTGAAGGCATAAGAGGGGATGCTCTCTATGGGGTTGTTGCGCAGCCAGAGCTCCCGCAGCTTGGACAGGTATTCGAAGGCCCCGCTGGGGATGACCGTCAGCCAATTGTCGAACAGCTCCAGGGTGTTGAGGCTGGCCAGGCCGTTGAAGGCCCCCACCTCTATCTGCCGGATGGAGTTCCTGCCCAGCTGCAAGACCTCCAGGTGGTGGAGGTGGCGGAAGGTGTCGGCCTGAATCATCTGGATATTGTTCTCCATGAGGTTGAGGTACCGGGTGTTGGAAGGAATCCCCTGAGGGACCTCAGAGAGGCCCCGGCGGGTGCACACCACCTTGCTGAACTGATTACTGCAGGAGCAGACGGATGGGCAGTTCTGGGGCCCGGAGGAGGCAGCAGCAGCGATGGCTGCACACAAAATCCACACTTGCGCCGTGAGGTAGACGACGGGGAGCAGGATGGCATTCCAGGTGTGATGCACAGTTACCTGCCACAAGAGCTTCATGGTGTGGCACGTTCATAATTCACCATCGCCTGGGATTTTGGCTCGGAAAGGAGAACCAGCCCTACCCCGGCTTAAGTGAGCTAGGAGCTCCTCTTTCCATCTGGAGAAGGAGGTGGGGAGGGGGCGATTAGAGAGACGGAGCAGATCGGCCGGGAAGAAAAAAAAAATCATGCCAAAACTAAAGCGTGGCCCCTGGTCTACCAGCAGCACCCCCCCCCCCCCCCGCCCCAGGCCAGCCCTCGGAAAGCTGGGACTTGCTCTCCCCCCCAAGGCGACCATCCCCACCCCATCATTCGCTGTCACCTACCTCGGAAGGAAGGAAGGGAAGAACTAGCGTGGTGT
>SJYA01000599.1:2447095-2521881 GCA_006410615.1 Neotragus moschatus | reverse complement strand
GGAACGCGGGGGCGGCCAGGGCGCTGCTGCACAGATGCCGATTCGTCCTGTTCCGCGCCCCCCCCCCCCCGCCTCCCTCGCACATTTCCTCACCTCTGCTTTAACTGGGGCTTTAAATGATCATTTTCTTAATGAGGGTTGCGGGGGAGGCAAACAGTGGAAGGAAAGACCAAGTGCGGGGAGCTAGGGGAATGACAACCTGGGACAGCACAACCACCAGCGAGAAGGATCTAGGTGAACTCCCAGCCACCACGGCACAACCCGTTGTTCATTCATGCAGTGGAGCCCTGGCTTCTCACTCTCTGCAGCCCCGCGCCCTTACCCCTCCCCGTGCCCAGAGTTTGGACTGAGTGGGTCTTAAACCATTTACCCCTGGAGCTTAACCAGCTCTTCTTTCTTGCCTGGACTGCCTGGGAAGAACTGCGTAGCAACCTGCCCGTCTTTCTGGTGAGAGGAGACTCCGGGGCATTGGATGGACCAGTGTAAGAGAGACAACAGAACTTGGTCGGCCTTTTCCCACTAGAGAAAACGACTGCCCCTTTCTCTGCCTAGTGGGGGTGGGCTCTCTGTGGCTCAGCCCTGGAAAGCCAGCTGGTAGAATATGGCATTGGTTTAGTGATGCTTACCCCCAGGCTCCTTTCCTTGTGCCCCACCCCCCTCTGCCTTAGCAAGCTTGCTTTTCTACCACCTCCACGTAAGCTGTTGCTTAAGAGGGGGTCCTGGATCTCTCAGCTTTCTGAGTTGTGCTACACCGTTATCTCAGCATTCTCTGCTGCCCAGTAACCTGAAACATCCTTAAATATGCCAGGGAATTTTTGAAGTCCCTGAATGGAGTGAAAGCAGTTCCATTCTTGGCAAGTTGGGTTCCCCATTATTTACCAACATTTTATTATGCATTTGCAGTCAAATAATAATGACGTTAATAGTTAATATGTGACCTAAAATCACATAGTAAGTGGAGAGCCAGTCCTTGAACCCTGGCAGAGCTCAGATGTCTGGAACTTGGGTAGTAGAAGTGATTCTCCAGAGTTTTCTCCCAGTCAATAAGAACTCAGGTTTCATCTCATTTACTGGGATGTTTGTCTGCTGGCTAGATGGATGGGTCTGTTCTTGTTTAATCTTCCTTTACCCGGTGACACAGTTGCCATAGTTGTCTCCATTTTGTTGGTGGATGTACTGAGCTCAGGCAGGCAAATAACATACTCAAGGTCATACACTCAGAAAGCAACAGAGCCAGCATCTCAATCCAGTCTTCAAATCCTGAGCTTGGTGTTTTCATCACTTAGAAAAATGTTCAGTATGTTCACTCTGCATAGAGTTCATGGCAGAGGCAAGGTGGGGGAACAGTGCATAAAAAACTTCAGTGAGGGACTTCCTTGGCAGTCCAGTGGTTAAGACTCCAAGCTGCCAATGCAGGGAGTCCTGGTTCCATCCCTGGGCTGGGAACTTACCCCATATACTGTGCAGCACACCCAGAAGATAAAAGGAAAACAAAACTTCAGTGAAGGGTACATGAGATGTGTGTAGGATGAAGGGAGAGAGAGGAGGGGCTGATAAAGTAGATCCTTTATTTAACTTGTTTCAGTCATAACAGTTACTGTTAGGTTGGTGAAAAAATAATTGTGCTTTCAGACCTTGAATTTTAAATTATTATAACTAGGCTCAAATACATATTTATTAATCAAAATCGGAATCATTACAATCAAATTTTTGCCAACAAGAAATAAGTTTGTTTATACCTGTAGAGTAAAAATCTATGCTTTGGGATTCGATGAACTCTTGGAAAGCAGTTTCTGCCTCCTGCTGGTTGTGGAAGCATTTTCCCTGCAAAAAGTTGTTAGGATGCCTAAAAAAGTGGTTGTTGATTGGCGAGTGGTCAGGTGAATATGGTGGATAAGGCAAAACTTCATAGTCCAGCTCATTCAACTTCTGAAGCATTGGTCCTGCTACATGAGGCTGGGGGTCGTCATGGAGAACTGAACCCTTTCTCTTGACCAATACCCGCTGCAGGCATTGTAGTGTTTGGTGCATCTCATCCGTTTGCTGAGCATGTTTTTCAGATGTGTAATGATTTCACCAGGATTCAGAAGCTGTAGTGGATCAGACTGGCAGCATACCACCAAACAGTAACCATGACTTTTCTTTGATGCAAGTTTGGCTTTGGGAAGTGCTTTGGAGCGCTTCTCAGTTCAACCACTGAGCTGATTGTCACCAGTTGTCGCGTAAAATCCACTTTTCGTTATACATCACAATCTGAGAAATGGTTTGTGTTGTTGCATACAATAAGAGAAAATGACACTTCACACCCATGATGGTTTTGATATGTGGTCAGCTGGTGAGGCTGCCATTTACAGAGCTTTCCCATCTTTCCAGTTTGCTTCAAATGCATTTGAAGCATTCTACATTCTGCCGACTGTAGAATGGTCAAATGTTGGGTTCTTCGGCAACTTCTTACGTAGTTGTAAGAGGATCAGCTTCAGTGTCCTTTCAGTTGGTCATCCTTTTCCGATGGCTGGCCACTGCGCTCATCTTCAAGGCTCTGTTGCCCTTGCAAAACATCATGAACCACCACTGCGCTGTACACTCATTGGCAGTTCCTGGGCCAGTTGCATTGTTGATGTTGTGAGTTGTCTCCGCTGCTTTCTGACTCATTTTGAACTCGAACAAGAAAATGGCTTGAATTTGCTTTTTGTCTAGCATCATTTCCCCAGTCTAAAATAAATATAAAATAAACAGCAAGTAGTAAGTCATTTGGAAAAAAAGAAAAATAAAGCCAGAAATGCACATTAAAATGATTTATAACATACATTTATTTAAGAATATATTCCAATAACAGCAAAGTTCAATAATGCAAAACCGCAGTTACTTTTGCACCAGCCTAATGATCAAAGAAAGAAATGGAGATTAGTTCCATCTGGGTTGTTAGTGGCTTTGTTTGCTCTCTTAACCAAGCTCCATTTGCACATCATCAGCTTCAAGCAGGATGTGCAGGCGTGAATGGTCAGTCACTTCAGTCGTGTCCGACTGTGCAACACTATGGACTGTAGCCTGCCAGGGTCCTCTGTCTATAGGATTCTCCAGGCAAGAAAACTGGAGTGGGTTGCCATACCCTCTGCCAGGGGATCTTCCCGATCCAGAGAGCAAACCTGCATCTCCTGCGTTGGCGACAGGTTCTTTACCACTAGTGCCACCTGGGAAGCCCTGAAGCTGGGCACTCCCGTCTTACTCAGAGCTGTGAATCTAGCCTGTCAGGGACCCATGGAGGAGAATCGGAAATCTACTATTGAGAAGTTCCTCTCTTTGCCACAGCCGGCTCTGAGCTGGTAGAGTTCCAGAGGAGACCCTAGCCCCGGGTCTGGATGGTCCACTAGAATACGGCTGCCCCTCCCCCTCGAGGAAAGAGGAGCCTGCCTGGCTGATCTGGGCACATTCAGGCCCCATGTGTTCAGCGCCAGGCCCAGCAAATGGTGTGGAGGTGGATGGAAGGGTAGAATCAAATCAATACTTAGTAATGAGGCAATCTCCTGGTAAATATTTGTGAGTGATGTTGATGAGTATGCCCAAGCTTCATGCAGCCCACAGAGTTCTAGAGAGGATGGCTTTGGCCTTTGTCGGCCAGCGAGGCTAAGGGAGTATCTTGGAAACCATCCACTGGACCAGGGAGGCTGTGGGGCCATGGCGGCACACACAGCCCCTTTGAACAAAAAGTGACACTGGAACCTCTAATCCTGTCACTTGAGTACCATCTAGCCATCTGTCTGTTGCTCCTCACAGTCCCTGGTTCTGACTGCTTCCTTGATTTGGAGTGGTGCCATCAGGGAATAAGAAGAGGAAGACTTGCACTTGGAGACAAGAGAAGGAAGAACTCCTGTGCTGAGGGTGTTTTCACTGGTGGTTTCCCACAGAGAGACTGCTGTGATAGAGCTGGAGAGGCCAGCCGGTGTGGGGCCAGGCCGTGTCCGCAGCTGGGTACCTGCACGGAGAGGACGCCTGAGTTCTAGTCCCCCTTCTGCCACTGATTAGACATGGGACAGATCTTAACACAGGTCTAAACCTTAGTTTCTTCATTTCTAGAATTAAAGGAATGGACTAGAAAATTCCTTCCAGCTCTCATAGTCCATGATTCCCAGCCTTCCCCAGACATGAAGCTTTGTGAAGAAGGTTGATCCTTTGGGATTGTAGCCAAGTCTTGGATATGTGCCACGAAGTTGAGAAGCAGATGATTCTTTCAGTTGAATCTAAGAGATCCACAGTGCCAAAGCAGAGATCCAAAGCAGAGCAGACTGTGTTTTCCCAGCTACTACAAAGACTCATAAGTCACTGAGTGTTAAAGCTAAAAGGGATCTTGGAGATCATCTGGACTTAACCTCTCATTTAACAGATGTTATTAATGGAGTTCAGAGAGGCATAGTGCCTTAGCTAGAGCCACACAACTAATTAATATCAGAGTCTGTGTCAGTTCTGAGCTCAGCCCTTCAGTCAAGATGGCAGTGTGTGGCTAATTGGCATTTAAACCTGGGGCTTGAAGACATTTCCGAATGCCTGTCTTCTGTGCTTTTGTGTGCAGGTGCTCTTGTTATACTTTCCTGGATGGGGCTAACCATGGTCTTCCACAGAGCCATTCTGAGTGACTTTGGACCCCTAATAAGAAGTGAAGGAAATGGTCATCCAGGGGACTGGCTCTTAGGGGACCCAGGATACTTGCACTCATGCTCAGTTGCTCAGTCATGACTGACTCTCTGCCACCCCATGGCCTGCAGCCTGCTAGGCTCCTCCGTCCATAGAATTTCCCCAGCAAGAATGCTGGAGTGGGTTGTCATTTGCTTCTCCAGGGCATCTTCCCCACACAGGCAGAGTTCAATGCATCTTTTGCATCAGCAGGGGCAGATTCTTTACCACTAAGCCCCCCAGGAAGCCCCCCAGGATAATTGAGCTCCTGTAAAGCCCTCAGTAGACCACTCCCCAGCCTGACCTGCATCCCTGAGGCATTATCCTCAGTTGCCACTAGATGTCCATGCCTCGCAGGGTTTGCCAGGAGTGAGCAGGGTACTCCCTTGCCTCCAGGAGGCTTTTGGGCCCCTTAAGGTAGGTCCATCCATGGCAGGAAGATCACATGTGTACTCCCTGCAACTCTAGCTCCTGTTTTAAATACTGTCAGGCTGCCAAACCCTACTCAAGCACCTTGTCTATTTTTGTACATTTTATGCTGCCATTTTAACTAAGAAAAGAAAAAGCCCCACAGAAGGAAAAGTGATTTGGAAAACAGTAGGAAAGAAAAATATGGAAGCTGACCTTCACAAAGGGAAAGACACCAGTTGATTGGTGAATTAGTGACAAGACGTAAGAAATGGTCTGTAAGGAACAGTCACCTTCTTTTACCGAAGGCAACAAACGTGTGTGTGTGTTTGCATCTTTCTCTCACTTCCACTTGCCTGCACAGATATCCCTCAAGAATCAGTGGGTCATGAAGTTTCTGTTTAATGGATAAAGTCACCATTACAAAAAAGTAAGATTGTTTTTCTTGCCTATAGTGAGCCCATGGCCATGCCATTACTACCCATAAAAATGGAATGGGTTTTATTCCTTGAGCCTGATCCTTCAAGGTGACACAACTATTCTAGAATTACCCACTCTTCCCAGTGCCCTCAAAATCCACTGGCCCTTTCCCCCAAGAACTGTAAAGAAGGATGTCGGAAGAAAATGGACAAGAAAGCTTCTTATGGCAGGTCCCATCCAGAGCAATTTGCAGAAAGCCTTAGAGAAGACACGATGCTTCATAAGAGTGGCGAAGAGCTAGAGCATGGCAAGGCCTCTTCCTCTTCTCTGAGGCTAGTTTGCTAGGACTTCCCATTTCTTTTCAGGCTGTCAGGTCTGAGGGAGGGAGAAACCTCCCAGTGCCCTCACCACTGCCTCTGTGGAATAAAGTTTGTGCCCATTCTGAGCACCATCATCAGTGTGGCCAGACAGCCTGGAGAGGACCAGCCAAAAGCCTTGGAAATGTACTCTTCAGGTGCACTGGCCTGTTGTAAGCCCTGTGGTTTATCCTCCCCTTTAATGGCCTTCGTGTGGCAATGACAGCAGTGATGTTGACGGCAGCGTTGCCCGGAGCGTTGGTTGGTTTCCATGTTGATCATCACAACAGCTCTGCAACGGAGGTACCATTAGGTTCCCCATTTCGCAGATGAATTTAGGAAGCTTTCTCAGAATCACAGAACTAGTAAGTAACTTTATTGCTAGTAAGTGACTTTAAAGCTGACATAAACAAATTACCACATATTTGGTGGTTTAGAAAATCAGAAATTTTTCTTGCACAGTCCTGGAGGCTAAAAGTGCAAAATCTGAAAGGGCCAGCCTCCCTCCAATGGGCCTAGAGGGGAATCTGTGCTTGGCTTTTTGTCTGTTCCAGCCCCAGTGACTGTCCTATTCCTTGATTTGTGGCTGTATCAAGGCCATCTCCTTGGGCATGTTGACTTCTCCTTTCCTGTGTGCCTCCTCTGACATACAGGGACACTTGCCATTGAATTTAGGGCCCACCTGGACAAGCAAGGGTGGTGTCAAACTTAATCACATCTGCAAAGACCCTTAACTTAATTTCATCTGCAAAGACCCTTCTTTCATATCGGGTAGCATTTACAGGTTTGGGGTGTGGGGCATGGGCATTATCTGTCTGGGGTTCATTCAGCTGACTGCAGTGACAGAGTCTGGTTTCAATCTCAGGTCTANACTTAATCACATCTGCAAAGACCCTTAACTTAATTTCATCTGCAAAGACCCTTCTTTCATATCGGGTAGCATTTACAGGTTTGGGGTGTGGGGCATGGGCATTATCTGTCTGGGGTTCATTCAGCTGACTGCAGTGACAGAGTCTGGTTTCAATCTCAGGTCTATTCAGCATTCAAATTTTAAACCACTGTGATAATGTGGTGTGCCACTTAGGAAGAGAAAGGGGAGGGTATATCTTAATCACCAGCAGGTAAGTCCTCTGTGATCCTGTGCTTGTGAGGAGGAAAGGAGAGCAGCCAAGTATGGGTGATGTGGCCACTGGGTCTTCCCATTGGAAAGTGAGCAGGTTCCCTGAGACAGTGCAACTGGAATCATCAGGTGGACCAAGAGAAGGGGGCAGGTAGACCAGAGAAACTCATAAAATCTGCCTTGATGCCCCTTTATAATACTTTTCTCACTGTTTATATGGCCTATTGGTTTTTATCCCAAAGATCTTAGAACATCTAAGTATTTACCAGTAGTATTAGAAGTGCCACTTGGCACTGCTACAAAATTTGGCTCAACTGTAGCTAAGTCACAGAAATGCTGAGTTTCACACTCATTGGAGATTTAAGAAAAGCCTAAAGATCAGAGCCCAGCAGATGTAAATGCAGATGTGGGAGTGAGAGTTATGAGCAAATGGCTTTTCAAGTATCTCCAGCACAAATTGGATCCTTAACCAAGAGTCCATGCCTGCAGTTATACACAAATACACAGTGGTTTTATAAATTTATTGTTTATTCATGTTTTGGTTGGTGAAAGCCCAAACACTTCATTTCCCCCAACTGAGTCCTAGAAAATATGTTAAATGAAAGAAGGAGAGAGAGAGAGAGAGTGAATGAATAAATTCGATGGATGGAGAAGCCTGATAGGCTACAGTCCATGGGGTCACAAAGAGTCCGACACGACTGATCGACTTCACTTTCACGCATGCATACATACTACTGGGTATTATACTGTGTGGAGGTTATAAAAGTATTCTGGAATCAGAAACCTGGGTTCAAATCATGGTTCTGTTTGTCTACTTTGTATATACTGTGTATGTGAGTCACTCCTTTAAACTTCAGATTCTGCATGTGTATATTGGGGTTGACGACTGTACTTATTTGGGGTATTATCTAACCAGCAGCAAGAAAGGAAAATCCATCATTCTTAGCTAATAGTAATACTAGTAGTAGCAGTAGTATTAAAAATAAGAAAACTAGTATAGAAGGGAAATATTTTTAACCAAAGTCAGTTCTGAGAGAATCCTTTTTTTTTTTTTTCCTTTCATTTTTTCCCTCTCTGCTTTTGGTATTACCCCTAATTTAGGCCTTTCAGTTCTTCATTTAAGATATCAGGTGTTTCTCACTGTTTTTAACAGTTACTTTTGAGATAATTTTAGACTTAGAGACAGGTTAAACATACTCAGATTATAGGTTGTGGTCTTCACCCAGCCTCCTCTTATGTTAACATCTTATATCACAGAATATTTACTCAAAACTAGAAGTTAAAGTATTTAAGACATAGATTTTTCCCTCTTTCCCTCGAAGTCTATTCTCTGCAGCCACCTAAACAATCTTTGTGACGCTGTATCAGATTATGTTACTGATTTTCTTGGAATGCTCCAGTGTTCTTCCCTCTCATAACTCAAATAACCATCAAGGGACTTCCCTGGCGGTCCAGTGGTTAACACTCCTCACTCGCCATGCAGGGGCCTTGGATTCAATCCCTGGTCAGTGAACTAAGATCCCGCATGCCACGTGGGCCAGAAAAAAAAAGACACACGCGTGACATAAGCATACACACGCACAAATGGTGCACCATGGACCACAGGCCCTCAGCCGTGTGCCCTGGCTGGTCTCTGCTCTCGTGTTTTATCATCTTTCTGGTCGACCCCTACCCTTCAGCTGAGCTGCTCTTCTTTTTTTTGGAATATTCTGAGCTGGTTCTCTCCTATAGGAGTGAGAGTTATGAGCAAATGGCTTTTCAAGTTTCTCCAGCACAAATTGGACCCTTAACCAAGAGCCCATGCCTGTAGTTATACACAAATATAACTGTTCTGTCTGGAATGTTCCCCCACATCTTCAGGCGGTCAGCTTCTTATTGAGCAGGTCTCTTGAGACTTTCCATGACTACTGTCTTTAGACTACTTTAGTAGCCCCACCAATCATAGTCACATCCCTGGATTTTACTCTCTTATTTGATTTACCATTATATGAAGTTATCTTGTTTACTTGCACATCCCATAAAGGCAGACACCTTCCCCATCTTGTGCCCAACACCTCGATCATAATGGGGAATTAATTATTTCAGAAGGAAGAGGACCATTTTTTGGCCCAAGTGAATAGGAGTTCAGGCCTCCCTAATGGTGTATCAGGAACCCTAACCCTACTCCATAAATCTTTGAAAAGATAGGTGTGAAACGACCAGTTTGCTTTTTTTTTTTTTTTAATAGAAGTTTAAGGAAGATCCTGATGACCTTAGGTTTCACCATCCCCCCGTTTTTAAAGTGCATATCCCCTTGATGACAGATTGAGCAGGAGTTCTATGGAAGCATCATCGAGGCTCATGGGCTCTTGGCGGTTGTGGGTTTGTGAAGCATGAGCAGAAGCGTGAGTGTAGGTATACAAATACGCTGCTTTGTGCTCATGGACACATGTGCCTGTCATTTTCAAATTTGCTAAAGTACATTTTCTCCAAAGGGAGTGAGGGCTGTTGAGCCTGAAATAGGGAACACCAGGACCGTAAGATCAAATACTTTGAAGTGGCTGTGCCAACGCTTTTTGCTAATTAAAGAATGTTAGGACAATCACTACGAGCAGCAGTAAAGGGCGCCCCATTACCTCGCTTTATGGAGAGTCGGGTAAATTTAAAGGCAGCTATAAATATCCCACTGAGCTCCCGAGCTACAGTGCAGTCGGTGGGCACCTGGCTGGGCCCCGAGAGGAGCCCAGAGATTCTGCCCAGGGTCCTTATATCTATGAGGTGTCCATTCCTGGATTTTGCATGGCTGAAGAACAAATAATTCCATCCACAGACTCTTAATTTAAAACACTAGGGGAGGGTGGAGAGGGGAGCAAACAGCTGTGTGGAGAGTCTGACTGGGAACTTGGCCACCTGGGTCCTTCTCCAGCTTTGCTGTTGACTTTCTGTCCCTTTTGCCTTGAGGAAGGACTCTTCTCATGTTGTAACTCCATTTTCCTTGACCATGGGTGTGTCACAGAATTTGTTTAAAAAACAGTCACATAGTCTCTCAAAAAAAAAAAAAAAAACAGTCAAATCGCTTAGGTCTGTTCTCTGAGGAATATTCTAGGGCCCCTTGTAGAGCAGCTCCCTGCTTCAGAGGATACCTTATAGTTTAGAGGGAGTGAACAAGATGGGAACACACTGTCTATACTTAACCCTGGAACATTTCTGACCGACTTTAAGAAGCAGTCAATTTGGAACGTTTTCTGTTTTCAGTCTGTTCAGTGTGGCTTGCAACCTGTTGTCCTTTTCCACTGTGTCTTGTAGGTGTCTTCTGGCCTCCCAGTCACTCTGATCCCCCCCAGTTCGTAGAGTAGTGCCGAGTTGTCACTGCCTTCTCTCTGCCAGGCTTCTTGATCTGCTGTTTAGTTTCTTTGTGGATCAGCACCTTTGGCCGTCAGGCTGCCTCACGCAGCTCAGTAATTGTTCTGGTTTTATGCTGTCAGCTTCAGCCGTAGCTCAGGTCCTCTTCCTTGCGGCTGGTATGGCCTCAGCTCATCATCCAGTACTGGCCTGGCAAGGTGGGTTCATTTGTCTCATCTAAGGAGTTTGTGAGGCAGACTTGGGGGATCCTGAGTGCGAACGAAAATGCAGGCTTGAATTTTGTCTCTCGGTGGCTGTTGTGACCATCCTCAGCCTACCCCCTCCTTCAGCCAAAGGCCAGGTTCTTACCCTTCGAAGCCTTGCCTGGAGCCCACACCACTGGCTTTCCCGTGAGACGTGGAACGTCCAGTGGGTGGGTTGACTGACACCCAGGTTCCTGGAGGCCGCCTTCCTTGCTCATTGCACGAGCCTGTTCAGGAGAGATCTCCCCAGCCCCCGGCCGGCTCTTAATGTGTGGTTTTAGATACAGTTCTGTCTGCACCTGCTTCCAGTGGAAATCACCTTTCTGTCTAGAGGAACTGGGGGTGAGTGAATGTGAAGTAAGGGAAGCGAGGCCCTTCGGCTCCTCTAGCAGATGTAGAGGGAAGAATTAGAATTCCCCCGTTTGTTGGTTGGTGCGTCTGTCCATCCTAGCCATACTCTGTCTTCTCTGTGTGTTTCACTTCTGGCCTCTCTCACACGCAGTTCTGACTGTGGCCACAGCAGAGAGGTAGATTTGTTTGTTTTTACCCAAGGATAACAGGACTCCCTCATTCTCCTTTACCCCAGAATGCTACCCACCCCCGCCCCCGCCCCGTGGCCCAGTATCCCTGTCTTTTCAGCTTTTCCTCGCTACCAGCCAGGAATGCTAAGCAGCAGGCTCTTGGGAACATGTCGTGTTGGTCTACTTGAAACTATTTTTCTGAAGGACACCAGACTGAAATGGCTCTGCTCCTGATAAGAGGTGCTGAGGCCCTGCTTCTGTGGGACCACCAGCTGGGGATCTGGGCGCCTCCTTACTGTGATGCCTGAATGCTGGCCACTCGGCTAGAGGAGCCCCCATTCTGTATCACTGTCTTGGTGTCTGGGGCCAGTTTGTGTGACAGCCCAGTGAAGCTGCTTGATTTGTATTCAGTGCACAAGCCCTTATAAAAAAAGTCTGAGAGGAGCCCTGCCAGCCAATAACTCTGAAAGGATTCTTTGTGTAAGTGAGCGGTCTCTGGGCTGGACACCCCCTCTCCCTGCTTCCCCCGCCCCCAGAAACTGGCCTCTCTGGTCCGGCGACTCGGTGGTCCTGTGGAGCTAGCTCTGAGCCCTTGGGGGTCGCTCCCCAAGGGAGACCATCGTGGGGTCCCAGGCACACAGAGCAGCTTCATCTCCATCCTTCCTGTCCTGGCGCCTGACAGTCTGCCTCCCAGTGCCAGTCCGTGGGACCCATTCAAGGCCATGTGTACACACGCGCCAGTAAGTGAAAAAGAGAGAGATGAATAGGAAAAGACTAACCAGCCAACAAGTCGGGGGCATTCTGATTCTCCCCTCTAGTGAAAACCTCCAAGAAGAAGATGGGGCCTGTGTCCAACACTCTACTCTAGTGGGGCCCTGCCCAGCAGAGGGCAGGACCCTCTGTTGGCTTGAGCCTTCTGATTTCCTAACCAATTAAAGCAGTCATTTGCTCCCACTGTCTGTAAAAGGACAGAAATGAGACCCTCTGCCCTGTACCTCTGGGAGCTAATGGGTAAACATCTTCATCAAACTGAGACTAAGACGAATTCCTGCCCTGATCGGAGGCCAGGCCGGCCTGTGGCCTTCAGCACCATCATCCGCAAGCTTGCCCCATGTTCAGGGCAGCCTAAGGGATGGGCTTCCTGCCAGCTCCTCTCTCTGTCTGAGTCTGTCTCTTTAAGAATGGTATTTGTTATTAATGAGTTTTCTAAACACGTAACCTTCACTCGCTTGCTTCAGTCAATAAGACCATTCTTGTTAAATACTGTTTTCTAGGAAGGAGAAGACTTCAGTAGGTGTTGAGGGATTTTTNTAAGAATGGTATTTGTTATTAATGAGTTTTCTAAACACGTAACCTTCACTCGCTTGCTTCAGTCAATAAGACCATTCTTGTTAAATACTGTTTTCTAGGAAGGAGAAGACTTCAGTAGGTGTTGAGGGATTTTTCTTAAGACTCATATGGGCGCCTGGAGGACAGTGGTCCTGGCACAGAGAGTTGGGGGTTTCTCATCTTTGGGAGGGGTCTGACATATATCTCTGTTAGGCTGCTATGTTCTCTCTTTGTGAGAGAAGCCAAAAGGATGGCTGAGCTTTGGCCCATCNTTAAATACTGTTTTCTAGGAAGGAGAAGACTTCAGTAGGTGTTGAGGGATTTTTTCTTAAGACTCACATGGGCGCCTGGAGGACAGTGGTCTTGGCACAGAGAGTTGGGGGTTTCTCATCTTTGGGAGGGGTCTAACATATATCTCTGTTAGGCTGCTATGTTCCCTCTTTGTGAGAGAAGCCAAAAGGATGGCTGAGCTTTGGCCCATTGTGTGGTCCATCTCAGAGCTGTGCCTGTCTCCCTGTATTTCAGTGTCCCTGGGTTTCTCATCCCGGTTCCACCTTTGCCAGGGTTAAAGTATTAAAGGGAAGTTTTTCCCAGGCCACCTCCTGTCTCCAGGGCCCCTCCGCTCACTGGGGCCTGTGGCACTTGTGGTTGGTGTGTTAATCACTTCTCCACACAGCACCATCAAGGAACTATGTGGACCTGATGGGCAGCACAGAAAGATTTGTTCAGGCCCCATCTACCAAGGGACAGGCAGGCTCCCGATGAGACAAGCTTTGTGGACAAATATAGTCCTGCCTGTTTCAGAGGCCTTTGTCCCCTAGAGCAGGTCAGGTGTGAGCAGAGACTCTGAAACCAGTGACTTGAAAGCTGGTTACCAAGGAACATTCTGCACGGGCCCTGTGCACGTACAATGTGCTTGTTCTTATATGCCTTCCCTGTTCTCGCTTTGCTGGAATCCGTTGTTTTTCTCCATAAGAAGATAGTAAAGGGGGATTTAGAATAAGGAATGGAGAAGGCAATGGGACCCCACTCCAGTACTCTTGCCTGGAGAATCCCAGGGACAGGGGAGCCTGGTGGGCTGCCATCTGTGGGGTTGCACAGAGTCGGACACAACTGACGCGACTTAGCAGCAGAGGCAGCAGAATAAGGAATGGGCTGATCTCCCCTTGCTCCTAACCTCTCCCGCCTTTTATTCTTCCTCTCACTCCTCCCTGACTTACCACTTCCGAGAGCCTGCGACAAGGGACTTGGGGTGGCCTTGCTGTCGTCCTCAGGTATAACAGCCCATTCCCCTTCAGTCCTTTCTTTTTCCCCAGGGCTCACGTGGAGCAGAAGAGAGGAATCTGCTTCTGGAGTGATGGGTCTCACTCAGTCACTGCGTACATTGGTCTCTGTGGCCTGCTAATGCCATTTGAGTTTCTAAAAGCCTTACTTTGCAAATCCACTTGTGTCCTGGGTCTAGCTTCTGATTACAGGATTAGCAGAGATTATACAGTCTGTCTGATATCTTCTGCAAGCTTTCTATCAGATTTGTGGCTGTGTATTGAGGAATGTGTACCTCGGTAGATTGGAAGCTAGAGGCAGGGATGTGATGGGGGGAAAGGGAAAAAGAAAAGGGATCTCATGTAGAGAGTTGGTGTGGTGTCAGTCCTGATATTTGAACAGAACCAGGTGTGGGAACCTAGATGTTCTCTTCATATCTTGGCTTTCCTACTCCACTTGTGCCCTCCTTTCTAGACTGACTTTTCCTCACCCTGACTCCTCTTCCTCTTCCCCACCCCAGTTGTTGCACCAGAATAGAGCGCTGAGCCGATGCTCTGGGTGGCACCAGAGCTTTCCTGGCATCATCCCTTCCTGTGGCCTCCACCTTGTCAGTTCTCATTAGATGGCAACTCTTCATTTGTACATTGAGGACCCTGAGAGACTTGGGGGGGAAATGGCAGAGATGGATTTGGGACACAGAGCAACTCCTGTGACTCAGAAACGTTAGGGAATGCTAGTTTCGTCATGGAGATTAGAAGAGTCACATTAACTGTGGGAAGGCGCATGGGCCACTTTAGGCTATAGGTGTCTCGTGCTGCAAGTAATAGACCCTCGATGCCGAGACCGACCTCTCGTAGAGGGTCAGTCGAGAAGGAGGGTGGCTCCAGGATGGGCTATCTAACTGAGACGTGGCCCCAGGTCAGCCTCAGCTACCTTAGTTCTGTTCATCGTCTGTCACGCCATTCCTTCAGCTTGACCACAGTTCTTTCTTGGCTGCAAGATGGTTGCCATAGCTCCAGGTGTTGCGTGCCCACACACCAGTCTCCAAAGTCAGGAGAAGCAGCACTGTCTTATTTCTGCATCTCTTTTCAAAAGCAAAGAAGTCCTTCCCCACATGCCTCTCACCTGACTTCCTCTCCTATCTCACTGTCCAGATTTGGACAACAGTACTAAACTGTGGGACCAGGGAAGAGAACTCTGCTTCCCAGCCCCAGTGATGGACTGAGACCAGGTACTCAAAGAGTCCATGCATTTGGATGGGAGAAAATTGTCTCTTTATTTTTATTAACCTCTGACTCAAAGTTAACATGTCCTTTGAATGTGAATGTAAGCCAAAAATCACAGTAAAACTAGTGTACCTATGATTTTATCGTCAATGGAAATCACAAGTAATTTTATATCATGTTGAAGTAGTTGCAGGAATTTCAACATTGTGTTGACTCATCACTGCCTTGAGATTTTAGATGTCAGACCTATTGCTCAATCTTGTTATTTGGTGTGTTAATGAAGAAGTACATATATTGACTAAACCTTGACGTGGGTGGGTTTCTTTTTTTAATATTTTAATAACTTTTGGTATAATTCATTTCCTTTGTAACCCTATGTGTTTTAATTAATGTGTCCAAAAATACTATTCTATGAAGAAGTGCATAGGTTTCCCTCGACTGTCAGCAAGTCCCAGAGCACAAAAAATAACTTAGATCAGTTTGTGTTTTCCTGAGTCACACGTAGATATCATAGGGAAAGGGGGCAGAGACTTGCCAGCAGGAGGAAGGGGAAATGGCTGTTGAGTGGCAGCCATCAGACCTTCTCACAGCCGGTGCCTGTAGACTCAGGCAGCCGAAGTACCACCAAGTGGTTCCAGCCCTGCTGTTGGCCAGCTGCATCTAATTCACAGCCAGATCTCCCAAACTTCAGGTGCCCGTCACACCATCTCTGTGCTGTTGCCAAGTCCAGGTGTCCTCTATCCTGTTACCTCCTTCATGTTTTTCTCTAGATCACCCTGTTCTTTCTGAAACTATTTTAAAAGGAACTTTTTAAAATGGAAGCATATCACTTATCATAAATGAAAGGAAATTTTGAAAATAAATATCGAGATTGCAGATCAGTGTTAGTGAACTCTGGCTAAATCCTCTCTACCTGCCAGGCTCTGAGCCTGAAGTCCACTCTGTTTTTGTTAGAGACGCTAAAGGCAGATTAGCAGTAAACCAGAACTGCTTCCTTAACTCAGTTTGTGATTGTCATTCAGTGTCCTGTCACTGCCCCACCTGAAATAATTCAGTCCCTTGGAAAAAGCCAGGTGATGATAGACGCTTCATTTTACAGCTGAGTGACCCTACCTGCAAAGAGAATGAGGTTAAGCCTGACTTAGTTTTCATGAACATGTCATCTCTTAATAATAACTTCTTTCTAAGAACTCACAAACTGCATTTCAACCACTGCTTCTGGGATTTGGTCCAGGACAGACTTTGAGCTCTCTTACCTGTGGTTCATGGACTTCGCCATCTTTTCTTTTCTTTGCTCCATGCTTTTTTCCATTTTTAAAAGTCAGACTAGCACTTGCCTGTCTCCTTTCTGACAACATCTCATCTGTTCTTTGGGACCCATCAACTACCGGTGAATTGATGAGGCTTGATATTACTCAGTGGGACTTGAGCAGGGAAGACATCAGTTTTGGAATCTAGCGGCAGAAGAGACAACCCCTCTTGGCAAAGCCCCAGAGCTCAGAGAGAGACAGAGGAGCAGAGCCCTAAAATCAGAAGACAAGGGCCTGCACCAGGGTAGTTTTGGCCCTGGTCCCAGCAGGAGAGGAGCACACCAAGGGGATTGAACTGGGTGAGCAACTTAGGGGTGCAGAGCCAGGAGTTGGAATGGGAGTGTTTGAGAGCTGGAAGGAAACTCAGAAGTTTAATCCCACCCCCACCCCCAGATGAATTTACCTTAAAGTCATACAGCTAGCGGCAGAGATGAAATGAGAACCCCCTACCCTGAGCTATTTTCACTTTTTTTTTTTTTAACTATTATTTATTTATTCGGCCGCGCCAGGTCTTGGTTGTGGCATGCGGAATCTTTAGTTGCAGCACTCGAACTTACAGTTGCAGCATGTGGGATCTAGTTCTCTGACCAGGGATTGAACCTGGGCCCCCTGCTTTGGGAGCATGGAGTCTTAGCCACTGGAGCACCAGGGAAGTCCCTAGTTTCATTCAGTCTTTACGCTTCTAAAAAAACACACTGACCTCCGTCCACTGACAGTGTGGAAACAGGTCTGGGGTCACTCTCCCACCCTCCCCTCCTCCACCCTCCCCTCCCCCTCTCCTTCCCCTTTCCTCCGGGTCTTGTTTGACCCCTTCTCCCTGTTGCTCTGGTCCTCCGTCTTCCGGGCATGTCTCCAGGCCCTCGCCCTTGCCTGCAGCTCTGCTGCTCCCAAGCCCTCTCTCATTCCTGGGGCCTTCCAGAGCGGTCTTGAAGCTGAAAGAGAGGATGTTCTTTCATGTCATGTCAACCTTTGTGCCCCCTTTCACCTCTCCTTAACGTGACGGGGTTGCTGGCGGGCATCTTTATGAAGGAGATGAGGAGGACACCCCCCCTCCCCCAGAGGGTTTGGAGAGAGCACGCCTTCCATCTCCTCCGCTAAAAAGATTCTAGCTGTTGAGCGTGTGGGACCTAGGGGCTGCGCTTCTCTTCTTTCCTCTTCGTCTCCGGACCTCAGAGAACACAGGCAGCAGAAGCTCTGGGTGCACCAGGATGAGGCCACAGCTGCAGCTTCCTGGCCCTGAGTTAGAACCAGCAGTGGTGTTTTTTTTTTTTTTTTTTAATAATTCAGGCAACCCCGTGGTGAAGGACAAGCTGACGCTTGCCGACCATGCTTTTACAGCATTTTTTCCTGGAACTGTTAGTTGCGTGCGTGTTTACACGCTGAATGTGCCTTGTGGGCATGTTTGTGTGTGAGCCTGCACTGACATCCTTGGAGTAGGCCTTCTACAGAACGTCTCAACCGAGACACTTTTCTTAATGGTTTGAAACGGCAAATGTTATTGTTTTTAAGTGTTCAATTAGTGCTGATTGGAAAGAGTGGGATGAACTGGGGAAACACACAGGCTGTTTGATAACAGCCTTGAGAACAGAGGGAAGGAGAGAAGGTGTCACCGACTAAAACAGCTCCCAGGGGCTGGCCTGTTCCTCTACGTGGCTGGAGGAGAGAGCTTCCCGGACCGATTTTTGGTTTGGGAGGCAAGTTGTTGTTGTTGTTTAGTCAATAAGTCTTGTCTGACTCTGCAACCTCATGAACTGTGGCGCGCCGGGCTCCTCTGTCCTTGGGATTTCCCAGGCAAGAATATAGGTAGGAGTGGATTGCCATTTTCTCCTCCAGGGGATCTTTCCAACCCAAGGATCAAATCATAGTCTTCTGCGTCGACAGGCAGATTCTTTACCACTGAGCCACCAGGGAAGCCCTTTGGGGGCAAGAACAGGAAGTTGTTCGAGGAAGTAACATCAGTGTGTATGTGTGCCATCTCTGCTGCTATAAGTGGTCTCTCATCCTCCATGTACAGTAGTCGTCACTCTGAGGCATGTCCCCTCTGCCGACTGGCTTGGCCCGATAGGGTCTTCCCGGCCAGCTCTGAGTTTCCCAGCACCGTGGAGGGCTCAGGGATTGATCTGTCACTGTGCCTCGTCCCCCAGAAGGTCTTCTCTTTCCGCTCTGGATAAAGGAAACAAGACCCGGCTGCTCCGGCCATTCATCTCCCAGCCATCGCCCTCCCTGGCCCTTCCTCTCACAGCTACTCACTTCCCCAAGCTCCCCTGTTCCTCCAAGGCCTTCCGAGGAGGAGAGGTTTCTCTTCAGTTGCCATCCTGACACAAGGCCCCTCAGTTCCCCTCTTCCTTCCATTCCCTCTTGGGTCCACCATGGTTCCAGCCACCCTCTTCCTCCTGACTCACTGGAAAGACCAGAAGACCATACCTTCCCATCTGCCACCGTGTTAGTACAACAGGATGGTGTGATGTTGGCAATGAGGACTTCGGAATCAGAAGCCCACTTTTGAATTCCAGCCCTGTCACATACTGGCTGCATGGCCTTACAGAGCACCACTTAACTCATCAACCTTTAGTTTCCTCCTCCATAAAGTTGGGGTGATATTAGTAAGCAGAGTTATGAGAGGAAAGTCACCCAAGAGCCCTGGAGCGCAGAGAGGGAGAGGTGAGTCAGGGGAGCAGTGCTTCTCCAGGTGACATGGAGGTGAAGGAGATTCTGGGCCGGTGTCTTAGGGTTGTTGAAAGAAAGCTTTACTAAGACCAGGCAGGCCACAGTAAGCACACACATAGGAAAGACTTGCCTGAGAGCACTGCGTTCTGTATTACCCAGAAGGATCAACCTTAGGGACACCTGGATCCCAGATAGAGAGCCTCGTGTACCACATGGTTGGTCCCAGCCCATCTCCATGAGAAGGCTGAATCAAGAGCTAGTGTGCATGCGTGTGTGAGAGAGGTGTGAACAGAAAGAACTGTTTATCCAGTTTTCACTTTCTCTCTTTTCTCTTTTCTGTATGTGGAGGGTTCTTCTATTTGAATGCCCCTAAGGAAACTGGTTTTTGCAAACCACTGTTTTCTGACCACCTTTAAAAAGACGTTTTTATATCATGTTTAGACAGACTGAGTCAGAGTGATCCAGCAGATCCTGAAGAGAGGAGAATGAGATTCCCCACACCTCACCTTCCACTCCCTCACACCCCAATAAGCTGCCCTCACATGGAGAAAAGGCCTCTGCAAGTTTCTCATTCACTGACTTGAGCAGTTCAGTCACTTCATCATAGCAAGGGGGATCATTGCTACCAAACCAAACCATCCAGAAACAGGACCTTATAGCCGTGTAACTTCCAGGGAGCTGCACTTCAGGAGAGTCCCATGTGCCCCACAGATGCCATGGGAACAGATTTTGAACAAAAATCTGTTTCAGCCTCCAGTTCCTGGCTCAATTTTTTTTTTTTTTTGGTCCTCTCTCACACCATTTCCCTCTGGTCTGTGGGCCCAAGTCCCTCTTCCATTCATCACGTCTCCTGCAAATCCACTTTCTGTGCTGCTGCCAAGTCCCTTTTCTGCATTCCCACAGCCATCTACCTGTGACCCAGCCAGCCCTCCCCGGAGAGTTCCTATAATTATCTGAGCGAACCAGTGTTCCAAGAAGATAGGCAGAGCTGCTGATGTGAGGGGCCATGGGAAGAGACAGAGCCAAGTCAGCCCTCCCGAGCTGAGGAAGAGCATCATTGCTGAGATGTTTCTAAACTCTTCTCTGCTTCATCTCCATTTTTAATGTAGACTCGTACCCCAGAGCCACCTCTGGGTCCATGTAAAAGGCAGTAGCTTCACTCACCTGAAAGCTAAAATAGGAAAGCTTCCAGAGGGTAGTATTCAGGCCTGGTGCTTCCCTGGCTCTGCCTGGTGTTCTCTGCCTGCAGGGCTTCCCACAGGCTCCCACCATAGGGTTCTCCTTCTCAGCCGTATTTGTGCGTGCATGCTTAGTCACTCAGTCGTATCTGACTCTGCAACCCCATGGCCGACTGTAGCTCACCAGGAATTCTCCAGGCAAGAGTGCTGGAGTGGGTTGCCGTTTCCTTCTCCAGGGACTCTTCCTGACCCAGGGATGGAAACCACACCTCCTGCATCGCTGGCACATTCTTTACCGTTGTGCCACCTGGAAAGCCCAAGTGTATTCACCAAATCCTTACTTATGGAGCATCTTGGCGCCACAGAGCAAGTTTCAGTTTCTGCTCCTGGGTCTGTCTGCCCTTCCTGAGATTTAGGTGAAAGCCCTGCAGGCCGATTTACCACGTTTGAGATGCACAAGATTGTGTTCTGCTAGGACAGAACATCAAGGTTCAAAATTTCTTACAAGCATGGAGAAAGATGGGCTGCAACTTACAAGGTGAAATGTAATTTACCAGTTGTAACAAATACAGAGTGCTTTTTTAAGTTCAAAGGAAAAAACAATCAGTTACACAACTACAAGATGAAGGTGACCTATCTTGATGGCAGTTCATCTGAAAATTACCCCAGGGCATTTTGTTTACTACAAACTGTGTACTAACAACAGAGCGAAATGCTTGATAAAAATGACCGCAGAAGAGAACAGTATAGATCAAACGAGGTGATGATTTGCATGTGCTTAAGCAACTTCTGGGATTCTGTGTTCAGTTTTTAAAGCATTTTTGATAAGTTGAGCATTCCTGGGAAGGGACCAGGTGGTGTAGAGGGTGGGTGGGATCCAGGTGCAGGGGGTAATAGAAATGAAGAAACAGAATAAACGTTAATAATATGAATGGCTGTCACATGCAGGGAGCAGACACTTTTGGGGGGCTTGCTACACACCATGCTAGTCACTCACACCTGAGTCTTTTCTCACCTACTTCTCAGAGCAACCTTCAGAGCCAAGAGGTGTTGGGCTCAGGGAGCTTTCCCAAAACTACCCACAGGTAAATAAGAAAAAGGGATCAGACTTGTTCCAAATTGCTCCAGACTACAAATAAGAGGAAGTACAGGTTGAACTTGAAAGATGACTTCTAAATAGTGGAATGGACTCTTTAGAGAGTTCCTTGTTAGGGAGTATTTTGCTAGAAGCAGACCATCTCCTGGGAGCATGAAGAAGACGTCTGGATTGGGGAGGAGATCGAGATGACCTTTGGTTCAGATGGGGTGTTCTGTAATCTCCGTGGGCTGAGGGCAGCATTAGATACAGGGGAGCTGCTGGGCAGGGGAGCAGGGGAGGAGACTAGGAATGTCAGCTTACCCTTCTGCTTTTGCCTTGCTTGGCCATTTATACCAGCCTTCACCTAAGGCCCCTTTCTGCTTGTCTTCCCACCCAAGAATGGGCATTTTGAGGAGGCTCCATTCTGCCTCCTCTCCCTCATTGGTATAGTCTGCTCTGCAGCAGCATCCCCCAAGGGGGGTGTGGCCATCCTGACTCCAGACAGAACCGTCTTCCAAGCTGTTGACGAGGTCTGTGTATATGTCTGCATGCTCACACTCCAGCCTGATCGATGCCTGTCAGAGCTCAGCATCAGAGTGACAGCCTCACGCCTGGCTGTTTGCTGAACACCACTCGTCCGTCAAGGGAAATCAGACGAAATCCATCTTCTTGTCCAAAGCCTGGCCTGATGGGCTGTGCCTGGAATGCCAGTCTTATATCCCACCCCACTTTGGGCCCTGAAAACCATTCTCCAGGGACTTCAGAGTTACAATGATGGGTCCCCTGGGGCTGGAAATTTATAGTCAGTAAAATGATGTGACGAGACCAATCTCAGCCCCTACCCTTTAGGAACTTCCAGTTTAGAGCTGGTGGCTGCTGTCTGGGCAGCGCAGGTCTAATACATACAGAATTGACCCACAGTTACCTTGAATTAACTGACATAAAAATAGAGTGTAAATCAAATGGATTGGGTTTAAAATTTTGCTGATGTGTTTTGAGCAGAGTTGTAGATGATTGGTGGGGAAGGGTCTCCTTAAAAGCGCTCATTAGAGAGGTAGTTATGGGGTTTTGAGGCTTTCGAATTGTTAAGGACAAGTTTTAGCAAAGGTTCTGTGTTTGTAAACCACTTGGGGCTGCGCTGTCGCCCTGTGTCTTGGCAGGAAGCCAGCTAGCAGCTTCTCTTTGCCCTCCCTAAAGCCTCTTTTATCCTGTACAAGCCAGTGCCTGAAACTTCAAAAAGACCCTCTGTAGCCCCTGCCACTCCAGCACTTCCATTTCCCAGGGCCGTTGACCCTTAAGTGAAGAATTCTACCCTGCTCCCCACCTCGGTCCCAGGGCACTTCTACCCCTTGCCTGCTCTCCCATCAGGGGTCTGAATGACTCACAGGTGTCAAAGGAAGTGGTTGCAGAAAGTCAGTCACTTTAGAAGGAAATATATATATATATATATATATATCTTTTTTCCCAGTAGCTAGAAGACTGTGGAGCAGGAAATTGTTCAGAAGACAGAAGTGGGATGTCTGAATGGCAGTGGAAGGAGGTTTGCCCAGGAGCAAGAGGATGGAACAGAGTGACTGAGAAAAATGAGGGGCTTGGGGAGGGGGAGGGTTGCAAAGCCCGCCAACAGAGGGTGGGGACCCTGGATGAAGGAGAGCCTAGGGAGAAGCCAGTGTTTGAGTGGCTCCTTCTGCTGCTGGTCCTCCCAGGGCCTTTCCCACTCAGGAAGGATGCTCAGGTATTGCCCTCCTAGGGGTGCGCCCAAGGGAATCAGCCCCAGCTCAGGCCTCCACGCCCGGAGCTGCTCTACTTCAGCTAGCCAAGCACTCCCAACCCCAGGCCTGGAGAGTACAGCAGTCAGAGCTTTATTGCCCACACACGGGAGCCGCTCTGCAATAAAAGAGAATAAACCAAGGTAATGGGAATGGCTGGTGCAGGGGGCAGGCCCCCGGAGAGCTGGGCCGGCTGCTGCCCATCTTCCTTGCACCACTGAGCACCATTAAGGCTGCTGTCAGTAAGTCACCTGCGGTCCCCCTGGGCCTCCTTCCTGGGGCCGAGTGAGTGACCTCCACCGTGGTCAGTCATAGCAGCAGCAAAGCAGCAGCGTATACACACGCGCATCCTGGTTCAGGCTCCGTTGACCACTCCAGGGGCAGTAAGGCAGGGGCTGCAGAAAGGCGGTTTTACCTCCTCATACAAACTGACCTCAAGACAAACCTTGAGAGTATAGCTGTTGTTGTCCCGTACCAGGGGTGTAAGTGCCTGTTTGCCAGGGTCCAGCCCCAGTGGATCCAGGGAATTCAAAGCGAGGACGGCGTCAGCGAGGAAAAACTTATTAATATTAGATTAGGAAATAATAATATAGTAGGAAAATTTAGTGGAGAAAAGAGGCTGAATGACTTGGTTTACGGGGAGAACCAATAAAACCTTGAGACAAGAGGTTTGCACCGTCTACGTTAGGCCACCAGTGCCTACTTGNCAGGAAGATGGGTGCCTCCTCTCCCAGGTCCACTTCGGGCCTTTCTCACCCCTTCCCAGCCCCTAACGGGCCTCCCACTCCCTGGGTCAAGGCTCCAGAAACTTCTTAGACATCTGGGAGTGCCACTCTCCTAGAGGTCAGTGACTGTTCACCCCACTGGTTAGTGACAAGAGCCGGGCTCTGCATTTAGGCAGGACTGGGTTCAAGTCTGGCTTCTGTAGTTACCAAATGACCTTGGATAATTTCTTTAACGTCTCTGAGCCTTCATTTCCTTATCAAAAAAGTGAGACTAAAAATAACCACTGCTTAAAAAGGTTGTGAGGATTAAGTAAGGCAACAGGCACAATTGTGAACCAAATTCAGTGTGTTGAACACGGCAGTTGCCCAATAAGTATTAATTCCCTTCCTGCTTCCCTGGTGGCTCAGATGGTAAAGCATCTGCCTGCAGTACGGGAGACCCAGGTTCGATCCCTGGGTTGGGAAGATCTCCTGGAGAAGGAAATGGCAACCCACTCCAGTATTCCTGCCTGGAGAATCCCAGGGACGGAGGAGCCTGGTAGGCTACAGTCCATGGGGTCGCAAAGAGTCAGACACGACTGAGCGACTTCACTTCACTTCACTTCTTCCCTCTAATAAGGAACTGTTGGCCTTTCCTTCAGATGCAGAAATGTAAACTTCAGTCCCTTCTTGCCTGGGGCATATGTGATCTGTGCCCTGCCCAGCCTGACTGTCCGATACAACCTATATGCAGGACAGTAGCTGGAAAGGTATAGCCATAATGTGGCAGGTCCTCAGAGCAAGCCTCTGCCCCCAGATACTATATGCAGGGACTGTGTTTGGATCCGTAATAAAGGAAAGAAAGGCCTTGTTTCTCTTCAATAATCTTCCTCTTATGTCCTTTGAATCAAACAGCCTTAAAAGCCAAGACAAATCAATAGATGAGTGCCAGTGATTGGCATCTGGATTTTCTTTTCATTTAATTCATTTACTAAACATCTACTGACTTTCCATTGTGTCAGGCCCTGGGCTAGGAATTGGGACCACAAAGTCAGGTAAGCTGTGTTTTTTGCCATCAAGGAGTTGGCAGGCTCAAGGGCTCAACAACTGAGTACAGGGTGATACACGCTCTGCAACTCACAGGATTCTCTCAGAGTACAGCCGGGGATTCAGAAAAGACTTCCTAAAGGAAGTACTGCTTGCACTGATTTTTGAAGGATAAGTAGGCATCGGCCAAACCAAGGGTAGAAGAAGGACGCAGATTTCGGAGAAAGAGACCTGTGCATCAGTTAGGAGTCACACAGAGTCGGACATGACTCAAGTGACTTAGCAGCAGCAACAGCAGTTGATATAGACCACATTTGCTTAAACAAGTTTAAAGTTTACATCTTTTTTTTATAAATTTATTTAATTGGAGGCTAATTACTTTACAGTATTGTAGTGGTTTTGCCATACATTGACATGATTCCACCACGGGTGTACATGTGTTTCCCATCTGAACCCCCCTCCCACCTCCCTCCCCGTCCCATCCCTCTGGGTCATCCCAGTGCACCATCCTGAGCACCCTGTCTCATGCATCAAACCTAGACTGGCCATCCGTTTCACATATGATAATATACATGTTTCAAATGCCATTCTCCCAAATCATCCCCGCCTCGCCCTCTCCCACAGAGTCCAAAAGACTGTTCTATACATCTGTGTCTCTTGCTGTCTCGCATACTGAGTTATCGTTACCATATTTCTAAATTTACTTCTTTCTTGTTAAAAGAAAAAGTCCGGACACAGGCAGTCCTGAATAGGTCCAGCAACTCCCAGTGTCAACAGGGGTCCAAGCCCCTTCATCGCCCTGCTCCACTCTCCTTAACACGTGGATTCCATTCCCAAAATCCATGGTGGCCGTGGAGCTCCAACCATTCATATCTTCCTTCCTGACAGAATGCCAAGAGAAAGGGAGAAAGCCCAGTAAGAGCAGATTACTTTCTTAGAAGTCCCACTCAGAAGTCTCAGCTGAATCTCAGTCGTGTGACCAGTGAGAGAGGAAACAGTCTGTAAGCCTTTACTAAAACGATGCCTGTTACTAAGGAAGAAGGAAAGAGCAGAAATTAGGAAATGGAAATTGTGCCACAGACATCCTGTGCCTGGGCACAGAGCTTCAACACTGCTGTGTCTGTTATGGAACACTTAGTGTTGTCTGTTTGGATCAAGGAGTCCAAATAGTAAGCAGGAGCGGAATTGCAGGTGGTAGGAGATGAACCTAGAGAAGCAAATCCACATTTTCCACCAGGTCTGAAGGCTTTGCTGGTTCAGCTGAAGGGGGCATCTGCCAGGGCACCAGGCTGAGCTCGGCACCTGCAGTCCAGATCCCCTCCTATCTCAAAGGAAAGCCCCTGTGTGCCTCTGGAGGTCACACAAGCCCGGCCAGGGCTTGGCCCAAGCTAGAATGTATATTGGCCAAAGGCCCCCAATTTTTCCCTTAGAGAACTAGAGTTTGGTCACACTGTGACCTGGATACAATTAAACTGTGTTTCTGGGAGCTTCCCGGGCAGTCCAGTGCTTAAGACTCCGTGCTTCCACTGCAGGGGCGCAGGTTTGATCCCTGGTTGGGGAACTAGGATCTCACAAGCCTCCCAGGGCAGTGGAAAAAAGAAAAGTGTTTGTCTTCTCACTCTAAGTTCTTGACCCAATAGGAAGAGCCAACATTTATTGAGTGTTTACTGTGTATCAGACGTTATTCTGAGTGCTGCTTCATTTAAACCTCACGTTTTCCTTATGAGTGAGTTATTCCATTTTGTTACTCCCAGGTTACAGTTTGGAGAAACTGAAGCAGAGGCTTAAAATAACTCACCCAGGGTTACTAAATGGCAGAAGCTGAATTTGAACCCAGGTAGTCTGGGCTCCAGAGCTTCACTCGTAACTGCGGGTTAGTTCTGCCAGTGTGTGAGGTCTCCTATAACAAGAGAAAATGCTGGGATCCAGGCAGATGGGTAAAGTTAGGACTAGGCGCAGAGCGTTTTGCTGTCTCTCTTGCAGGGAAGGAGTGAACACTCAGGCTGACGGCCCAAGCCTGGTCCGGGCTGGGACATGTGCCTTCGTCCCCTCTTTCTGCATCCTGTCTCCCCAGTGATTCCGACTCTGGTCACCGTGGCCCATGAAGCGATGCTCCATCTCATTTTTCTCCTCCTGGCCTTCCCGCCAGCACGACTGTGATGGGGTTTGTGCTTCCTCTTGAGGTTCCTGTCGTGTCTTTCCTTTCTGCCTCCCTGAGAATGCACAGCATCCACCCCTGCCTTAGCTGTCCTAGGCCTGTGTGTCGGGAGAGCTGGCCTGCCCCTCCAAGTCCCCCTCGTGAGCGCTTCTCCTAAGTGGCGTGTGCCGCCTCATGGCCTCTGCCCTCCCCATCATCCCTTCTCTCTCTTCCCTCTCAATATCTGCTGCGCCTCCACTGACTTCAGCATCACTTTCTATCCTGAGATTCTACCCTCCTTCCTGCTCCTCCACGACCAGTCACCCGTTGTTTTCGTAAGTGTGGCCCAGCTCAGTCTGGGCTAGCCGGTATTTGCCCTGTCCCCGCCTGTGACGCACCGCCCATGCTTTAATGCCCAGCCCCGCCCCTCCAAGGAGAGGGTCCTGACTCTCCAGACTGCCAGAGCTGGCTTTTCTGAACCCCTCCAGTACCTGCTGTCTGTGCTACTGCTGGATGGTCGTGTGGCATTCTCTCCTGAGTTGCTGTGATGCGGCTTCACTGTGTCTTCCCCACTCCAGTTCTTTGAAGACAGAAGTTCTTTTTGTTTCTTTCCCTCCATTTGGATCTACTGCAGTGCTTTTGGATCTAAGACGATGCTTTTCTATGTAGTAGATTCCATATAGCTATTTCTTGATCGATTGATGACAATAATTCCTAGGTCTCTTTACACATCCTTAATGTTTGTTATCCATTTCAGTTCCTTTAGCATTTGTTTGTCTCCCCATTTTGAAGAATCCTGATCGCTTCTGGACTTTGTCATCTCTTTAATCAGCTCAACTGGGCAGCCCTAGTCCTTCTCCAGCCCCACTGGATCTGTCCAGAGATGCAACGCTGAACCGCAGTGACCTCCCCTTGCAGGGTACCTTGTACCTCATTAGAGATTAAACCTGTGTTTTCTGCTGCCTGGCCTAGAAGCTGTCTCTGTGGGGGAAGCTCCCACAGCAGCCAGGATATGGCCATGTAGAAGGTGCCGCCGGAAACAACAGATTCTCCATCAAACACCTTCCAGCACTGCCTGGAATCCTGCTGCTCAGAGCAGGCTGTGGGAACTGGGGGTCAGTTGGAAGGTAACAGGTCTACAGCTTCATTCAGAGACCATAGTGCAAAAGCTCGTGGGTTGATGAGTCGAGCAGTTGATTCAGGACAGATCCAAACTGAAAGTGTTAGTTGCTCAGTCATGTCCCACTCTTTACGACCCCATGGACTGTAGCTCAAGCCCACCAGACTCCCCTGTCCATGGGATTCTTCAGGCAGGAATGCTGGAGCGAGCAGCCATGCCCTTCTTCAGGTGATCTTCCCGACCCAGGGATCAAACCCAGGTCTCCTATATTGTAGGTGGATTCTCTCCCGTCTGAGCCACCAGGGGAGCCCAGAGGCACTCAGATGGAGTTCTTTGTTAGGAAGAGTCAATCAGGGCAGACTTCCTGGAACACAAAAGTGGTATGAGGTCACCCCTTTACAGTCAGCAGAGACTTCCCGAAGCAGGTTGCCTTAGCATTCCTGTCCTGGTAAATGAGCTGACATCTCTCTGAATGGGCTCTGCCACTCTGTGCCTCCCTTGGCTGCGCAGAGGTTGCTGCTTTTCTGGCTTTTACAGCTGTGATGCAGAGTCGTGGCCTTAGAGACAGGCGGGGCTACAAGAGGCCAGGTGGGGTCAGGCAGCTCACATAGCAGGCAGATGAGCTGGGCCAGGGTCGCAGGTCCTTGGCAGGAAGTTAGAGGCCATGAGGCTGGGGAGATGGGGTGTGAGCTCTGGCTCATATACTCTCTAAGAAGGTACAAGATGCTCAGAATCTACTCCTAGCCTCCTTTTTCTCTCCAGCCTCCATGAGTCGTCCCTGTGAGAACAGGATTAAGACAGAGGATGGAGCTGGTCTTCCCCTTCCTTTCTGCTGCTCCTGACCTCCCCCCTCTCCGTTTCCCTGCCCACTGGCTCCAGGTGGCAGCTCAGGAGCAGTGGGCCATTGAGAGCACCTCCAAATAGCTTTAAAAGAAATCAAATTCTTAAATGGTATTTACACTGAGTGGCAGGGCAGGAGCCGTGAAGCTTTTTTCCAAGGGCGCTGCGGCGGAAAGTCTGTCCACAGTGGGAGAAGCCATGCTGGCAGCAGGAGCCTGACCTCCATCAGAGCAGCCTTCAGCAGGCAGTTAGGCTTAGGCAAAGGTCAGGCTCACTGTGCTTCTCCAAGTCAGACATTCTCTTTAAAACCTTAATTGCGACTTCTGGGAAATCTTAGCTGGAGAAAGTAAAGGTTTTCTTCTCCTGTCTCCACTTCAGAACACAGCTATCTTGGAGGAGCGCTGCCCACATAGAGCAGAGAGCAGTCGTCAGTGGGATTCTGCTTAGTGCGGCCAGGCTGGGAGGTGCATCAGGGCGAATGAGGCTGCTGTGGCCCCACTGCGGGGAACATGCGATGGCTCCTCCCTGCCCCGGAACAGGGCACCATCAGCCTGGGCAAATGGTGGCTCTGGGAGGCCACTCGCTAGCTCCTGGGACCTCGTTAAGCTGAATTGTACTGGGGATGTCTGGTTAAAATGGGAGAGAGAGAAATAATTGTGATTAATGGGACCCTGGCTCCCATCAAGAGGACAGAGTCATGTCAACAACAAGCTGCTGACCCATCCTACATATTGTCCTTTCCTATCGCTCATATTTCATGCTCTCTTGCATCCAATCTCACTCCTGTGGCTTAGGAAACTTGCCGGAGTTGATTACAAGGCCCAGAACAGCATCATGAGGCTGTGCCAGTGGAGAAGGACTGTGGTCTCAGCGTGGAGGAGCAGAGGGGTCAGAGTACTTACACCGCCCGTGCCCGTCACTCCCAGCTGCCTTTGAGCAGAGGCTGCAGACCATAACCCAGCAGACTCTGGGTGCCAACTCCAGCCCTGCCCAGGGAGTTTGGGAGGGCTTAGGGCCTGTGAAAGTCCCACTTTGACCGTGTAAGCCATGCCATTTTAAAATTGTCATTCTCAGTGAGGAAGCTCAGCCTCAACCCACAGAAGAGGACAGGGACCAGGGTCATTAACCGAGCGGGTCTGGGCTCTGGAGGGCTGCATTTATCCCAATCTCCAGCTGTATGCGCCCAGGCCTTATAATGGGGGGCTTTTACTCATGGGCTTTTCTTTGCATTACTGACTGGCCAGAGAGATCACAGGCCCTCCCAGTCCTCAGTTCAGTTCAGTCGCTCAGTCATGTCCGACTCTTTGTGACCCCATGAGTTGCCGCATGCCAGGCCTCCCTGTTCATCACCAACTCCCAGAGTTCACTCAAACTTATGTCCATCAAGTCNTCACTCCTCTCTTATTCCCAGTTCCAGGCTTGTTGCCGATGGCCTTGGGGTTAAGAAAGCAGGGCTGGGACCAGCCAGTGTAGGGGAGGAAGGTGGCTTCTGCCTATCACTGGGGCCCCTGATGTCACCTCCCCAGAGGGAGTGCTGAGCACTCCTAGTCTGCCTTCCAGGGGAACGTCCAGTCAGCATCCTCTTGCCCCCCCTTGTATAGGAAGTCTTCCTTCCCAGATGCTCCAGGGCAGGGGTCTCCTGAGCTGCTGCCTACCTGGGATCACCTGGCTGCCTGAGGCAGCCACTTCCCTGGGGGGGAGGGAGCTTCCCTAGCAGCTGTGTTCCAGGAGTTCCTTGGCCTCCCAGCCTCTAGGGCTGAGGCTCAGTGATTTCCTCTGCTGCCTTGGGCACTGCACAGGAGAAAGATGAGAGGCTCTTGGGAGAGACTACCTCTCATTCGTTCTTCTAATACACAAAAAGGGAAAGAGGGGTTATATGGGAGGGGAGACTCTCGTCACTCCTGCATTTTGCCAGAAATCCCCTCTGTGCTGTACCTCCTTGGGCTGCCCTGAATCACCATCCAGAGCACGCTACCCCCAGCTATGTGTCCTCCCTGGTTCAGTATCTTCAAGTTCTCTTGCCCTGAGTGCCCCGGGGGCTTTGTCGAAGCTAGCCTTTTCATGGAGGCAGCCTTCAGTGCACTCCGCCCCCACCCTACCATGAAGAAGGCTACAGGAGGGGCCCTTGGTCTTCCCAGCGTCACCCCCAGACTCAGAGCCACTGAACATCCATCTTGGCTCCTGGAGCAGGAGAGGCCGGGCAGCCAAATGAGGCCCCAAGGCAGCTGGCATTTCCTCCGGTCTTCTAGCTGAGCTCTCTGGTGTTCTTCCCCAGACACACACGTTACTTTCAGAAGGCTGATCTGCTGGAGAGGGCCTGGGCAAGTGAGTCCTCTCTGTAAGAACATCAGCCCTGCCTGCCTTTCACACCTCACTTCCTACATACCCACCACCCTCACCTGGCTGGTCCCACTTGGCTCCCCAGAGCAGAAGGTGCCTCAACTGCCTGGAGTGGGAGAATGACTCAGCCCCCTCCGCCCGCTTGATTGAAGCAACTCCTGTGTTAAGAAGCTGGACAGAATCCAGACAAGGAAAGAAGGGGACCAGTTGGGGTGGTGGGGCAGGGATTGAGAATATGTTTGTGGCGGGGGCCAAGATAATCCAACCACTAGGAAAAGGGCTATGAGAAATGAAACATGCTCACCACCACCGCCGCCTTCCCTCCCTGGGTTGGAAGCCTGCCCCCTGTCTCCTCTTTTCTCCTCTCTCTTTCTCCCCCATTCCCCACAGCCACAGCCGGGAAGGGTGAGACCACAGCCCGCCTGGGTGGGAACTGAGGTGTATGTGCTGCCTGGGACAGGAGCACTTCCTCAGTAACTAGGAGACGTGCAAATTAACAGCCTGTGCCATTTGTATTAATTTGGTAAATAAGCCAGAACAATTTCATTAGTGGCACATTAATGTGCTAGGGAGCAGGAGGACATGTCCCACTGTGAGGCAGCAGGGCCCTCGGGCTACCCCGGCCCACAGACAGCCCTGGACCAGTGGGTCTGGCTGCTTTCCCACTGGGCGTGGCTGGCTGGACCACACCCCCTGATTGGCCCTGTGGTGGAGAAAGATTCCCCACCCCAACCCCACCCCTGCCTACTCTGATTAACCACCTCTTCCCTCACCTACCTCTCTGAGTGAGAACCGAGGGAACTGAGCTCAGCCAAGCAGAGCTGCTGCTGGTTGCAACTAGCCTGACTGCTGTCAGCTGGCCCTGAGTTGAAGGAAGTGGATGCCATTGTACATCACCAGAAACTCACGATCAGAGTTAGGATTTGAGCCCCGGTCTGTCTGACTGCAAGATTCACGCTCTCTCTACCACATCATGGCCCAGTCAGTACACCCAGCTCTGGGGCAGATCCAGAGAACAAGCTTGGGTCCCATTGGACCTGACAGTCCGCCTGCGTGCTAAGTTGCTTCAGTGTCCAACTTTCTGCGATCCCATGGACTGTAGCCCATGTCAGGCTTCTCTGTCTGTGGGATTGATTCTCCAGGCAAAAATACTGGAGTGGGTTGCCGTGCCCTCCTCCAGGGAATCTTCCCAACCCAGGGATCAAACAAAAGTCTCATGTCTCCAGCATTGGTAGGCAGGTTCTTTACCACTAGCACCATTTCAGCTGGTAAATAGGGACATTTTGAAATAACTGCTCCTCCCCAGGAAGTAAATAATTGAAGCATTTGTGTGTCAAGCACCCTTTTAAGTGTTTGACATACTTATGTTGGCTCATTTAGTCATCAAAACACATCTTTTGAGATAGGTACTATCACAATTCCAAGGTAATTGACTCACCAGAAGTCAGGCAAGTGGTGAGTAAACGTCTCTGCTCCGGAGTCCGTGGTCTTAACCTCTGTGCTCTACACCAGTCCCTGAGTGTCAGAGGGAGATATCCGGGCCAGGTGTTCAGTTCACTGCAGGCCAAGGTTAGGGAGGCTGTCACAGGAAGATGGTGTTGAATCTGGAAGAGCTCAGCTCACAGGGCCTCGTTCAGAACCACAAAATCCCCGCCCACTCTGCCAGCATCGGGAGCAGAGGACGAGAGATGCTGGCAGGTGAGCAGAGCATCCAGGATGTCCCGTGCGGCAACACCTCCATGTCCTTCAGCTCCTGAGAATTAGGAGCTGCCCTTTAGACATCTAGGCTCTTGCTTCTGTCTTAACCAGAGTTATCACAAAGCCGCCCCTTCCACGTGGCACCCCCCCCCCCCAGCTCCATGTGTTCCTAGATCCCAACATTTGGCTTCAGTATGAGTGTTGAGGATGGGGAGTGAGGAAAGCCATCATCTGTCCCTTGCTGACACTGCTTGTGTCCACGTGTACCCGTGAGCTCCTCAAGGCTATTATCAGCCCACCTGTGTACACACCAAATGCCCACATGAAGTACTGTGGCAGCCCATGGTGATCACCCAAGGCCTTACCTCCCTGATGCCAGTGCCGTTGCAGGAAGCCTGCCAAGCCACTGGACAGGGAGTCCAGGTCTCTTCGTGAAACACCTCTTCCAAGATGCTGAAGAGACAGGCAGCCGTGTTGTGTATCGTGCCTCACTTTACACCACACTCCATGAGTAGTGTCTCACTAACACTTGGGGTAGCCAGGAAGAGACCAAGAGAGGCTTTTTGTACACTTGACAAGGAAGAACCTCCCCTAATTCCTGTCTGCGGTTGGAGGCAACTTGCAGGAAATTTCTGCTCATCTTCTGTATACCAGAGATCAAACCGGTCAGTCCTAAAGGAAATCAACCCTGAATATTCATTGGAAGGACTGATCCTGAAGCTGAAGCTCCAGTGCTTTGGCCACCTGACGCGAAGAGCTGACTCACTGGAAAGGACCTTGATGCTGGGAAAGATTGAAGGCAGGAGGGGAAGGATGAGATGCTTGGATGGCATCACTGACTCAATGGACATGAACTTGAGCAAACTTCAGGAGATAGTGAAGGACAGGGAAGCCTGGCGTGTTGCAAAGAGCTGGACACGACTTAGCGACTGAACAGCTACAACGTCTGTATATGGTAAATCCTGATTATAACTGAGCCCATATTTGTGAGTTCACTCACTTGCTGAAATTTGTTACCTCTGTCAGTACCCCGGCAACTTTTTGGATCATTTGTGAACGTGCACAGAGCAGGGAGTCTCCCAGGGAGTACGTTCCCAGCCAAGGCTGCACACGCGGTGGCTCTGCCTTCTTGTTTCAGCTCTCATCCTGCAAACAAATGTCCTACTCATGGTCTGCTTAGCACCGAGGTTTTCAGGGTTTCTGCGCGTCATGTTCCAGTTAAAAACGGCCTCCAAGCACAGTGCTGAAGTGCTATCTAGTGTTCCTGAGTGCAGGACGGCTGTGATGTGCCTTAAGGAGAAAATCCATGTGTTAGATAAGCTTTATTCAGGCATGAGTGACAGCGCTCTTGGCTGTGAGTTCATCGTTAATGAATCATCAATGTGTATTAAATACGGTGTCTTTAAACAGAAGCCATCATCGAAGCAGGTTGTGTGTTGATAAGTTGATAGAAATGTAACTGGAGTCTTATAGGAACCTAACCCTGTGTTTCCCGGGAGGCAGTGGTTCAGGATTCCCTAATTCCTAGTTCATAGTAACTTTATAGCGATAAGTATCACAGATACCTAGAGAGAGCAAGTATGTACATATCTTTTTAATTAGAAAAATACCAGAAATTTGATGAGTCTTAAGACTGAGTCTTAAAGTTGAATAGAGAAATGGAGCTTTTACAGATATGAAGAGCTGAAAGTGTTAGTTGCTTAGTCCTGTCCAACTCTTTGTGACCCCATGGACTGTAGCCCACCAGGCCCCTCTGTCATGGAATTCTCCAGGCAAGAAAACTGGAGTGGGTCACCATTTCCTTCTCCAGGGGATCTCCCTGACCCAGGGATTGAACCTGGGTCTCCTGCATTGCAGGCAGATTCTTTACTGCTTGAGCCACCAGGGAAGCCCGTCACAGATATTCTGCTCCTGCTGCTGCTAAGTCGCTGCAGTCGTGTCCGACTCGGTGCAACCCCGTAGACGGCAGCCCACCAGGCTCCCCCGTCCCTGGGATTCTCCAGGCAAGAACATCGGAGTGGGTTGCCATTTCCTTCTCAATGCATGCAAGTGAGAAGTGAAAGTGAAGTCGCTTAGTCGTGTCGGGACTCTTAGCAACCCCAGGGACTGCAGCCTACCAGGCTCCTCCGCCCATGGGATTTTCCAGGCAAGAGTACCAGAGTGGGGTGCCATTGCCTTCTCCCCGTCACAGATATGGACCCATGTAATTTTATAGTCAAGTCACAAATTCTCAGCAGTGAGTGTGAAAGAGGGACATGATGAAAGATGAACGTGTAGACCAACCTGGGAGCGCCCACTGCACCCTCTGCTCCCTGTGTAGTCAAGACTTCACCCTGAACCCTCTGCCCATCTAGGCTGGGGCATGTCAAGCAAGGCCAGAAGCCCAGAGACCTAGGTGCAGCAGGAACATTGGCCCAGCCCCAACCCTCCTCTAAGACCAGCCTACCTTCCCTAAAGTCCTATTGTTTGACTGAAAAATTACTGTGGTGGCAGCAGCGGTAATAAAAGGAGAAGCGGGGACCCACAGGCGACAGCTTTATCTCTCCCGCTACAGCCCAAGATGGATTGGGCAGCAGCACAGTGCCCAACGCCAGAGATTTCTTTCCTCTGCGGCCGGCTGGGCCCAGGGGCTTGTCAAGCCCAAGTTAGCATATCGATTGCCGGCAGGGAGAGGCTGGGTACGTGTGAAGGCAGGGCTCACCTGCCAAGAGAGCCTGGCTGCTCCCCAGTGGTCCTGGCCCCAGGTGCGGCTGCTTAGTTACTCGCTGGCATCTCCCCCGCAGGAGCCTTGAGAGGTCGGCATCTGGTTTGTGGCCTCAGAGGGTGAGGTGTGAATTAGAGGTTGGCGAGTAGGGTCTGAGCCTGGGCACCTGACAGGAGAGACGGATTGTACCTGTCTGGTCGCCTCTGCAGCTCATATCTCGGAGGCTCTTACCTCCACCGCAGGAACCTGGTGTGAGAGGAAGCCATGGGCTTCTCGTCACAGCTGCAGCAGCCCACCACGAGCCTGCGGGCTGGAGGGAAGTCTCATGCTTGATCAGGGCGGCCTTCCTGGCTTTAGGAAAATGACACCTGGCAACGAACACAGTGGAAGAAGACGAGGCGCTGGCGTGGGCCTGGGAACTGTACCAGTTTGACTTGTTTTCAGCTGGGCATGAGGAGGGGTCTCGGGAGCCCCCAGATGCAAAGGAGTCCCATGGATTGGTGGTAGGAGCCAGTGTCGGCACCCCCATTCTGCCCATTGTCTCATGAGCCCCTAAACACAAGGCAGGCAGTCCTCCACTCCTCCCAGAAGTCGTCTGGGGTCAGCTGCCGCTTGATCTTAGCATGCTTGATAAAGTGCGGCAAATGAAGAAGTGGTCTTCCCAGGCATTCTCCTTCCATCCCTGTTCTCGTCTGCGTCCCACAAGCCTGCAGCCTCTTCCTCCACCATTAGCCCTCCCACTGTCGGGACGCCCAGTGCTCCAGCATCCAGGGCATTTGCAAGGTGGCAGAGGGCTCTTCGGGCAGTTTGTCACTCACTCCAGTGAATTTACTGGCTGGCGAGCTCTTGAGGCACTTGTAGTTTATCGTGTACCATTCTGCCCACCTGTTCTCTGCCACACACACAGGTCCTCCCAGTGAATTAATTGCCAGGATTAGAAAAAGGGGAAACCAGTTTTGCCATCTACAGTTACGGGTCCTCCCTTCCTCTAGCTATCAGCAGTGTGGTGCCCATGTGGGGTGGACACCACCCAGCAGAGCCCGGCACTCCCACCCTGGCTTCACCAGGGAGGGGCGAGGTCCAGGGTCCTGAATGGTTGCGAGAGCTGGCCTTAACCCGGTGGACAGTGTGGGGAGGGGGAGGGAGGTCAGGGGTGTGACTAGAGGAAGGATGNATGTGGGGTGGACACCACCCAGCAGAGCCCGGCACTCCCACCCTGACTTCACCAGGGAGGGGCGAGGTCCAGGGTCCTGAATGGTTGCGAGAGCTGGCCTTAACCCGGTGGACAGTGTGGGGAGGGGGAGGGAGGTCAGGGGTGTGACTAGAGGAAGGATGCTCTTGAGACAGGGCTGGGAGAGGAGGGGAGGCGCCAGGGAGGCAGTGGAGAAAGAAGGCAAGCAGGGCAGGCTGGCCTCTGCTCAGCTCTGTCTCAGTTTCCCCACTAACAAATCAAGTTGGATTGGATGGGTATAACACCTCCTTTTCCTAGTTCTAATAAACTTTTCGTATCCCCTTCTACAGTACACCCCCACTTCAGACATTGTTGAACTTGCATTCCACCTGAAAGGGTCACAGGGGGCTTCGTGTAGGAAGAGGGTGTTCACGAATAGGAAGAACACCTGCGGAGTCCTAACTCTGCCAGGAGAGGTGCTGGGGACGCGGGTGCATGGAGCGAGGGCAGAGCAGGGACAAAGAGCAGGACCAGGAAGGCGGGACCCTGGCCCCTTCCTACTCGTGTCCGCGGCAGCTGCCACTGGCTCCTGCCCAGGCTTCAGAGAACTCCCAGGTATTTAGACACTCATTTTATTGCTTAATCGAGCTTGAAACCGTTTAAATGAATACAAGTTTTTACGTTTGGCAGTGAAGGCTTTTACAGGCCCCTATAGCAGGGGAAGAGGTTGGGAGAGAAGCCGAGAAGGAATTCCTCCTGGGCCACTGCCTTCATGAGGTAGAGCGGCGTCCTTGCTGGGTCAGGGGTCCTGGGTCTCGGGGAACCCTCAGGTGGGGAGGCCTGGGAGCCCCTGGGCTCTGCAGGGATCCTGCTGGCTCTGGGGATCAGCCATTGTGCTCGGCCCAGAAGTCAGGGCTGATGGCGGTGAGCACACCCCTACAAAGGGGTTACCTCCAGCTGGAATCACCCCCTAACTGCCCCTGCACATCAGTGTACTTTCTGCCCACCTGTCCCCTTCCCTCCTCTTCTCACCTGGCTCTCATCCCGCTGCTTTTATTGCCCTCATTAAGCATGACTTCACTCAGCTCTTCCAGGAAGAACACAGGTTCTCCCCTCCTGGGGGATTGCCTTGCTCTCCATTTCCACCCAAGGCTTGCCTGTCTTCCTAGCAGAGCTGGGGCTCAGTGGGTGCTGAAGAGGAGTGGGTGTTGCCTGACTCACCCCTGACCTTTAGCTGCGTGCACACACAAACACGCACGCAGCTCACTTAGTAGCCCTCGGCCAAGAGGAAGGGGAGGGGATTTGAGGAGAGAAGAGTTCTGAAGGTGCTTTGTCGGTGACATATCTGTCAGTGGTGATTCTGGGGTGCAAGAAGCTGAAAAGATAGACCGGCTCACAGCACTGAGGTGAAGTGTTCTCAGAGGCTCTCAGCAGCTCACGCTCTGACTCACCGTTCCAGCTGCTCCTGCCCGTGGAGTGACCGTGGTAGCGGTGGCCCCGGGGCCTCTCTCCTGCCCTGCCCACCCCAGGCTCCCGCTGCTAGCTGACACCCCCATTTCTGCTCCCTAGGTAGAAGTGGAGGTGGAGAGCATGGACAAGGCCGGCAACTTCATCGGCTGGCTGCACATCGACGGTGCCAACCTGTCCGTCTTGCTGGTGGAGCACGCGCTCTCCAAGGTCCACTTCACCGCTGAGCGCAGCGCCTACTACAAATCCCTGCTGTCTGCCGAGGAGGCCGCCAAGCAGAAGAAGGAGAAGGTAGGCTGTGGAACAGGGCCCGGCGGGGAGGGAGCGGCTGCCCTCTCTTGCCCTCCCTTCCCTCCACACCAGCACTGCTGCCTCCATACAACAGACAGAGGCTTCTGTCCCCCGTCAACTGAGTGACTCCGGCTGGTGTTGGTGTCAGACCCCACATCAGCAACCCCACGCTGAGGCGGGCCCTGGACCCTCTCTGAGCGCCCCTGTCCATCACCCCTGCTCTGGTGGGCCTGGCACCAGAAGCTGCCTAGACAGTGACCTTGGAGCCCAGGGTCACCCAAGACCAGAGGCCTTCTTCCCCGGCCCTGACCCTCCAGTGCTCTCGGAGGGGCCGGGTGGCCTGCAGCCCACGTCTGAATTTCCTTCACATTGCCCTGCAGGGAAGCCCATTTTGGAAGCTGCCCCAGGAGATGCATAAAGCAGTTAGGACAGCAGATTTACAGCCCATCAGTCTGTGCAGACACTGCATTGAAGAGACAAGGGGGGTGGGTCGGAAAGCAGCTTTTGGAAACAAATGGACGATTAAGGAACCCAGCGGTTTGGTGATGGGAGCCGGGCTCGGCAGCCCCCTGCCCCTACCCCCACAGCCTGTCGCCACTGACTTATGGCTCAGCCCCGATAATGGGGATAAATCAGCCGGCCACCAATTTGTCAGGGCTTCTCGGAGCTTGAGGAGGATTTCATGGGACAGCCGTGCTGAGCCATAAATTTGTTCCAGGAATGTTTCCTTCCCCATGGGGCAACCATCTGGCTTACAACTCGCCTCTCAGAGCCAAGGCCCAGACACCTGCCAAAAGGAGTGGGGGGCCCCAGGGCCCAGAANAGCACCCAGCTCCCCGGCCCTCTTGAGCTGGAGGGACTCAAGCAGCAGGGTTGAAACCAACACACTCTCTCTCCACTAGGCCTTGCTCTCCCTTCTCCGAGCTCTTTTGCCCTCCTCTCTCCCCACATGCAGAGTGGGGGTGGGTGGGTCTGTAGCTCTACTTGTGCAGGTTGATTACTCGTTTGGAACAAGACTTCGCTGTGGATCACTCCGGTGTCTGGTCTGGACAGGATGGGCCTGACCCCTAGTCTCCCTGTAGTTTCTTAGATCACTTCTAGGAGTTAGCTTAAGTTTCACTATAAACCTGGAGATCTTAGTGTCCGCCATATGGAACTACCTGTAACGCTTCTGGTGTCTGTGTGAGCACTAAGTCACGNCTGGACAGGATGGGCCTGACCCCTAGTCTCCCTGTAGTTTCTTAGATCACTTCTAGGAGTTAGCTTAAGTTTCACTATAAACCTGGAGATCTTAGTGTCCGCCATATGGAACTACCTGTAACGCTTCTGGTGTCTGTGTGAGCACTAAGTCACGTCCAGCCCTGCAATTCTATGGACTGCAGCCCACCAGGCTCCTCTGTTCATGGGATATTCCAGGCAAGAACACAGTGTTAAGAAACACCTAATGTGTTTGTTTATTCACTAACTCATTCTTTCAGTAAATGTTTACTGAGGATCTGCAAATCTCTGAATAAGAGACAACATTCCTGCCCCATGGAACTTGCATTCCAACATGAGACAAAGAATAAGAAAATCAACAAAATTAGACATTAGACGATAAGTGCAATGGAAAAAGAGAAAGTAGAAGTAAAGGGAATCCGGAATGTGAGGGAGTGGTCATAATTTTCAAAAGGGGATCATATGAGGTCTCGTTAAGAAGATGACTCTTAACCAGAGGCTTGAGCAGGCAGAATAGATAGCCAGGTGGACAGGAGAGAGAAGCATGTTTCAGGCAATTGGAACAGCCAGCAGAGTCTGGAAACAGCAAGGAGACGGCGACTCTGCACTTGGATTTTCCTTGGAGGGAGCTGGGAATGTGACCTGGCCTGGGCCTCTGCCAGGCCTCTCTGGCTGCTCAGCTGTGAGTACCCCTACCTTGACCGACCATCCTGTCATTTTCTTGTCCCCACCAGATCACAGAATACCTGAACGCCCAGGAGTCAGCCAAGAGCGCCAGGGTGAGTTTTTGCCTCAGGAGCCCCAGAGGGTGCTGGGAGAGAGGCTTTGGCCATCTGGGTTCCAGCCCGTCCCGCCTTCCCTGACGAGCCGTTTGCTGTTTCTCACAGCTGAACCTGTGGCGCTACGGAGACTTCCGAGCCGACGACGCAGATGAGTTTGGCTACAGCCGCTAAGGAGGCACTGGGTCTGAGCCCCAGCACCGCTCACGCCAGCACCCCTTCCTCTGCCGGGAGGGTGTTTTCAGCTCCAGACCTCAAACCGGGCGTAGATTGGGTCCAGCTTTGCTTCAGTGTCTGGGAATGTCTCATAGGGCGGCATCTGGGCAGGGGGTGGGAAGAGCCCCACCCCCCGCCACAGCTTTCAGGGGCAGGCATTGTCTCCCAGGAGGACAAGCACTGCCCTCCGCTGTCTCTCCCAGCTGATTTTGTTTCTGTTTGGAGGTTTGTGGGGGGGTTTGTTCTTTTTTTTTTTTTTCAATTGTCCTCAAATCAGGAAGAAACGTGAAAGACTCTGTCCTAATGGGGGGCTTAATCCTGGCCCCAAGGCCGACTGCCACCCCACGTCCATCCCAGACCGCCCTTCTCCCCAGCTCTCTGTCCAGCTGTTGATTATGTGGTTTTTCTGATACGTCCAATCTCAAATGCCAGCGTGTTCACATCTGCCTCTTTGCCCAGCCCTCCCTATTTCTGTATTTAAAGCTTTTGAGGCCCAATAAAATAGTACATGCTGTCCGCAGCTCTTATTGGTGATGGTGAAGCCTAGAGTCCAGAATCTCGACAGCTCCAGCCAGGAGGTGACCTGGCGCTCAAATGACCCCCAAGTGTACCTGATCACGCTCCCTGAAAACAACCAGTCAAGCAATCAGAGCAGAGCTTCAGAGCAACTCCCGGGGCCTGGTGGGCATACCTGGCACCATGGCCGTCACGCAGAAGCCTGCAGATCTTCTCCTTTGACTCATCTGCACGTGACTGCTCTTAAGAACCTCAGCAGCTCAGCATACGGTGCCCAGGCGAGGTTGCTGGGCCTGTCCTTTGGCCGGACCCACCAGCACCTCCTGAGGGACCAGCAGGGTCTCGCTGAGAGAAGTGTGGGCAAGTCTTTGGGGAAAGTCAGAGGAGGTGACTTTGGGGGGATGGGGGGCGCTTTCTGGGGCCTGGCTGGCTGGCTCTCATCCTTCAATGAGGTCCGAGTCCCCAGAAAAGTCTGACTCCTGACAGTTCTGCCCCACACTCACTTATTCAGGCCCAGGGCTCGTGGGGCTCTGCCCAGGACTGCCATGTCCCTCTCCCTGGGGTGGCTCCAGTTAAGGGGGGAGGCGAGAGACAAGAACCAAGGTGCTGTGCTGCAGCCGGAACCCCTTCCCCCTCCTCCCCACAGGACTTATGGGCTCTGCCTGCCGTCTCTCTCCGTTGGAGTGTCCTTGATCCTCGGATCAAACCTCTTCACAGTCCAGTAAACCATTTCCCATGGCTCTGGACAGCCCCAGTGGGGGCCAAAGAAGGCTGCAGGAACACAGGTGATGAAGTCTGCCCTCTGTCCCTGCTCCTAGAGAAGCTGTTCTAACCCCTGCAGGCAGGCCCACTCTCACCATGGTCTCTCACTTTGATCCATTGAGGAGACTGGTGAGAGAGAAGGGAATGCCGTTTCACCCATTTCGCTCCCTTCTGGTGGGGCCCAGAAGTAGTCACTGTGTATTCACTTGAACACAGTTGGCAAAGGGGCAAAATGCCAGCCCACTCTTTTAGTGAAAGGGTCTGAAATCACGTCTCTGTCTTAACAGTTTCCTTGGTTACATCTGCGCCCAAGGATAAGCCCTCCATGGTTCTCCAGCTGAAGTGATGCCTGAGTCTTCCCCCTTCTTTCTTTCTTGCTCCAAGGCTGATTTAGACAAAGGTCAGAGCATTCACCAGGCCGGAGGCCCTGCTGCTACTGGCTTTGGCCCCAGCTCAGTGTTCTCTTTACCATGTCAGTTGAGTTCCTGAGGTCTGACCTGGCCAGGCAGGGCTGGGGCCAGGGTGAAGTGAGCCAGGCGCTTAAAGTACAGAACTTAAGGAGGCGCTCAGAGTGCGCGGGTGCCTTGGCATATTTTCTTTTCATTCCCCGTTGAGGCCAGCCAGCATCACCACTTGCGCAGATAGCACCAAAAAAGAAAAAACCATCTCCAAGGTCCTTCTCCTGCTAGAGTTGCAAAACATGCTCCTTGATGTTGGCTCATAAGCTCTGCCTCTCCATCCACCTACCCACTCCAGCGTTCTTGCCTGGAGAATCCCAGGGATGGGGGAGCCTGGTAGGCTGCCGTCTATGGGGNGATAGCACCAAAAAAGAAAAAACCATCTCCAAGGTCCTTCTCCTGCTAGAGTTGCAAAACATGCTCTTTGATGTTGGCTCATAAGCTCTGCCTCTCCATCCACCTACCCACTCCAGCGTTCTTGCCTGGAGAATCCCAGGGATGGGGGAGCCTGGTAGGCTGCCGTCTATGGGGTCAGAGTCGGACACGACTGAAGTGACTTAGCAGCAGCCCCATCCACCTTCCTAGTTGAGCAACAGATATTTGAGCACCTGTCATTCATCCATCCATCCGTCCATCCACCAAACACAGGTTAAGGCACAGCCGCGGGTCTGCTGAGTGCCAAGGCTACCTGACAGGCTCTCAGCGTGCAGTCTAGGTGCCCAAGAGGCAGCAGATGGTGAAACCCCAGTAACAAGCCTCAGCAGTGGTCTCACCCAGGACAAGGCTGAGGCCCTCGCCTAGTGTTTAGGGAGGCATCACAGAGGAGGAGGAGGGCAGAGTCAGACTGATGGATGGCAGGAGAGCGGCACTGCCAATCCGGGCAGGCTGGGAAGTTTCCCAGACTCAGGACTGATCCTGCAGACTCCGGGGTTTAGGTAGCTACTGGGAAGAAGTCCTGACGCCCAAGACCCCTCCTCAGCAACCCTCACCTGCCTCCTCCCTGCCAGTGGACAGGGCCAGTAGGGCGGGCAGGCAGACAGTGGAGAAAGGGTTCACACAACTGCTTCCACTTTATTTATTGGTTTGATTATTTCTGCGTCCCAGGAAGAGAGGCAATGGACCCCTTTTCCTGCTTTATCCCATGTTGGGAAGCAACAGGGAGGGGCTGGAGAACTGGTGCCTCAAGAGTGGTTATTGATGTCCTAATTACAAGAGGATGCTAATTTAATTTGAACCTAATTACAGTGTACTACCCTGGGTGGCATGTGTTTTAATAATTAACGTCCTTCAGATGCGTAGGAGTGTAATAATATTTACAGTGGGTTGGCCAGCAGCCTGGGGAGGCGGGCTGGGGGCCCATACACCACCCTCCCCCCGGACAGCTTGGCTGCTAGCAGGTGGGGAAGATGGCACATGAGTCCTGGTTGGCTAGGATCTTGTCAGCTTTCCCGGGGAACGTGCTTGGGCCTCATCACCAGCCTCTTCCTTGACCCAGCAGTTTGCCCCACTCTGCGGGGAGCCAGGCTGGAAGTCTGGGAGGCATCACAACCAGCAGCATTCACATCCCTCCCCCACCTCACACTGTGCCGCAAAGACAGACCTATCTCTGGTTTCCCTGGTGGCTCAGATGGTAAAGAATCTGCCTGCAATGCAGAAAACCTGGGTTCAATCCCTGGGTCAGGAGATCCCGTGAAGAAGGGAATGGCAACCCACTCCAGTATTCTTGCCTGGAGAGTTCCATGGATAGAGGAACCTGGAAGGCTGCAGTCTGTGGGGTTGCAAGAGTTGGACACAACTGAGCGACTGACACACACACACACTGCCTTCTTGGGCCTAGCCAAAGGAAGGGCTTATTCAGGGGAGAGGAAGGAGAACCACGTGGTTTTTCTTCTCTCTTTATTGAAATACACCTTCAGAAAGGTACACAGATTATCATTGTGCAGCTCAGATCTTTACCAAGTGAACACAGCAATACAAGCACACACAACCTAGAACCTCACCAGCCCCTCGTAAGCTTGCCCTTCCGTCACCATCTCCCCAAAGGCAACCCTCTGTTTCATCCCAGTGGGTGAGTTTTGACTGTCGTTGCATGTTTGTTTTGGGGGTTCTGCCTGGTTTTGATTCTTTATGTAAGTGGAGTCCTGCAGTACGTGTCCTCATGTGCCTGCCTTTTCTCGCTCAGCTCATCCGGGAGGTTCATCCCGGATAGCTGTGGTGTGTGCATCTCATTTCTGTGCGCTCTGTTGTCTGAAGATACCACTCTTCGGTGGTTATAAAGGAGTCAGATGCTCAGCAATCTGCTAGAGCCAGAGCTCTGCCAGTTCCCAAAGGGAAATCTGCTCGTCCTCATTATGCAACTGGGGGAACGGGAGGCGACACGTTAGAGAAAGAGGAACACGACGGCAGGGCAGGGCCGGTCCACCCACCGTGAACCCAGAGCAGTGTGGTTGCCAGTGTGGCTCCCTTGCCTAGCCTCTCAGAGCCCTCAGTGGTGGGGGAAGGTTCTATTAGCGAATTCTAGAAGCCAAGCAGAGAAACCAGGGGTTTGAGAGACGTCGCGCCAGGCCAATGCTTCTCTTAAGTGTGGCTGGCAGACCAGCGATCTCAGTCACCCGGGTTGCTTGCTAAAATGCAGTTTCCAAGAATAATGCCAGGACTCTATTGGGAATGGGGGTGGGGCGAGTGAGCGCAAGCCTCATCTATCCTCCCAGGAAGACAGTGAGTAACATTGTAACATTTGAAGTTGATAAAACAAGGAACTGGACTATTGTTTAACAATAAGATGGTAACCAACAGATTACCTGCCTGTAGGTAGCATTACTGGGGGTGGGATGTATACCTTCTTATTAATCTGTGTGTGCTATCCTTTCACCATCGATAAGCGTTTCTTTCTTTTTTTAATTCACTCCCAGGTAAATACACATGTATCACTTCTCATCCAGTCAATTCCTGTGGGCCAAGGCCTGGGAATCTGCACTTTTGACGAGCTTCCTAGGTGACTCCGAGTTCTCAAGTTCAAGAATTAGCTGTCACTGTCCAAACTCATAAGACGAGAAAGGAGACAGAGTAACTCACCCAAGGTCACCCAGTTTATTAATGGCAGGGCCAGAAATAGAAAACAAGTCCCCTGACCCAGGCCTGTGATTTTTCTCTACATCGCGGCTTTCACCTGGGTGGGCGCCCGTCTCAGTGGGCCTGGCTGTCAGAGGCCTAGGGGCAAGCTGGGGACCCAGCTCAGCTGAGGGAGGCCAGGGGCTCAGAGCATTTCTAACTGCAGCGCATTCATAACACCTACCACTTGCACACAGTTCCTGCTCACGTGCCCTGCCAGCATCAGTGTCTGAGTCATTTTCTCAGAAGGGAAGCTGTCTGGAGCCCCCTGAACACCTAGGCCTTCAGCATCTACTGAGCACCTGCCAGTTCCAGGCACTGTTTTAAGGGCTAGGATAAAAAGAGTACTAAGCCCTGGCCATGTGGGACTTACAGTCTAGAGGACAGTAGGTCCTGGGTGATAGACTTGGCTAACTTCAGGTGCTGGGGTGTTCCCTCGTCAGGTTGACTGAGTGCACGCCTCGTGTGCCAGTTGTTCCCTCCTGCTTGCACAAGTGAGAACCCCCACTAGGAGTCCTGTGCAGGAGTGCTCACTGCAGTTTTGTTCCTACTTCAAATCACTGGGCACAACAGATACCACCAAGGCATGTGCACACCGCTGAGTAGTATTCAGCAATGAAAATGAGTGTATTGTGGCAACAACAACATGGATAAACTTTGGAAACAGTAATGCAAGCACTTCTCAGAGGACTTCCTACCACATGATGCCATTATTCTAAAGTTCAAAACTCAAGTAATACGTTGCTTACATGGATGAGTATGTTAAGTGATCTTAAGATTTATGGGATGTTTTTAAGAGTGTAAAGGGACACTTCTTCCATTTGGACCACCAGCATAAACTGGCGCTTTATTGAGCAATCTGGGACACACTGACACCTTTGATGTTACATAATAAAACAAAACACCAAAACAAAGAGATGAGAAGCAGAAGTCTGGATAGTGATCACTTCCAGAGGGGGCAGGGAACCCCAGTGGTGGGATGAAGAAGGATGTCTGAGATGTAAGCTATTGGGAAATGTCCCAGGTCTTGGTTGAGGAGGTAGGTTCATAGACATTATTAATGAGGTGGCATGGGAGCTCAAAAGAGAGAAAGCTGAATTTGTTCCTGAAAGTTAGGTGGCGTCATGGTGGGAAAAACCTCAGAAAGGAGCACTTCCCTCTGCCAGGGAAAGCTATAGAAGGTTTTTCAAGGCCGAAGTGGTAGAGGGTGGGTCCAGTGAAGGCAACACATGGAGTAGGGAAGGCTGCCTGCTTGGATTCCAGGGTTGTGTACGGCCACAGAACCAAAGACCAGCTAAGGCTCCCACCGCCACCACCGGGGAAAAGCCTGCATAAGACACCTTACTTCACAGTCCCTGGGTAACTTCAAGCTGAGACATAACTTAGAGTAAGGTGTGTACACATCATAAGTGTACAGTTCATGGGTATTTACATCCCCGAAATACAGGTCTGTACATTCAGGTCTATACATCCCCGAAACCATACTCAGAAGGTCAGCATACCCAAAGGTTCCCTACGCCCCTCCCTCCCTCCCCGGCTGGGTTTTTATCTCTGTCGCCGCAGTTTGGGCTGTACTCATTGCCAAAAGACATATTTTGGTACATAGTCCTTTTTGACAGAGTGGCCAAGCACACTTAAGCGTGTCTGACTTTGCGACCCCATGGGCTGTAGCCCGCCAGGCTCCTCTTTCCATGGGGATTCCCCAGGCAAGAATACTGGAATGGGTAGCCATGCCCTCTTCCAGGGGATTTTCCCGACCCAGGGATCGAACCCAAGTCTCCTGCATTGTAGGCAGATTCTTTACCAGCTGAGCTACCAGGCGAGCCCCACCACGGCTGCTTCAGGACCTTGGACAAGGCCAGCAGGAGGTCTCCGCCCACTATGTGGGTCTCTGCTGCCTCCCTGGCAGCGCAGATTCATCATTACCCCTGCTTGACGGAAATCATTACTCTAGGCCCCAGGCCCATCCACTGTGCTCTGGGAGTGGGTGACACTGGGGTGGTTCAGTGAGCAGACAGCCTCAATGCATAGTTATCTGGGTGCCCAGGCCTGAGAAGCCACCTCCCCCTCCACACCCAAGCAGTTCTGAATACACTTCTCTGGATAAGCTGGCCTGGTCCCGGCCAGGTGAGCGTGCCTGGGGACAGAGCCCATGTCCTCAGCTGTCCACGTGGAAGGAGAGGCCTGAGTCATGGCGAATGTAAGCGGTACGCTGCTAGGCTCTGGGATGTAGTCACAGGCCCAGCTCACCTGTTGGTCAGGTGTGTCTCTGAGCCTCTGAGGCTTCACGGAGGACATGGCAGTTTGCACAGCAGTCCTTCCATCAGCTGTAAGCGCCCGCCCCGCCTGCGTCAGCACCCCAGGCTGCCCTCTGTCCAGCCTGCCCTCAGCCAGTGTGGTTCAGAGTCTGGGTTTCAAAGGTTTTCTTGCGGAGCCTTAGGCTCAGCAAGCTAATTAACCTCTCTGACGTTGTTTCCTCATCTGTCAACCGAAGATAAAAACATAAAAGTTTCTGCATCTGAAGTTGCCATCAGAATTCAGTGAGAGGTTTTTTTTTTTTTAAATGCAGGCCCCAGGCTGAGCCAGGATTCAATGACAGCCATTGTCACTGGATAGCGGAGACACAGCACCGGCAGCCTTTCTGTTACCCGGGTAGCCAGCACCTAACTAAAGCGGGAATCTGTCTAGGTGAAAGGAATTCATGATGATGCTGCAAAACCCAGGCACATGGAGGCCTCCTGCTCATGAGAACATTGTGGGGTTCAGGCCAGATAGGAGCCAGAGGCGTCTGAGGAGGGGCGGGGAGCTGAGGTCCCTTGGCTGAGTCCCTGGGCTGTCTCCTCGCAGAGTGGCAGGAAGTGGGAGTCATGTACTCTTGGGACAGTTTGGTGCCCGGGGACTAGGCCTGCAGCCGAGTCAAGACAGCCCGCGTGTACTGCACCCTTATGTACGGACGACACAGCGGCCCACAGCTCAGAGTGCCTGACCTCGTGGACTTCAGCGGGTGTGTTCCCATTCTCAGCTGGGCCTAAGGGATGCCACTTCCAGCCAAAACTTAACGTGGACACCTGCCCTCATATCTGAGACCTGGGCTTAGCAGGTAGAAGGAAAAGTTGGCGGTGGGGGGGTTGGCAGTGTGGGGAGATGTCTCGGAAGCCAATATGATCGGTAGACCTAAAAACCTGCCACAATGATTGCTTCCCACTAATGTGGGTGAGTGGGGTGAGGCACATGCCCTGCCGCCAGCAGGGAGCCCAGCGCCCCAGGTTACAGGGGCCTCCCTGAGCCAGAGGAGCAACAGGTACACTCCCATCTCAGAGCTGCCGTGGGAATTCCATTCCCCATCGCTCTGATCGGGCCTGCTTCCAGAAGTGGGCAGAGGCCTCGCTGGCTGTGGAAGAGGGGTGCTGGGGTCTCAGGCTCCTTCCGGAGAGCAAAGCCAGGGAGGGCTCTGCAGAGGGAGGGAGCTCTCAGGGCTCAAGCTGAGAGCACCAAGCCAGGCAGGAAATGTCAACACTCACATGGGGGCACTTCCTAGACTCCGCCCCACCCTAAGGTCCACTGAAATCCTGAGGTCAGGGGGCACACTCCGGGATACCACAGTGCATGACGGGTCGGGAGGCATTCCCACTTGACAGGTGACAGAGCCTGCGAGCGATCAGAGTGTAATACAGGGTGTGAGAGCACCAGAAGTCGCACAGAGGCCCACCATGGTGGCCACTCACATGATCTTGTTCCCTAGGGAGGGGAGTTGTGTGGGCAAGCACTGGGTCCGGGGCTGGATTTCACCCCTCCAACTGTGAACATCTGGCGAGGGCAGTTTATTGGGTGGGAAGCTGGGAGCAGTGGGCATCACTGGGGACTGGCCTGGCCTCCTTGTCTCATCTGGCCTGATCTGTAAAGGGCAGCTCCCGGGGAGCAGCCCGAGGCAAAGACCTCAAATGGGGTCGTGTCTGATCAATTGATATTGGCTCACTGGGGTGCAATGTAGAAAAGGATTCTGAGGTCATGCCAGAAAGTCAACTGCAATCAATTATCGATGTCTACCAAGAGTGCAGGAAGAGAAGATGGCCATGTGTGTCCCATATATGTGCCAGCTTTGTCTTGGTGCTTTACAAGGAGCGGCTTCCAGAATCCTCTGGCCCCATCAAAGCAAGGGGCACTTCCATAACATTCTTGACAGCAGGCATCGGATTATGCTAGAACAGAAGCCCGGAAACTCCCTCTCAGAGTGGTGCCCAACCTAGTCCACTCTTACCCTTTAATGTGATGCGTTCCAATTGCAGAGAATGTGTTGCAATTTAATAAACATGATTTAAGCACCTACTCCATGCTGAGCCTTAAAGACCCACAGCTAAGTCCGTCAAATTTCTTGCCTTACCAGGTGGGTATCATCTGCAAATACTTGAATCTGGTCAACTCTGACTCTTTGGAAAAGACCCTGATGCTGGGAAAGATTGAAGGCAAGAGGAAAAGGGGACAAGGACAAGATGGTTGGATGGCATCACTGACTCCATGGACATGAGTTTGAACAAACTGAGATGAAGGACAGGGGAACCTGGCATGCTGTAGTCCATGGGGTCGCAAAGAGTCAGACACACTTAGCAACTGAACAACAACTACTGCAAGACCAGTTTTCTTGGGGAGGGAGCTCTTTAGCAGTGGGAAGAGGTGAGGCCCCGTACCTGGAAGGTTTGAGCTGTGGGCCTCTCCGCAGAGCAACCTTCCATTTTCTACTTGAGTGGGGAGGGCTTTCAGGTCAGCAGGCCCAGAACAGCACTCCTCAAACTTGAGCATGCTTGTGACACATCTGGGGGTCTTATTAAAATGCAGGTTCTGATCCAGTCAATCTGGGGCAAGGTCAAAAGTCTGCATTCCTCACAAGCTCCCAGGAGACACCGAGGCGGTAGGATCCAGGGTGGAGCCCTCCCCCACTCCCCCGGAGCTGCCTCGTCCCCACAGAGGGCACTAATGAGGGGCCAAAGCCTGAGTTTATGGGCAGGGAGAGAACACAATTCACGTTACCTGGAACCAGAAATCAGAGGGAAGGAGCCACACCCCTGCATGACTCTGCAGGACAACCTGACCTAGGGAACACTCTACCCTAGGAGCGCCAGGGACAACGCTGAAGGTGCTGGCAGGCTCCTCTAGACTGAACGGCCCCACTACGATCATGATGTCAGTGACAGCCAGCCACCCCTGGGCCCGGCACTGAGCTACACACTGATGGGGAGATGCTAGGAAGAAAGGACTTCTGGTCCATCACAAAGGCTCGGGAAGACAGGCCATGCATTATTCATCGGTGTCTCCCTATGCCCAGCACAGTGTCTCAGCAGCAGATATTTGGTAAATGATGAACGAATGAATGATGAAAGTGCAGCTCAGCCCAGGCAGAGAGTACTGTATGGAACCACATCCAGAAGGTCGATGGGAAACAAGGATACCATATCAACCCCCACCCCATTACCTTCTCACTAGGCCCTGGGAAGACTCACTCTGAACAGGGTGGCCTGGGAATCTGTGACCAGCCTTTACTTGTCGTTGTTTAGTTGCTAAGTCGTGTTCGACTCTTCACGACCCCATGGACGGTGGCCCATGAGGCTCTTCTGTCCATGGGATTCTCCAGGCAAGAATAGTGGAGTGGGTTGCCATTTCCCTCTCCAAGGGATCTTCCCAACCCAAGGACTGAACCCACATCTCCTACATTGGCAGGAGGATTCGTTATCACTGAGCCACCTGGCCAGCCTTTACTTGTTGAAAAAAGAGAAATCTGTATTGCTCCAGGTTGACAATTCCCGAGTTCTTTTGGGAAAATGCTGGCTCCAGATCCACCGTGCTGAGGGAGCACGGCAGGACCAGGCAATGTTTAGAGCTGGTCAGGATCCCATTGTCCAAATGGTAAAATACATGGAACTCTTCCCTTGTGCCAGCTCTGTGCCAAGCATATCACATGCTTGCATCCCAAGGCCACCTTGCTGTGGTCCAAGGTTGTATCCTGGTCCAAGGGCGGAGACCGATGTAAGACTCAACCCAGGCAATCACACCCACACTCGGGAGACAGCATCCTCTAGGGGTCAAGGTGAGGCAGGTGGGAGGCAGGACCTGGAAGTGGGCAGGCAGATGCAGTAGGGTGATGGCAGTCCACAGCCTGTTGTATGTGAGGAGCAGCCAGGAGGGGACCGTGAGTGGTAGTTCTTCCAAGCCACTGGCTTGCAGGCACTGGTCTGGTTTGTGCAGAAGCTTCTCTGTGTCTTCGACATCGAAATTCCATGGAGCCTCAGGATGGATAGTCACTGTCCCATTTCACAGATGAAAGAAACTGAGAACCAGGGAGAGGAAGTGACTTGTCCTGGGTTGCTGAACTAGCCAGCTGCAGGGCCAGAGGGGGACCCAACGTCTGGCATTCTGCACGTGCACCATACCCCCTCCCCTCCACCGGCCACCGTCTCTCCCACTCCCCACGTTTCCACCCTGGGTGCAGGTGCCCTGACCACGACCACCCCCACCCCCATCTGTAGATGAGTGCTCCACCTGGGCCCGTGCACACTTGGCTGGTTGTGTGCGGGTGTTCACCTGTGCCAGGCAGAGCTATGGAGGAGCGGCCAGGGCTCACTAGTGCAGTGGCATGCCTGGAAACTGCGTCCCTTACAGACATCTTGGGCCGCACTCAGGTCAAGCAGAGGAGGGTAACAGGTACAGGAGTGGGGGCCACGCCTTGACCTGTCCAGCCAGGTGTGTCTAGGATGCTGGTCAGGCACAGTGGGGCCTGACCCACCCAATCGCAGTGTGGTGCTCTGGGAGGCTGGGCCACTCAGAATGCAATCTCCGCCGGGCCCCAGTATTCCGGGGTTGGCCCTTGACCCCAGCCCCAGAGAGGCCCACCATCTCCTGGTTCCTTCTCCAGACGCCCCAACCCCGACCCCAGCTCTCTGTGCGCTTCTGGTATTGTTCTGCCTCTCCCCTCTCTCACCATATTCTTCTCCTCTGTCCCAGAAACGGTGATGCAGGCAACCAGTGGTCACTGTCCCACTCCCACTCCCAACTCTCAGTAACCCCTCCCATCCATCAGGGTGACAGAGACACAAGTGATTAGAAGAGTTCTAAAAATATGGTTCCCAGAGCAGCAGCAGCTGCAGCATTTGGGAACTGGTCAAAAATGCCAGCTCTCGGGCCCGGCCACAGACAAACTGGCCAAAAGGTGGAGCCCAGCAGGGGATGGTGATGGAAGACAAGGTTTGCTCTTTGCAGAGAGGAGGTGGACAATCAGGATTTTCTCCAGGGCGGGTGGGGTAGTCATGCATATCCAAAGTAAGTACTCCTGTGAGTTGTCCAGCGAGGAGGGAATGCAGGCCGAGGGATTTGATGTGGAAAAGATCAAAGTTCTCAAGAGGAAGCTTTATGGGAGACAGGTTCCCCATACAGTGAGAGGACAGACCCATGAGCCACGTGGATCAGGTGGGTGGGGCTGAGACAGAACCAGTTCCCTTGGCTACATTCCACAAGCAGCAGGCAGAGAGGAGGTTCCACAAGCAGCAGGCAGAGAGGAGGGGACACACTGCACCTTCCCTCTGACCAGATGGGAGGCATGAGGCCCCTTCCTACTTCCTGGAGGGCTTCAAATGAGTATAAACCTGCACCCAGCCACACTCTCAATTGTGGCATCACATGGAGCCTGAGGTTGTTTGACGGCATTTGGGGGTGCCCCAGAACCTTGCCTCCATGCAGTGATGGCTGTTATTTATGCCCAGGCCTTGCTCTGATCTCAGGGAGAATATATCATCATAAATTGGCATGCCATGGCAAACAATTAAAAGAGAAAAATAAACCTCCATACAATCTCAGGGTGCTCGGAAATGAGGAATTACAAGGTGGTGGCATGAAAAAATTATATAAAAATCTATTTTTACATCACAATAATGTGCTTTTATACGGGTAGTAATTTCTGGATGTGCAATAAAGTGGCTTTTACATCAGGCAGAATCAGAGTTTATAGGCAATCGGTGCTTTTATCTGGGAAAATATAACTCACCCGTCCTCACATCATCCATCCTGCAGGCAGCAGGCCTCATCTTCCCCAGCACCATTGGTACCAAGGAAATAGTTATGCAATTAAAGTGTCATCTCTCCACCTCCTTGCCCCCACCATGATCTCCCAACAACATTTTCCAGCTTCTGTCATTGACTCCTTCCCAAAGATGGGACAAGCCACAGGTCCAGGAGAGGGATTGGAGGGGCCCAAAAGATGCTGACCACTGTCTCCATTGGGCCAGAAAGGAGCCCAGTGCTTAGAGAAAACACTACAGGACCAGTAAGCCCTCCACAGACACCAAGGGTCTGCGACGTTGTTGTTGTTCAGTCACTCAATCGTATCTGACTCTGTGACCCCATGAACTGCGGCACACCAGGCTTCCCTGTCCTCCACCATCTCCCAGAGCACGCACAAACTCATGTCCATCGAGTCGGTGATGCCATCCAACCATCTCATCTTCTGTCGTCCCCTTCTCCTGCCTTCAATCTCTCCCAGCATCAGGGTCTTTTCTAATGAGTCGACTCTTTGCATCACATGGCCAAAATATTGACGCTTCAACTTCAGCATCCATCCTTCCAATGAATATATTCAGGATTGATTTCCTTTAGGATTGACTGGTTTGATCTCCTTGCAGTCCAAGGGACTCTCAAGAGTCTTTTCCAACACCACAGTTCAAAAGCATTATTCTCCCGCACTCAGCTTTCTTTATGATCCAACCCTCACATCCATACATGACTACTGGAGAAACCATAGCTTGACTATACAGACCTTTGTCAGCAAACTAATATCTCTGGTTTTTAATATGCTGTCCAGGTTTGTCATAGCTTTTCTTCCAAGGAGCAAGCGTCTTTTAATTTCATGGCTGTAGTCACCATCTGCAGTGATTTTGGAGTCCAAGAAAATAAAGGGTCTGCTATGGCCCTGTGCTAAAAGCCTAGGACCCTGCACCTGACTTGGAGAGCTCACAGTCTTGTGACAGCCAGGATGGAGGCAGGGAGGTGAAAGCTAGGGCAGGTAAACAAAGGAAGAGTTGGGGTGGGGTGAGGTGAGGCATGGCAGTGACAAGAGACCTCCACTGGACAGAAGGGCAAGTAAGACAGCTGAAGGTGTGAAGACAATTGTGTCCTGGAGGACAGATCCCAGTCCTGGCAATATCTTTATCCGGGGCGTTGAGACAGGGATCTGAGAGGAGCTGGTAGCTGTCCACAAGGTCAGAGTGCTGAAACTGTCTTTCGGTATCATCTAGTCTAACCCAACATTCTATGGACCCTGCCAGGAAGCAGATGACACATTCTGTTCAGTAAAGTTGTATACACAAAGGTGTATAAGCAGAGTTTAGGGAAATCAACAATGGATAGTGAAGGGCCCCAGCACTGGCAAGAGAGGAGAGTTGTTAACCACGACCTGGAGGACAAGGGGCAGGGGCAGTTAATGGAACCCTGAGAGAATCACTGGATAAAAGTAATCCATCACACAGGGTGTCCAGACTCGCTATCACCTGAAAAGCTGAGTATAGAGGGAAGCTTGAAGGGAACAGACAGGTTTGGATGGGAGAGAGAGCCTACTTCCCTCTCCTCCCACCCTCCATTCTCTGACCAGTGCCTCCCAATGGTCATCCCCAACCAGCAGCCAGAGACTAAGGGAGCCTGTTGGTGCTGCCCAGATGGGTCAGCCTCAGGGCAGAGAGCACAGTGGAGAAGGGCAGAGGGAAGATGTCCTTCATTTGCATCCAGCACTGGGACCTACTGGGAATTATTGGACAGGCTGGTAATTTGGCCAAAATGTGAAAGTGAAAGTCGCTCAGTCATGTCCAACTCTTCGAAACTCCATGATATACAGTCCATGGAATTCTCCAGCCCAGAATCCTGGAGTGGGTAGCCATTCCCTTCTCCAAGTGATCTTCCCAACCCGGGGATTGAACCCAGGTCTCCCGCATTGCAAGTGGATTCTTTACCAGCTGAGCCACCAGCAAAGCCCAAGAATACTGGAGCAGGTAGCCTATCCCTTCTCCAGTGGGTCATCCCAACCCAGGAATCAAATCTGGGTCTCCAATGTAGCAGTGTATCAATGACTATGATTACTGTTTCTAGGCAGAGAATCTTTGAGTTTTTCTCTTCTCACATTTTTTGGTTCAGCAGAATCTACACTCAGCATCAGCCTCGATGCTCTGACCTGACACCACATAGAGAACCTATATGATATGGTGGAGAGGAATTCTGTACAGTAGTATAGGTGGGCTATTGGCCAAAGCAGCTCTTCTGGCAAGTGAAGTGGAAGTCCTCAGGCAAACCCAGGTTCCAGCATTTCTGCTCTTGGAATGTCCCCCACTCCAAGAAATCCTCACATGGGAACAGGTGTGAGGATGCTCGTGGTAGCATTCCTTGTGAGAGACAGAGGGCTGATTCCTGGGAGGCTGCTTGGGCAAAATGCACTGGCAGCAAGCCTTGGGCCCTTTGCAATAGCAAGAAAATTGCTGTTCAAAGAAACTTGTAAGTGTCTTAAAAGCAGTGCTGAGTAGAAAAAGCGAGAAAGAATGAGATCCATAATTCTGAAGCACTCAAATAAGATTAAAAATACATGCACACCAAAAAAAAAAAAAACCATTTTGCAAGCACTTTTCCATTTTAGAAAAGTTGACTTTGTAAAGAGAGGGAGTGGCATTGACAGGATAAATAAACAACACCCTAAATCAGAGAAGTCAGCAGGGACCCTGGAGCCAGAACACCTGGGCTGGAAGCAAAGCAGTTTTGTTGTGTGACCTGGCATGTTACTCGGACGCTTCACCTTTTTTCTTTCTTGGCTGTGCTGAGTCTGGGTTTCCCAGGCAGCACTAGTGGTGAAGAATTCGTCTGCCATTGCAGAGGACGTCAAAGACGTTTGATCCTTGGGTCAGGCCTGGAGAAGGGAATGGCAACCCATTCCAGTATTCTTGCCTGAAGAATCCCATGGACAGAGGAGCCTGGCGGACTGCAGTCCACGGGGTTGCAAAGAGTTGGACACGACTTAAGCTATTTAGCTGGCAAGGGCTGGGTCTTCATTTTGGCAGGTAGGATCTTTCAATTGCAACATGCAAATTCTTTAGTTGTGGCATGTGGGGTTTATTAATAGTTCCCTAACCGGGGATCCAGGGGTTTCTCTGATGGCTCAGCACTAAAGAATCCTCCTCCAATGCAGGAGACATGGGTTGGACCCCTGGGTCGGGAAGATTCCCTGGAGGAGGAAATCCCCACTCCAGTAATTCTTGCCTGGAGAATCCCATGGACAGAGGAGCCTCGTTAGGCACAGGGTTACAATGCGTAGGATCACACAGAGTGGGTCATGACTGACAATGCGTATATCAGGGATCCAACCCAGGTCCCCTGCATTGGGAGTGTGGAGTCTTGGCCCCTGGACCACCAGGGAAGTTCCCACTCCATCTTTTCAATCAGAAGAAATGGTAATACCTCGATCTTGAGGTGCATTTATGAGACCAGCTACTGGTCCAACAAGACCTGTTCTGGGCTGGAGTGTCCACAAGGTGATCAGAATATGCAGGCAGGGGAGCCACTCTGGTTGCTTGGAGGTGGCCCCAGAGCAGCCATGCATGTGTGGCCAGCCACAGGGGACAGTGTCCAGAGCACTGATAAAGTTTCTCAAAGAAGGACATGGGTCACCACCCATGGCAGGATAACAAGCCACCATTTTGGATTCCTTGACTCCTTTCTCTGCCTCTTCTCCACTAAAATGCAAAATATGCCCCCGACCCCACTTTGTTGTTAGCAGTCATTAACAGTTTCTGTCATTAACTCCTGAGTTGGTTTGAATTTGTTGATAGAATTAGTTCCCTGTCACCTGAAAAGCTGAGAAAAGATGGCCTTAAGGAACAAGCCATATGTGGCTGTGTTCTGATGGGAGAAAGCTGAATGAGCTCCTGGGGTGTGTGATTGCCGAGGGCAACCATTCAAAGTGGGTAGGANTTCTGTCATTAACTCCTGAGTTGGTTTGAATTTGTTGATAGAATTAGTTCCCTGTCACCTGAAAAGCTGAGAAAACATGGCCTTAGGGAACAAGCTGTATGTGGCTGTGCTCTGATGGGAGAAAGCTGAATGAGCTCCTGGGGTGTGTGATTGCCGAGGGCAACCATTCAAAGTGGATAGGATGCCAGACTGGTAGGGGGTGGGAGGGATGCTGGGCTCTCCATGGAAAACACCCCAGTCTAAGGGNTAGGGAACAAGCTGTATGTGGCTGTGCTCTGATGGGAGAAAGCTGAATGAGCTCCTGGGGTGTGTGATTGCCGAGGGCAACCATTCAAAGTGGATAGGATGCCAGACTGGTAGGGGGTGGGAGGGATGCTGGGCTCTCCATGGAAAACACCCCAGTCTAAGGGTCTATGATGGAGGTGGGAGGGGTGAAGACAAGCACCTGAGTTTTGCCAGGAGCTGCCCAGGGGCCCCAAGGTGTCAGTTCATACTTCCACCTCATCCAGTCGGGGCAGGGCCAGGCTAGCAGCATCTCAGTGGGTGTATGCCTGAAGGTGTCCCTATTCCCACCCTCTCTCTTCCCCCCTTCTCCTCCATGGGACTGCACACTCTGTAAGGTTCAGACTTCTTCAATTCACTCCCCTTTCTTGCTGGCTCTCCACTTTCATGCCAGCAGGGAGGAGGAGAAGGGCTTGCTATCAGCTTTTCCTCCGCACTCAGGCCTCAGGTGCTGGCCAGACTCCTCGTCTGTGCCAGGACAAGGAGGTAAGTGAGCAGCCCAACAAAGGACAAACAGCTTCATCTAGCAGCCTTGTGCCCTGTGACCCTGTCACACAGCAGCCAGGGAAGAGAACTAAGACACACCTCCACGTGGACTTGGGTGCAGCGGATTGAATAGTGTCCCCCAGAGGGTATGTCCAAGTCCGACCCCGTCCCCTACAAACCTGTGAATGTGACCTTATCTGGAACGAGTCCTTGCAGATTTCATTAAGTTTGTACTTGAGTTAAGGAGTGATTGCAGGATGAGATCATCTGGATTCAGGGTGGGCTCTAAATCTCCTTCTAGGAGAAAGGAGAGGGAAGTTTGAGACAGAGACACAGGGAGAAGGCAGCGTGGGAGGAGAAAGCACCTTCCCTCCACCCTTCTGAGTTCTTATCTGANCATACAAGTTTTTGTGTGGACATATGTTTTTAATTTTCTTGAGTATATACCTGGAGTAAAATGACTAAGCCATAGAGTAATTCTATGTTTAACTATTTGGGGAACCACAGAACTGTTTTCCACACTGCAACCATTTTACATTCCCACCAGCAACGTATAAAGGTTCAAGTTTCTCTGTACTCTAACTGACACTTGTCATTTTCCTTTTTCTTTCTTTCTTTCTATATATATAGACATCCTAGTGGCTGTGAAGTGGTACCTCGTTGTGGTTTTGACTGTATTTCCCCATTGACTCATGATACTGAACTTCTTTCTTTATGCTTGCTGGCCAATTGTATATCTTCTTTTCAGAAATGTCTATTCAACTTTTTGCCCATTTTAAAATTGAGTTGTCTTTTTGTTTTGCGTTGTAAGAGTTTTTAATATATTTTGTATGGAAGATCTTTCTCAGATTGATGGTGCAGATTAAAGATCTATGTGTCTTTTTGCTTTCTTGAGCATGTCCTTCGATGCACGAAAGTTTTGGTGAAGTCCAATCTGTTAATCTTTGCTGTTAATTGCTTGTATTTTTTGTGTCATATCTAGGAAATCATTGCTNTTGCATTGTAAGAGTTTTTAATATATTTTGTATGGAAGATCTTTCTCAGATTGATGGTGCAGATTAAAGATCTATGTGTCTTTTTGCTTTCTTGAGCATGTCCTTCGATGCACGAAAGTTTTGGTGAAGTCCAATCTGTTAATCTTTGCTGTTAATTGCTTGTATTTTTTGTGTCATATCTAGGAAATCATTGCTCAACCCAGTCATGAAGATTTACCTTTATGTTTTATTCTAAGAGTTTTACACCTTTAGCTCTTACTTTTATTTCTTGCCTCCATTTTCAGTTAATTTGTATGTACTGTCGGAAGAAGGGTAAATTTCTTTTTTTTTTTGCTTGTGGATTTTCAGTTCTCCCAGTACCATTTGCTGAAGGGACCATATTGTGTTTAGTCACTCAGTGGTGTCTGACTCTTTGTAGCCCACCAGGTTCCTCTGTCCATGGAATTTTCCAGGCGAAAATGCTGGAGTGGGCTTTCTTTCCCTACTTTAGGTTATCCTCCTGGCCCTGGGATTGAACCCGAGGCTCTTGCACCTCCTGCATGATGTCCCCACTGAATGGCCTTAGTGCCCCTGTCAAAAATCAATTGACCACAGATGTGTGGGTTTATTTCTAGACTCTAATTCTATTCCACTGGTCTATGTGTCTGTCCTTATGCCACCTGTTTTAATTACTGTAGCCTTGTTGTAAGTTTTGAAACCAGCATTCTGAATCTTCCAACTTTTTGTTCTTTTTCCAGATGTCTTGGCTTTGAAGGTCTCTTGCAAACTGAATTTTAGAATCAGTTTTTACATTTCTGGGGGGAAAAAAGGCCACTGAGATTTTGATATTGATGATTTTGATATTGATTTTATTAAATCTGAACACTACTTGAGGAGTATTGTTATATTAATAATATCCGACATTCAGTCTTCTGACCCATGAATATAGATGTCTTTCCGTTTATTTATGTTTTTAATTACTCAGCTCGGGGTTTCCCTGTTCTCACCCATTTCACACTCGGTCTCACGAGCAGCATCTGCTTTCCTTTCCCACATGCCGTTAGAGAGCTTTGCTTTTTCACTTCTTGAATTTTCACTTCACTTTTTCTGAAATTCTACCAATTGTATGAGAAATTCATTTGTGTGAATAAGATTTGGTCTGCTTAAAACTTTTTTTTAACTATAAGAAGGGACGGGTTTGTCAGTTATTATAGTTTACCGTGAAACCATTTAACCTCCAAGTCTCGCGCCTTGAGGAATGAGTCTGATTGATGGAGTGGAAGAGAAATGTTAGAAAACAGAGCCCCCAGGTGTGGCATTTGGGGTGAGTAAGGACATTGGAATGGCCGTCTCGCCCGCTTCCCTCTGTGTCTTTCTCCCCCTGGGCCAGAGCTTGAGGTGGTACTAAAAGTCTGTTCCTTCATAGGTTCAACAGACTTTTCAAGGTCATATGTAAAACAGTTCATATGGAGAAAATACATTCTGCATTCCAAAAAAGGACCAACCAGCATATAAAACAGTGGGACGTCTATCCCTTTTGCTAGGAGGAGCGCTCATCTGCATTCCTGGATGTGTGCGGAAGGCTCCCTTGGTATAACTATTGGCTCTTCAACACCCCTTTCCTCACTTTTCCTCCTGGGCATGAGCTCTTCTCAGCTGGGAATGAGTAAGCGAGTCTGCCTTCCTTTGGGTTTCAGTGAGTGATTCTTTTTCTTCTCAGCCTGAACTGAGTCAGGGAACTTAGGCTTGATCATCAGGAAAGCTGACATTTTATTTCTCCATCTCCTCGCTGTTGTCTTTTTTTTTTTTTTTTTTAATTTATTTGTTTATTATTATTTTGGCTGTGGTGGCATTTTGTTGCTACTCTCAGGCTCTCTAGTTGCAGCAAGCAGGGGCCACTCCTCTGCTGTGTGGGCTTCTCATTAGGGTGGCCCCTCTTGCTGCAAAGCACAGGTCCAGGTACTTGGGCTTCAGCAGTTGCAGCACGTGGGCTCTGTAGTTGCGGCTTGTAGGCTGTAGCCATTGGCTCAGCAGAGGCACACAGGCTTACTTGCTCCGTAGTACGTAGGATCTTCTCAAAAAACAAACCAGGGATCAAACCAATGTTCCTTGCATTGCAAGGTGCGTTCTCAATCACTGGACCACCAAAGAAGCCCCACTGCTGTCTTATTTTTCAATTTCTCTAGAACCTAGTCAGAGAAGAGAGATGCTGTTTACTGGACTTTCTCAACATCTTGTTGAAGATGGCTGGTTTTCAGTGTCCCACTACACCCTGGATCAGATCTAACTAGGAAGGGAGTCTTAAAAGAGAAAACTTTGTCCTACTTCTCAAAACTATGGCCTAGCAAGGACCCAGACATCATTAAGGTGAGTCTAAATGTGTGCACATAGTCATTTATTTGTAATCGCATCAGTAGAAGATGGAATGTTTCCACCTGTTCACACAGGAATTTTTATTCTTTGCAAAGACTCCTTTCCCAGGCATTCCTGGACTCGCCAAGGAGCATCCTGGCCTGACTACGAATCAGTCTTCAGCATCACTTGTCCTTGCTCTGAAGCCTGCTACGGTCCTCCCCTGCTGCTGCCTTTGCCAATTCCATCTCAGCCAGACAACTGCCCTTGTCTCCGCTGTCCCTGTGGGTGGCGCCAGGGTTCTGTGGTTGCTGGTCTCATGGCTGGACAGAGCTGCCCCTGGGCTGAGCTGCAGGAAGTGGTGCCAGGGACCCTTGGAGAGGCTCTCTGGGTGGGAGGAGAGGGCTCTTTGGTGGGTACATTGGATTAGGCTTAAGTTGTGAGGAATCCAAGTCAGTGAACCATTCATCCCAAAGCTCTCATTTGCTCCAGGGCACACTCACACCACACGGCCCCTCCTGGTGCTGATGCCCATGCTGATCTGGCTGGCTGGGCCAAACTCCCTTCTCCCGTCAAGGGGGCCGGGGCGGCACAGCGCAGTGCCCCCGAGGCTCCACGAGGGGGCGCGCGAGCTCAGTGTCTGCGGCGCGGTGAGCCTAAGAGGCGACCGGGGGACCGCAGAGGTGACCCGGTTCCTGCGCCTGGTGGGGCCCCTGCAAACCACGCACCTCGGGAGGATGGGCTTTACCTTGGAGGCACAGGAGGCCCTTAATAAGTTTTTGTTGATTGAGTGAGTGAGCTATAAACCCAATCACACCGAGAATTTTTAGCTTTAACTTGCTCTATCCTACTTAATTTTACCCCCAGAGGAGGATAATTCTTTTACATATTAAAAGAGGCCTGCTGGAAAAGAGCAGTACAAGCCCCGACGGTCTTATACGGTCCATTTAGGGAAGAAATGATTGGAGAGGTGAGGTGGGCTGGGCTGGGCTGGGCTGGGCTGGGCTGGGGCGAGGGAGCAGTTGTCCCACTTGCCCTGTGTGAGCTGCTTCTGCTCAAAGGCTCAGCTAGGTTTTACCCACGCCCCGGGGAGTTTCCTTGCCCTGGTTGGTCCATTTCCTGGGAGTGTTTCAGGTTAAGGACAGCACCCCAGGGCCAGAAGAAAGGTATGCTGATGCTAGGGTAGAGCATTGTTCTTCAAGCCCTCCCAGGGGCTCTGCCCCTGTGGGACACACACCCTTCCTCAGACTTGGGCCTTTTCTGCCTGCTTATCCTTCTGTGGGACTTGGGCATCACTTCTCCAGGGGTGTCCTTAACCAGCTCTCCTTGACACCCTGTCTGGGTTAGGGCCCTTCTTCTGCTGTGATGACAGTCGGGGATGAGCAGTTCTACAGACCCAAGTTCAAATCTGTCTTAACAGCTGGGTGATTTGGAGCAAGTTACTTAATCCTCTTTTTTTTTAATATATATAATTAACTAATTAGTTATTTTTTGACTGCACTGAATCTGTGTTGCTGTGCTCGGCCTTTCTCTGGTTGAGGCGAGCGGGAGCTACTCCTTATTGCGATGCACGAGCTTCTCGTGGCAGCGGCTTCACCCAGGCTTCAGTAGCTGGAGCACACAGGCTCAATAGTTGTGGCAGGAGCTTAGTTGCCCTGTATTAGTTGCTCAGTTGTGTCCGACTCTTTGGGACCCCATGGACCGGAGCCCACCAGGCTCCTTTGTTCATGGACTTCTCCAGGGAAAAACACTGCAGTGGGTAGCCATTCCCTTCTCCAAGGGATCTTCCTGACCCAAGGACTGATCCCAGTCTCTTGCATTGCAGGTGGATTCTTTACCATTTGAACCACCAGGGAAGACCTAGTTGCCCCGAGGCATGTGGAATCGTTCCAGTTCAGTTAAGTTCAGTCACTCAGTTGTGTCTGACTCTTTGCAACCCCATGGACTGCAGCACACCAGCCTTCTCTGTCCATCACCAACTCCTGGGCTTACTCAAACTCATGTTCATCCGGTCGGTGATGCCATCTAACTGTCTCATCCTAGGTCGTCCCCTTTTCCTCCTCCCTTCAATCCTTCCCAGCATCAGGGTCTTTTCCAGTGAGTCAGTTCTTCGAATCAGGTGGCCAAAGTATTGGAGCTTCAGCTTCAGCATCAGTCCTTCCAATGAATATTCAGGACTGATTTCCTTTAGGATGGACTGGTTGAATCTCCTTGCAGTCCAAGGGACTCTCAAGAGTCTTCTCCAACACCACAGTTCTTCATCGCTCAGCTTTCTTTATAGTCTAACTCTCATATCCATACATGACTACTGGAAAAACCGTAACTTTGGTTGGTTTGGTCCATAGACAGACCTTTATTGGCAAAGTAATGTCTCTGCTTTTTAATGTGCTGTCTAGGTTGGTCATAAATTTTCTTCCAAGGAGGAAGCATCTTTTAATTTCTTGGCTGCAGTCACCAACTGCAGTGATTTTGGAGCCCCCAAAATAAAGTCTTTCACTGTTTCCATTGTTTCCCTATCTATTTGTCATGAAGTGATGGGATGAAATGCCATGATCTTAGTTTTCTGAATATTGAGTTTTAAGCCAACTTTTTCACTCCCCTCTTTCACTTTCANGTCCTGTGGCCACTGCTGAGTTTTCCAAATTTGTTGGCATATTGAGTGCAGCACTTTCACAGCATCATCTTTCAGGATTTGAAACAACTCAGCTGGAATTCCATCACCTCCACTAGCTTTGTTCGTAGTGATGCTAAGGCCCACTTGACTTCACACTCCAGGATGTCTGGCTCTAGATGAGTGATCACACTATCATGGTTATCTGAGTCATGAAGATCTTTCCCTCGTGGCTCAGCTGGTAATCTTCCCAGACCAGGAATCAAACCTCTATCCTCTGCACTGGCACATGCTAAGTGGCTTCAGCATGTCCAACTCTTTGTGATCCCACAGACTGTAGCCCACCAGGGTCCTCTATCCATGGAATTCTCCAGGCAAGAATACCCTGCCATTTCCTCCTCCAGGGGATCTTCCCAACCCAGGGATCAAACCCCTGTCTCTTATGCCTCCTGTCTTGGCAGACAGGTTCTTTACCACCAGTGCCACCTGGGAAGCCCCCTGCATCGGCAAGCAGATTTTTATCCACTGTGCCACCAGTGCTGCTGCTGCTGCTAAGGCCTTCAGTCGTGTCCGACTCTGCATGACCCCACAGACGGCAGCCCACCAGGCTCCCCGTCCCTGGGATTCTCCAGGCAAGAACGCTGAAGTGGGTTGCCATTTCCTTCTCCAATGCATGAAAGTGAAAAGTGAAAGTGAAGTCTCTCAATTGTGTCCGACCCTCAGCGCCAGAAAGTTCGTATTTAATCCTCTTTTTCTTCCGGTTACACCATTAAATGGGACCTATCTACCACAAGAGTCGCTGAGATGCTCTAAGACCTTAGAACCATAACTGGCACATCCTAACTAACCTCAGTTGGGACTGCTATGGTATCTTTTCTTTGTGGTGGAGTTGATCACCGCCTCATTATCAGTAGGTGTCAGCCCTTCAGAGGCAGTGGCTGCTTTACGCATCTGGAGCAGCGCCCTGCACCCAGGGCCAGGCTCATGTGAGCTTACTGGAGACAATATGTCCTCCCTGGGACCAGGCTGCCCCGGACAGGACCTCTCACATCGCCCACGCACTCCCCTTTCTCAGAGGCTCTCTGGGTCCTTGCTGAGGTCCCGGAACGACTCCTTGCTTCTCTCTCTCTCTGCCCCAGGCCAGCTGCACACCCTACAGCCCATCAGCTCCTCTGTCTCCAGAGGCACTCTTGGCCCAGCCAGGCTAGCAGCTCCTGGTCTCTGCATGCAGATGGTCCCCTCAGCAGGGGACCCACACCCAGGAGGGCTGCTCCCTTGTCACTCACCTCACCTCACCCAGGCTCTGCTGCTGACCCCTTGCTCCACTTAAAAAAAAATTATATGTTTATTATTTATTTTTTTTTTTCCATCTCAGGTGTACATGAGTTCCCAATCTTGATATGTTTATTATTTTAAGTAGTTGCACGATCTTCACTGCGGCATGCTGAATCTTCAGTTGTGGCATGCATACTCTTAGTTTCTGCAAGTGGGATTGAGTTCCCTGACCAGGGATCGAACCCAGGGCCCCTGCATTGGGAGCAAGGAGTCTGAGCCACTGGTCCTCCAGCCTTGGGAGCGAGGAGTCTTAGCCACTGGACCACCAGGGATGTCCGCTTGCTCCACTTTAGAGTGAATCTTGCGGAGGACCTGATTCTCTGCTCCCTGCACACTCTGAAGTGCATGACTCTCAGATAAAGTCTGAACATCAGTGTTGCCAGGGGTTTAGCAATAGTGGAAGATGGCTGCACCGTGGGGTGGGTCAGAGAACCTAGCTAGGCCCCAGAATGGACTCTGTTCTCTAGCGCCCTTATACCCTGGCTTCGGCCTGCATCCTGGAAGCACAATAGTCTTGCTGAAATGAAGCCCCATACCTGGGATTCTTATCCCCTGTCTGGCTTTACTTTTTCTGTAGCACTTATTACCACCTGACATATTATAGATTGTATTTATTGTCCATTCATTCCCATTAACATTCCCTGAAAATGTAAGGGCAATGATTTATTGGAAGATTTAGTTATGTGCTGAGGTTTCCAGGTGTGCCAGGTAGAGACTATAACAACAAAAAGTGTCAAAGAGAAAGAGAGGGGAAAATCCCAGTGAACCTTTCTACTGAAAGTTATAAAACACACAAGGAATTTTAATGCTAAAAAAGACAACAAGAGCAATGAATCAAGACAGTTCATTGCAGTTGGCATTAATTTACAGGTCTTATTTATTTATTTATTAATCGAAGGATAATTGCTTTACAGAATTTTGTTGTTGACAGTTTTTTAAGAATAAATGTGTTGAATGAGCTCAAGAAGATGGTTGAAAGGTTAACACCTACTAAATAAAAATTTTAAAAAAGAACAAGACATTCTAATAGGGAAATGTGAGCCAAGAAGTAGACACCTTGGAAATAAGAAAAAAAAAAATTAGCCATTAAAAAATGTGATAGGATAGACTACACAGTTGAAACAAAGGCTATGTTAGTGAATTTGAAGACAGTATAAAAGAAATAGCTAGAATGCAACAGAGAATGAAGAGATTTAAATCAGGGCTGATTAAGACACATGTATGATAAGAAGAAGCTCCAGTGCATGAAAATAGAAGTCTCAGAAGGCAAGAAGGGAGAAGTAATATTTAAAGAGAGAAAGCTGAGGATTTCCTAGACTGGAGTGGCCATAAGTGCATTCAAGGTGCCAAACAAGGTTAATAAAAACGGGCCCCACCTAGACACACTGTCCTGAGACTTAGAGCATGAAGAATAGCAAGGCAACCGGAATTGCAGCCTATTCTCAGGCTGCTGGAATACGTTACCATACACCGAATAGACATTTGTTCCTCACAGTTCTGGGCCCATTTGGAAGTCTGAGATCAGGATGCCAGAATGGTTAGGTAAGGGCTCTCTTCTAGATCACAGAACTTACCATATACTCATATGGTGGAAGAAGCAAGAGCTCTCTCTGAAGTGTCTAAGTCCCTAAGAGTCCTCCTGCCAATGCAGGAGAGATGGGTTCCATCTTTGGGTCAGGAAGATCCCCTGGAGAAGGAAATGGCAACCCATTCCAGTATTCCTGCCTGAGAAATCCCATGGACAGAGGAGCCTGGTAGGCTATGGTCCATGGGGTCGCAAAGAGTCAAACACAACTTAGGAACTAAACAATAGCAATCCCATTCATAAGGGCTCCAACCTCATGATATAAGTACCTCCCCAAGACCCAGCTTTCAAATACCATCACCTTTGTGGGTTAGAATTTCAACATATGACTTGCAACATTCAGACCACAGCAGCTATTATGAAGAAAAGATAAAATACACCTAAAGGCATGTCTGTTAGACTGTCAGCTGACTTCCCATCAATAGCAGTGTCTGCCAGAAGACGATGGACATGACTTCTGTAACACTCTGTGTTTACATGCAGCTACGTTATTATGCAGGAACAAAGACAAAATAAAGATATTTCCAAACACACAAAGTTAAAGAGAATTTACCTCCTACAGCTGTTCACCACAAGAAAAAGTAATTCAGCAAGAAAAGAAATGAACCTAGAAGGAAGACATGGGATGTGATAAACAATGGTGAGCACAGACATCAGTAAAACATATTAGTCAAGTTAGTGAACTTTCAAAAGAAAATTTGGGGGACTTAAAAACAGTGAAACAAACTTTATAAAACAATAAAGTCATAGGCAAGAGTGGTGTTCAGTGGTGGTTAAAATAAACTAATGGGCTTGTGTTTAGGAGATTAGAAATACCAAATTTTTCACATTGCTAGAATAATTTATAATTTAAAATGTATATTAAAATGTCAAGATAATTATTAAAAGAAAAGAAATACAATTCTTATTGTGTTAGTCTGCTCAGGCTGCTGTAACAAAATACCATAGACTAAGTGTCCGAAACAGTAGAAATTTATTTTCTGACAGTTCTGGAAGTTGAGAGTNGTGAATTTGAAGACAGTATAAAAGAAATAGCTAGAATGCAACAGAGAATGAAGAGATTTAAATCAGGGCTGATTAAGACACATGTATGATAAGAAGAAGCTCCAGTGCATGAAAATAGAAGTCTCAGAAGGCAAGAAGGGAGAAGTAATATTTAAAGAGAGAAAGCTGAGGATTTCCTAGACTGGAGTGGCCATAAGTGCATTCAAGGTGCCAAACAAGGTTAATAAAAACGGGCCCCACCTAGACACACTGTCCTGAGACTTAGAGCATGAAGAATAGCAAGGCAACCGGAATTGCAGCCTATTCTCAGGCTGCTGGAATACGTTACCATACACCGAATAGACATTTGTTCCTCACAGTTCTGGGCCCATTTGGAAGTCTGAGATCAGGATGCCAGAATGGTTAGGTAAGGGCTCTCTTCTAGATCACAGAACTTACCATATACTCATATGGTGGAAGAAGCAAGAGCTCTCTCTGAAGTGTCTAAGTCCCTAAGAGTCCTCCTGCCAATGCAGGAGAGATGGGTTCCATCTTTGGGTCAGGAAGATCCCCTGGAGAAGGAAATGGCAACCCATTCCAGTATTCCTGCCTGAGAAATCCCATGGACAGAGGAGCCTGGTAGGCTATGGTCCATGGGGTCGCAAAGAGTCAAACACAACTTAGGAACTAAACAATAGCAATCCCATTCATAAGGGCTCCAACCTCATGATATAAGTACCTCCCCAAGACCCAGCTTTCAAATACCATCACCTTTGTGGGTTAGAATTTCAACATATGACTTGCAACATTCAGACCACAGCAGCTATTATGAAGAAAAGATAAAATACACCTAAAGGCATGTCTGTTAGACTGTCAGCTGACTTCCCATCAATAGCAGTGTCTGCCAGAAGACGATGGACATGACTTCTGTAACACTCTGTGTTTACATGCAGCTACGTTATTATGCAGGAACAAAGACAAAATAAAGATATTTCCAAACACACAAAGTTAAAGAGAATTTACCTCCTACAGCTGTTCACCACAAGAAAAAGTAATTCAGCAAGAAAAGAAATGAACCTAGAAGGAAGACATGGGATGTGATAAACAATGGTGAGCACAGACATCAGTAAAACATATTAGTCAAGTTAGTGAACTTTCAAAAGAAAATTTGGGGGACTTAAAAACAGTGAAACAAACTTTATAAAACAATAAAGTCATAGGCAAGAGTGGTGTTCAGTGGTGGTTAAAATAAACTAATGGGCTTGTGTTTAGGAGATTAGAAATACCAAATTTTTCACATTGCTAGAATAATTTATAATTTAAAATGTATATTAAAATGTCAAGATAATTATTAAAAGAAAAGAAATACAATTCTTATTGTGTTAGTCTGCTCAGGCTGCTGTAACAAAATACCATAGACTAAGTGTCCGAAACAGTAGAAATTTATTTTCTGACAGTTCTGGAAGTTGAGAGTCCAAGATCAAGGTGCCAGCACGGTTGGGTTCTGCTGAGACCTTCCTCCTCTGCTTCAGACAACTGTTTCCTTGCTACATCCTCATATGACCTTTCCTCTGCATTAAGACAGAGATAAAATAGAAAGCATGGAAGTCGAAAAGTAAGCCCACGTTCAAGGGGAGGGGAATTAACCTTTTGAAAGGTGAAGTGTTCAAGAATGCATAGATGCTCCCTCCACCACGTTAGGAGTGGCTTTTTTCTTTTTAATGCACCCTGCTCAGGAAAAATAAAGATTGATGGCTTTCGTTAGTTTTAGAAAATTCTCAGCTATTATCTCTTCTGTTCTCCTCTATTCTATTTTCTCCTCTTGAACTCTTGTCAGATGTAAACCAAATTCTTTCATATCTCTTAATCTTTTCCATAGTTTCTATGTTCTAGTCTGTGTTGAATTATTGGGTATTATCTTCATATTTCTCTTCCTGCTCACTGATTTTCTCTTCAACTAAGTCTTCAAGTGGGTCTAACCTGCTATTCACCCCACTCTAACTTTTTAATTTTAAAATCATATTTTTTCATTTCTAAAAGTGCTATGTGCTTCTCAGTACTTGCAACTCTTCCCAATTTTGATAGTCTTTCAATGCTGGCCTATTTTCATGACTCAATCTCCCATTTCTTGCTACATAGTTACATTATCTAATGATTCCAATATCCAGTATCCTTAAGGACCTAACTCAACTGTTGATTTTTCTCTTGACTTTCACCATGGGAGTTCTTTCTTGTGTCTCCAGAGATCTTTTGCTGTGAGTTCCCATTGAAAGATAGTAATCTGTGGAAATCTTCGGGCCTTAATTGAAGATGATTTTCTCTGAGGAAGATTTGCCTTTGCTTTTTCTGGATACCAAGGCATGTACCAACCCAGGGCTGTGGCCACTTTAGTCGTCTTTCAAAGGTCGAGCTTATTGCAAGGGGTTTGGGTTCGGCTCCTCCTGTTACTGGCTGAAAGTTTAGTCTTACAAAGTTTATCTTGTTGCACAAGATACGTGGACATTGGCACTCAAGGCCATCCCATCTTTCCTGTGTGCTTACAGTTTCACACTTTGGTTTCAGCCTATTTGGTCCCCTAAAGGTTATTATAAAACAATAAAGTCATAGGCAAGAGTGGTGTTCAGTGGTGGTTAAAATAAACTAATGGGCTCAAGGCTGCAACCCCAGCTGTGCAATAAGAACCATTTTGAGTAAGATAATTATGACTGTGGCCACAAGTCTTGTCACAGCATCTAGGCTGCCTCTTCTAGAAGTCCCAGAAATTAAGAAAAACAAACAAACAACTTTTTATTTATTTTGGCTGTGCCAGGTCCTGGTTGCAGCCATGTGTGATCTTTAGTTGTGGTATGCGAGCTCTAGTTCCCTCATCAGGGATCGAACCTGGATCCCCTGCACTGGGACACAGAGTCTTAGCCAGTGGACCACCAGCGGAGTCCTCCAGAAATCTTTACCATGAAAATATCCTGAAAAATAAATAGAATTAATAAAAGAACTCAGAAATGCTGAAAGAGGTCAACTTAGAAAAATTCATACTATTTCTATACATATGTAATAACCAATTAGAAAATATAATAAAAAAGTAATTCACAATGCAATAAACTTTGAGATACCTAGGAATAAATCTAACAAGACATGCAAGACCTTTATGGAGAAAAATGACAAATTATTGTTGAAGGATATAAAAGAAGATCTGAACAAATGGAGATTTTTTTTTTAATGTTCATGGATAATATTCATAGGTTGGAAGATACGATCATAAAGATGTCACCTCTTCTGAATTTAATCTATAAATCCAATGTAGTACAAATGAAATTTCCCCTGAATTTTTTTTTTGAACTTGACAAGCCTATTCTAATATTAATGTGGAAGACCTCCCCTGCCTAAAAAAAAAAAAACCACACCCAGAAGAAGAAGAGGTAAAACAATTGTGAAGAGGCATAACAAGGGGCAAGGGGTGGAGGGGACTTTCCATAGAAGATATGAAGGTTTACTACAAAGTTATAATAAGACAGTGAGGCATTAGCCCAGAGACAGAAAAGTAACTCCATAGCTTAGAACAGGCTACAGTCCAGAAAATAAACCCTCTTGTGTTTGGAAACTTGATAAATGAGCGAGGTTTCCCACATTAGTGGGAAAAAGAAGGACTATTTAATAAATGATGCTGGGACAAATTATTATCTTTATGGGGTAATCAATCTTCACAGATACCATACAAAAATTCTATGTTGACTTCAATGTGAAAAGCAAAACTTCATAATTCTTAGAAGAAAATATAGTGAAGTATCTTTGATCTCTAGTTAGGAGGGGAAGGATTTCATTTGTTTAAGGAGGGTGTTTTAAACAAGATACAAAACCTCCCATTTACAAAAAATGATAAATTCAGCCTCATTAAAATTTAGAACTTTTGTACAACAAAAGATACTATGAACAGAATTAGAGACAAGACAGATTTTTTTTTGCAATGCAAATAACCAACAATGAGTTAGCATCTAGAATATATTTTAAAAGTCCTACAAATCAATTTCTTAAAAAGATAGAATTTAAAAAAGGCACATGATGCAAATAGGCATTTCACAGAAGTGGAAGCCCAAGAGGTCGCTCTGCGATCTGAAAATGGCTCGATGTCAAAATTAATCAGGAAATTGCACATTAAATGCACATCTTAACCTTGTCAGATATTAAACATTTAATATTACTGCATGTTTACACTTTTAGGTATGTAAACTGGTATAATCTCTTTTCAAGAGCAATTTGGCAAAATCTAGCAGAGCTTAAGGGTAAATCCTTAGAGCCAACAATTCTATTCACAGGCATATTCCCCAGGGTGATCGTTATGCATATGCATAAAGACTGTAAACAGGAGTGCTCACCCCAGCGCTGTTTGTAACAATGAAAAACAACGGAATCACAAGAGAGTGGATAAATCATGATGTATCCTTATAACCAAGTACAGTGCAGCAGTTAAAGTAAATGGACAAGAGCTACATATATCAGTACAGATGCCCCTAACAGTGTCTAAATCATGCAAGTTGCAGAAGGATGCATGCTGTCTGAGGCCTTTTATGAAAATTTCAAAATATGCAAAGTGATTCTCCATATTGTTTATGGTTATGGTTACATCATAAATCTGTAGGAAAAGTCTAAAAATATGGATGAAAAGTAAGTACAACAAAATGTTAAAAATGGAAAATGTGAGTATTTGATGAAGTGGGCACACGGCTGTCTTATTCTCTTGTCTCATTTTTTTAAATACTTGATTTTTTTTTTTTTAAAGCACTCCTCCGCTGTGTGTGGGATGGACCAGAAGGGATCAAAACCCACTGGTGGCTCTTGCAGTGAGAGACAGTGGTGACTACAGGAGACGGTGTGGAGAGAGGATGGTGTTAGACCTTGCGGTCTTTTCCTAAGACCTGTCGCTTTCTCAAAGATCACCGAGACTCGGATTCGATGCAAACAGCAAGAGGATTTATTAAACCGGCGCGCCGGGGTTCGGTCACCTCCAGGGAGGAACGAACCCCAAACTGTCATTACAGGGCACTTTTAAGCACAAAAACCGCAAATGGGTGTAACTAGGGTGGGGAAAATTTGATTGGTTCACATAGGCTCGTTTGCTATCAGGTCTATACAGCTGGTCAGGGCCACATATGACGGCCTGAAAGACAATTTTTAGAAAGTCCCTAAAGGAAAAACATCTCTAAAGGCCACATTGTATTAGATAAGAACCTGCCATGTTACATGAGATAAAAACCTGCTCTCAAGGGTTTAGCAAAAAACTTAATTTTTCTCTCAATGGTTTCAGATTTTTCCTTGAGGATATGGGCTCCTGGTTGCTTGCTTTGTTTTGTCTTATCCTGAACAACTATGTGGCTAAGTAAAAAACTGAAAAGTCTGACAAGTTCAGGAGTTGTCAGTGAAGTGAGGAAATAGCACCCTAGCACAGTGCTGGCCTGGGTCAGTGGCTTTTTTGGCACACTGGTGGTAGCTCCACTGAGGTCAAACATATGTGGAGGGAGGCTTGTGCAAGGCTATTCAGTGTGGCAGCAATCCCAGTGTCCAGCCAGAGAAGGATGGATAAGTAGGTTGTGGTAAAGATAATGTCTGGGAATCCTATGATACTTGCCTGAGGTCTTTACCAAACTGATGCTTAAAATTTTGCAAAGTTTTCTCGCACAGCAAAGGAAACCATCAACAAAATGAAAAGATAATCACAGAATGGGAGAAAAATATTTGCAAATCATAATTGATAAGGGTTTTATATCCAAACTATATAAAGAACTCATACAAGTCAATAGCCATAAAATTCCAATGAAAAAATGCCAGAGGAACTAAATATATGTTTTTCGAAAGAAGACATACAAATGGCCAACGGACACATGGAAAGATGCTCAACATCAGCAGGGAAATGCAAATCAAAACCACAATGAGATATCACCCTACATATGTTAGAATGGCTGTCATTAAAAAGTCAAGAGAAAGTGTTGGCAGGGTATGGAGAAAAGAGATGCATTGTGCCCTGTTGATGAGAATGTAAATTAAAGCAGCCACTATGGAAAACAGTAGAGAGCTTCCTCAAAAATTAAAAATAGGACAACCATATGATCAAGCAAACCCACTTCTGGGTATATATCCAAAAGAAATGAAAACATATTTTCAAAGAGACAGCTGCACTCCCATGTTCATTGCAGCATTATTCACAATAGCCAAGCCAGAAACAGCCTAAATGTCTGAGTATGTGATTTAGTCACTAAGTAGTATCCGACTCTTGTGACCCTATAGACTCTAGCCTGCCAGACTCCTCTGTCCATGGGGTTCTCCAGGCAAGAATACTTCAGTGGGTTGCCATTGCCTTCTCCAGGGGGAGTATATATCGGAGTATTATCCAGCCACTTGGGACAACATGAATATACTTTGAGGGCATTTGCCAAACGAAATGTCAGAAAGGGAAAGACAAACACTGAATGGAATCGCTTATGCTGCTGCTAAGTCGCTTCAGTCGTGTCCGACTCTGTGCGACCCCATAGACGGCAGCCCACCAGGCTCCCCCATCCCTGGGATTCTCCAGGCAAGAACACTGGAGTGGGTTGCCATTTCCTTCTCCAATGCATGAAAGTGAAAAGTGAAAGTGAAGTCACTCAGTCGTGTCCGACTCTTAGCGACCCCATGGACTGCAGCCCACCAGGCTCCTCTGTCCATGGGATTTTCCAGGCAAGAATACT